>JAJGRX010000210.1:600000-1160000 GCA_025461125.1 Carex kokanica
AAATATTATTTTAAGCCACCGAATATTACATAGGAGTATTAGGGAATCATAACTATTAATTAACAGGTCAAGAGTTATACATAAATAACATTTAATGGTATAATTGAGCAAAATTAATTAGGTGTTTTTAAGCTTACTAAGTTTTTAGGTGAGCTTAACTCCAAAACATATCAAAATGACTTCAAATGATAAATTCAAATAATTGAAACTTATCTATTTTACGAGTGAAGTGTTTACATGAAAAAAAAATATTTTTTGAATTAATTCAATATAAAGTCAAACTGTCGAAAAAGATGAAAAATGAAAGCATTAAATTAATTTATAAAAAAAATTACCGCTTGACTTGATGCTAAATTAATTTGAAAATTATAAAATTTTGTATATATGTGCATTACCCGTGAAGTAATTAGTTTTAACGATTTGAATTCGTTATTGAGAACCAATTCGATAGGTTTTGAAATTAGGCTCACCAAATAATTTGATGAGCTTAAAAACATACTAGTTTCACTTTAAATAATTTATTAATAGAGGTGGAGTTTGATACTAACATTTTAGTGTGCTTATGTGGCGGATACTAATTTTAGATGGCAATCTAAATTAGGGAGGGATTAATTATAGTAGCACAGTTGTTGGGAATTCATATTTTGCTCTTAATTGTTACCCCACAATTAATCATACGTCTTTTTTATAGGAAGAGACTTCATTTCATGGTGTAAATGTGTAATGTGGCACACATATTATGTTTAATTTCTAAAATAATAAAAGTGTAGTTGGTAGACAATTTTTATAAGAGGAGGGTTCCAATACTTCATGTTTTTCATACATCATCATATCTCATATTGTATATTTCTGTTTTTAAAGTCCAAACTGTCGATCCGAACCGCTCAACATGATATCCATACTAAAATATGCTTGGGAATGAAGTTTTACAATTTTTGCAATCTTTTTACTATTTTTTAAGATAGGTCAAAATCACTGTATCTGGACCGTTCAAAAACAGTGATTTTCTGCCTATTTAAACGAATAGTAAAATATTTCCAAAAATTATAAAATTTCATCCTCAAGCATATTTGAGTACGTATATCATATTGAGCGGTTCGGATCGACATATTGAACTTTGAAAATGAAGATATAAAATATGAGTTATGATGAAGTATAAAAAGCATGATGTATTGAACCCTCCTCTTTTTATAAATCAGATTTCTCCAAAATCTTGGGGCTTATGTTGTGTGCACGTGTCTTCAAAATGATTCAATTGGCGGAGCCCAATCACCCGACACTTTTCTTAATATCCAAAGTTAATTACAAATTAATAAATATACCCACTAATATTTGGAATTTATAAAAATATTCATACTGGTCAGAAAATGGCCAATTTTAATTTTTTTGGTACCGGCTATTTAATGGCAGGTACTAATTTTTTCTTTTTTTTAGATGCTGAAATCTAACACTAAAAATTCGAATTTTTTTTAAATATTTGTTATATTACTTTTTTATATATAATTAACATATTTATACTAAAATACTTTAAATTACTTAAAATTATGTTAAATTACGCTGAATTACACAAAATTACGCTAAAATACGCTAAATTATGTTAAATTATGCTAAAATACAGTAAATTACGCTAAATTACATATGAATATGGATGATATCTTCACTAAGAAGGCGAAAAACGACAACGAAACTTCAAACAGCTATAAAATGGCGCTCGAGTGTCCGATTTCAGCAAATGACCACTTTTCGAAAAATCTTGTAAAAATACTCATGCGTCAGTGCTGGCTTTGCTAGATTTCAAAATTCATAATTTCCAAAAAACAAAAGGTAGAGCCTCAAAACTTGAGTTGAAGTTTCCGATTAAGATTTTCATTTCTATTATTAAATTAGTTATATAATGAACTTGTAGAATACCAATTTTTATTATTTTGGGAATTTTTTTACTATTTTTTATGATTTATGAAAGATGGCACAAAATCGGTCTAATTTAGCATAATTTAGTGTAATTTAACATAATTATTGTAATTTAGCGTAATTTAACATAATTTCAAGTAATTTAGCGTATTTTAGTATAAATATGTTAATTATATATATAAAAAGTAATATAACAAATATTTAAAAAGAATTGAATTTTTAGTGTTAGATTTCAGCATCTTGCTATTCATAGTGTCTATAAATTTTCAATATTAGTGGGTATATTTATTAATTTGTAATTAATTTCGGATGTTAATAAAAATGTCGGCCCAATCAGTCGGTGTGAAAAATAAGGATAGACAATTAATTCTATACGGACAGAAACAACAAGATATATATAAAGATCACATGCATTGCTGGACCAAAGTGGCAAAGCAGTTGAACGATGATCGTTGATTGCACTTGAGGAGAATGGAATTGAGAGCGATTTGTTGGACATCGGATCAACTCAACTTAATATTGATAGTTTCCATATCAGTGTATATTAAGACTAAATTTGATTCAATACTTATAGAACTATAATTTGAGGATTTTAAGATAATATTATGTATTAGTCTCAAAATAAATTTTGAAGGCTTCTTTAGGTTTGACATATAAACGGAAATAATTTGAAGAATGTGTGAAATTGACAAAATTTATGACAGAAACTCAATATATTGAAGAGCAAGTCTCCATAAATATCTAAATCATTAAATAATGCCACTTCTGAATGATATGTTTAAGACTAAAAATTACATATATTTATTATTATATAATCCGTTAAAGTTATTAGAAATTTATTTTAGAAAACACAAAATATATGTAAATATATACTTATTTTAATATTAAGTTTAAACTTTATGAATTATGGAATTATTTGTGAATTAAGAGCAAAGCTAAGGTGTGATGTGCTCACCAAGAGATGTTGGTGAGCACAACTCCAAAAGTCTATAAGATTTTTTTTAACGACGAATTCAAACCGTTGAAATTCATCTACTTCATGGGGTAATATATGTACATGAAATTTTTTGGAAGTTTCGAAAGTCTCGGAGCCAGCTTGGCCCATTAACGAGCTAGAGGACCCTTCTTCAAGAATTAATTTATCACCGTGTAGGTTTTAGGGTATTAGCCAAAAACCACGTGCTTCGTCTCTTCTCTCCAATCTCGCTCTAGTGTTCTCATTTGCTAAATATTTGACCCTCATTGTAAAAATTTCTGTTTCCGCCTATTAGTTATATTGCATAGATGATGATTTATTTTAAGATATAATACGGATTTTAATGATAATGATATAGCTAGCGTGGTAATATAAAATGAGTTTTGATGATGTATGATAAATGACCAAAAAAAAGCTTCAAGAAGTAATATATATCTAATTGGGTTGGTTAATTAGTTTTATACGGAATGATAAGTTACACTGTTTGTTCATATATAGATGTACTTAAGCTAATTGAGAATTAATTAGACATGTTTAAAAATTCAGATTCATTCCACTCTGATTACTATTCTTTGAGGAGCATATCATCCTCTGTTACTAGTTAATTAACTCTTAATTAAATCACTTACATCTCTACCAGTTAAGTTAAATTCTAACTTAATTGATTGCCATTATATTTTTAGCAACTGCATTTGCATCATGCTCCACCGCTGCCTTCTTGGTGTCGTCGTTAGTCGTTACAAATTTCTTTCAACAAATCAAGTACATTAATTAATTCCTTTTAAAGCTCATACATTTTTTTTAACACTGCATTGGTACAGTGTGGCACTTGCACCATGTGCTACATATTTCATTATTTTGACTGAATGGCAGGCTGAATGTGTTAAGCATTTATATTGTGCAAGTTAGGAAGAGGAAGGGGCTCCACATCAAATGGGTGAAGGAACCAAGGAGGGAACTGTTAATTTATGGGATCCAATTAGCTTTCCTTTTTTCTCGTTTGTCTTTATTTTTCTGTGGTTGGAAATTAAATGAATTAATTTGAACTTGTGCGGTATATGCTACTGTAAACCTATTATTTGCACGGAACAAATATAGTTTCTGGCACATTAATTTGTAAGACAAAAAAATGTTTGGCACGAGTGGAGGAAGGTCTCAACTGATATTACCTAACAAGCTAGTCTACAATGATATAGGATGTACCAAAAGTGACGCCTCAATATTTTGTAATTCAACAATTTCTTGAGTGAGGCTATTGGTCCGAAAATTTATTAATAACATTAAAATAAATTAAATTTAAAAAATGACACTAAGTTTTTTAAAAACAACATGTTATTTTATTTTAATATTATTAATAAAAAATTCGGGTATTGGTAATATGCTTATATGCATATTTTTGGATCTATATTTCTATATATTTGTAAATTTCAAATAGTTGTTCTTAATTGTTTAACAAAATTTCATATGATAATTAATGTACTTTCAAATCAAATTTTATATTTTTTAAACTTTTATTATTATTTTAGATAGATAGAAAACAATTGCTTTTCGATGGTTTAGAATTTTCAAATCAAGTGATTTTCTTTTTATTAAAAAATAGTAAAAATAAATTTAACAAAATTCAAAATTTGGTCTATAAGTACAGTTTCATATAAAAATCATATTGAACGATTCATATCAACTGTTTGAACTATAAATAGAGTAATTAAGCTGCCATATAATATGCATATTACCATAACCTCACTCTAGTTTCTTATTTCTTATTTTCTTTTATAAATATTTATCAGTAAATAACTACAATATAGTGATTGAAATTTAGATTGTGCTCTACAAAAGAAGAGAGAACTAAGAGGAAACGAGAAAAGGAAGAAAGACGGCATAAAGGATTTACCTCTCTATACTTCAATTTGGAAGTTACAAAATTTGAATACTATAGAGTTCATTTCCTCTCTTTCTCTCTCCTTCTCTCCTCCTTAAAAATTTAACGTTGTACAACAAGTAAACAAGATCCGGTAGCGGGTCACCCCTTCTTTTCCCTCTTGTGGAGCACACACTTAGCAACACGCGATCAAAGTTCATATACCTTCTTTCTTTTCTTTTTTGATAAAAGGCTTTGCGCCCGTTTCATTAAAGAAACTAGTTCAGAATTACAAATCAAAAGAAGTTGTGTTTATAGTCTCACAACTGATGTAGCATGCTTACTGCAAATAAATCCTAAAGTAGTTCATCAGCACTACTTTAACAACAGCCATAAAGGTGTTTTATTACAAAACATGACTACTAAATACTAAATAATAAAACATCCAGCACTAAGTAGAATGCTAGATGTGTCTTCTTTTTCTTCAGGAGGTTGGTACACCACCAGTTTAAATCTGTTGGGTTCCAGACCTGCTCCGTGTCTAATAATTAACCAAAGCAATAGTTAGCAAAATGATTGTTCTAAAAGATTTATTTTTTTGGTGAAAGCATAGTTCATTCTTAACTTTCCAAATGGTCAAACTCAATGCACTAAACACAATTAAAAATGCAGTTTCCCTAAAGAGCAGGAGAAATCCACAATGTCATTAATTGTTGCCTATTGCTTAAAGTGTTGTTGACTCATACCCGTTCAAAACCATACTTGTTGTGTTAAAGAGCCTTGCAAGAACAAGTGGTTGGTACTTTCCTCACCATTAGAGAATTGACATTTGGTGTCCAACCTTTATTGCTTAGATTTATTTTTGTAATAATTTTATTATTACACATCAACTACATGAACACTCTAATCTTATGTAAAATTAGTACTTGTCACCATAACATAGGTTTGATGATTTGGTCTCCTAACTTCTTTCTTTCAAATTCCTTTTTTTTCCTTTTAGGAATTTCTTTTTCCTGAGTCTTGACTAGAAGTCTAGAAGTATCAAAATCAGCTGGATATCTCCATTTCCAGTAACAATGGAGGAGAGAATGTAGTTCCATAGAAAAGTTCGACTCGGGTCACTTCAAAATCAAACTGGGGCCAACTCGATTTATGATTGCTGATGCTCTCCTTACTCCCTAGTCCTTGCTCCATTATTTCTCATGCTCTCTCGTTCTCTTACAAACCAATTCTCCTTCTCCTCTTCTCTCTCTCTCTCTCTCTCGCTCCACCCCACCCACTCACCCACACACACAGAAAAAAGAATCTAATAATAGAGCAAAAGAAATAATCTTGAAAATGAAAGGCCTCAGCTTCAAGAGCAGCAGCAACAGCAGTAGTTATGGGGCACCCAGTGCAGGTAGTAATAGTAGTGGTACCTATAGCAAAGAAACAAGCACAACAAGTACAAGGTCATATGAAAAGAAGAACTCAAATTCTTTCAATCTAAGAAATCTCTCAAAACTGATGCTTCCTCCTCTCGGAGTCTCAAGCTATGGCTTGGAACAGTCTGAGTTGACCTGCTCAAAGCTGGTCATTTCACCAATGAACTCCAGATACAGGTTACAATTTTGCTCAAATTTATTCCAAGTAATCAACATTTATATTTACATGTGAATCTATTTGTGGAACTAGTAAGAGTTGGGCTGCACTTTTTTTGTAAAATAAATAAATAAGTTCACTGATTGATTAAGGTTAAATCCTTTTCTGGGTACAACTAGGGGAGGGTAATAGAAGAAGCAAGTAGAACTATTATACTCATATTAGAACTCTTTTGGTTAATTAAACTTTTGAAAATGACAACAATCAATTAATGATTGCTTAATCTTTTTATAATTTACTTATTTGTCTTTTATGTACGTACTTTGGCTATATTTTTTTCATTTTTCTTGGAAATAACAAGCGAGAAAAATATACAGATCTTGCTACATTATTAAATCGTTCTTTTGTCTATTTGTTCATGAATTTTAGGTGTTGGGAGACATTTATGGTGATACTAGTTTTCTACTCAGCATGGGTATATCCTTTTGAGGTGGCTTTCATGAATTCTGCCCCAAAAGGAGGCCTCTTCATAACCGACAATATAGTCGATTTATTTTTCGGCATTGATATTTTTTTAACATTTTTTGTGGCGTATATCGACTCAAGGACCCAATTAGTTGTTCGAGATCAAAGGAAGATTGCTATTAGGTAATTTTTTTTTTCTCTATTATATGTATTAGGCCAAAGAGAATTTGTGCTTGCAGAAATTGCAAAATAGAAAGGACAAAAATGCAACTTTCCAACCTCTAGGAGGAGCATGACCCTGGCCCACTTGCCCCGCTCCCCTTCTCACCTGATCCACAATGCTGATTTATAAGCAATTATGAACATGAAACATCTTAATCAGTTCTAACATTATTAGATCTGTTATTTTCAAAGCGAATTATAGGTGAGGCTATGTTGTATAATAATTCACAAAGGTAGCTTGTCTGCTTTAAGTTGTTTAAGTATCTTATCATGCTAATATGACTAGCTAGAAAATTCATTGGAAGCTACTAATGATTTCTTATTAAAAAAACTGAAATTGGATGCCCGTGCTTGATACACGTGTTTCTCATTTGCAAGCATGATTATAATATGCCTGGAGACTACTGATATAAATGTAACAATTCTACTGGGACCTACATGTTTATTTATTGTCTGATTCTGTGAGCCAAGCGATATTTGGTCCCACATTAATTACATGAATCTGTGGTTGATGTAAGATTGGATTTGGTTTAGTAAGCAGGGAATCAGGGATGATATGCTGTGCTATGCTTGAAAATGACATGTATATATCAATATCTTAACAAATGCTGGTACTTGTACAGAGCTGAACACATATACGACATGATGCTGATAATGTTATGTGATGTATGATAATTAATATGAACAATATCATATTGAATTTTGATTTCTGAAGTGCTCATTTTTCTTCTTCTTAATCACAGATACCTGTCAACATGGTTCATAATGGATGTGGCATCAACAATACCATTGCAAGGTTTAGAGTACCTTATGACAAGACAAGTAAGAGAAAGTATCTCCTACAGTGTTTTGGGGGTATTAAGGCTCTGGCGTTTAAGAAAAGTCAAGGTCTTTTTCACAAGGTAATAAACTATAGTTGCTGTAAGTGATAACTGGACTTACATGTAAGTCTATTTTTAAATTTTTTTTTCTTTTTGGAATATAGGCTGGAGAAAGATATCAGGTTCAGCTATTTCTGGATAAGATGTGCTAGACTCCTCTTTGTAAGTTCTTTGGAGGATTTATAAACCACTAAAAGTTTGTTTTCACAGTGTTATCTGAACTTTTATATTTTCTCTTCTCAAATAATAGCATAATAGAATTTATAACCACTGCAAAGAGTTTAGGCACTCTAGAGGCATTACAAAGATTCCAATGCCACGTAAAATTTTATTATTTTTTTAGCTTATTTCATACTAGATCAAGATGTCAACAAATGAACAAATTAAAATTAATCTATTATATATAATAAACTAGATTTGTTCATTTATGAACATTTGATAACATTTTAAGTGAACATCTCTAATTAAAATGAATTTAAAAGATCATTATTTGGATTCGACATTTGAGTTTCAAATTCTGAAATATTGTTATATTTTGTACGGCATAAAAAACTTGTGACATTAGAAAACTTGTATTATTTTCCTCCAACTTTTTGTGCATTTCTTAGTTGCATGGAGCAGTAGTTATTGGGAGCTTTCAATCTTTCTTAAACTGAAATACCGACCGAGACATCGAAATTATTGGTATTCTTAATTCCTTCATGTTGTTTTGGTTGTAAATTTATTAAAATTATTGCCCTTTTCTTTGCATTTGTAGGTAACTCTTTTTCTAGTGCATTGTGCGGGGTGCTCTTACTATTTACTTGCTGAGAGCTATCCACACCAGGATAAAACTTGGATCGGTGCTGTCATACCAAACTTTCAACAGGCTAGCCTATGGATCCGCTACATCTCATCCATCTATTGGTCCATCACTACAATGACGACCGTTGGATATGGAGATATGCATGCACAGAATACACGAGAAATGATATTTAATATATTTTATATGCTCTTCAATTTGAGTCTTACCGCATATTTGATTGGTAACATGACCAATTTAGTTGTTGAGGGGACCCGGCGCACAATGGAATTTGTAAGTGAAAGAAACTAAGAATGCTGAATTTCCCAATTTTTCTGTTACAGAATCACTCTATATTATTTAATATTACTATATTAAGTAATTGATTCTTAAAATTGAGTATTTTATGTATTAAACAAGGGTTGGCAAGCAAAGGGCAAGCAGGTATGCTACAACAGTTGTCTATGGAGAACTAGGCCAAACAAAGAACCAAAGTAGCAGGAATTAAATATCAGCAGAAATCCAATTATAATACTTCAGAATGCAGATAAAAGCTAACTATATCATTATTTTTTGTTCATTCACTCATACATTAGATGTTAATATTGGAATTAGAAGATATGATTATAATAATTAGGACAACATGTTGCACTATTTGATATTTTTTTCGTATAATTTACAGCGAAATAGCATACAAGCAGCTTCAAATTTTGTGAGCCGGAATCGATTACCAGCTCGGTTGCAGCAGCAGATTTTGGCTTACATGTGCCTTAAGTTTAGAGCAGATAGCCTTAATCAGCAACAATTAATGGATCAATTACCTAAATCAATATGCAAGAGCATTTCTGAGCAACTATTCATACCTGTTGTAAAGGATGTCTACCTCTTCAAAGGTGTATCTAAGGAATTCCTTCTTAACCTTGTAAGGATATTTCCATCTATTTTAAGTTAACGGCACCAAGAAAAATCAATTTGATGATCCTAATTTGTAATAGTTGAATTAAAATATTATGCCTACATGGTTAACAAATGTAGAAATTTGCATTATCTTAAATTTGTAGTCATAATATTAAGAATTCCATTTTTTTATATTTTTTGGTTTCGATGCTGTAGGTAACTAATATGAAACCAGAATATATACCACCAAAAGAAGAGGTGATAATGCAGAATGAGGCACCTGATGACATATACGTAGTAGTATCAGGAGATGTCGAACTAATACATTTCAGTGATGAAGAGGGGGAAAAGATGATGAGAACTTTGACAACGGCCAGTATATTTGGAGAAGCAAGTGCTCTCTCTGACCAGCCTCAGAGCTTTACATTTCGTTCGAAAACAATATGCCAACTCCTGAGGCTGAAACAGAGCACACTTAAAGAGGCCATGAGAAGCAAACAAGAGGACAGTATAATAATTATGAAAAACTTTCTCAAGGTACTTCTCCAGTTCTTCCTTTTCTAAATTTTTACTAATACATTGTTCTGAAATTACATCTGTAAATTTCCCGTTCAAAAGAGTATGTTGTTTGATGAAATTACATCAGTTAATTAGATCAAAAAGTTTCCCATTTTTCAGAATAAAGGACAATGATTAGTTGTTATTAGCTTATTAAGTACACTTTCAGTTTGAATTTTCTGATATTTTTCTTTTAATTGAGTTTTAGCAGCAAATAGATTTTAAAGATGTAAGCATAGAGGATTTGGTTGGAGAAAATGAAGTGTGTGATGAGACCAACATTCCTTGCAATCTCTTGACTGTTACTGCAATTGGAAATAGTGCGTTTTTGGAGGATCTTCTAAAAGTCGGTATGGATCCGGATATAAGCGATTCAAAAGGAAGAACTCCACTGGTACATGACCCAATTTCAAGTTATAAAACTTAAACCAACATGCATGCTTGCAGCATATTATATCTCATTTTTGTTAATTTCTTTTCATAAAACAGCACATAGCAGCATTAAAGGGATATGAAAACTGTGTTATGGTTCTTCTTAAGCATTCATGCAACGTGAACATTAAAGGTATGTTTTTTTCATAATTGGATGTACCAATGGTACGTGAATATTCCAAATTTACAACACTACTTTAATTGTTGCAAATACAATGCCAAGTATCAAGTGCCAAACAAACCAGTGACGCTTATAATTTGGCAAAAATATTGTGTTCAAAACAATAAATTCCAAAATTAACACATTAGAAAACTGAATACTGAAGATTGCATTATTTGGGAAAAACAAATGGGTACAGATTCAAAACTTAATAACCAAGGCCATTGCTTTGAAAGGTTGCCCAGGATTCTAAAGGATTATGTACAATTTTGGGTTGCATTTTGGAAAAATGGCCCAGATTTAAAACCAGTGATGCCTTTTTAGAAAACAGGTTTCGTATTCTTTTTGGATTCAATTTCCATTGTGTTAATTTAGCAAATTAGTGTCTCCAAACAGAAAGTTTTTTGCCTTAATCTGTATAATGTTGGTACAAAATACAATTCCACAATGTGGCATCTCTTTACCTGAAAACAGTAATACGGTATAAATAAATTAAGCTTGCAATTTCTTATGCAAGGTTATATGTAATTATGTTCATCAACTTTGAGCAATTTTTTTAATGATGTTATCTCTGAAAATTACAGATAATAATGGAAATACTCCTCTATGGTTAGCCATAACCTCAAAGCATCACAAGATTTTCAACATATTGTATCATGTTGAACGTGTATCAAATCCATGTGTAACTGGCGATCTCCTCTGCCTGGCAACAAAAAGAAATGATCTTGAGACATTGAAGGACCTCTTAAAGCATGGATTAGAAATCGATTCAGTAAACCACAAGGGATTAACCGCACTACGTGTGGCATTGACCGAAGACAATGTAGAAATGGTTAAGTTCTTGGTTATGAATGGTGCTAACATAGAAAAAGTAAATTTAAGAAAATGGAAATCACAAAATATAACTTGGGAAGAAATGGAGAAGATGGTACAAAAGAGGGAAGTTGGTTGTTCAATTTCAATAGTTGAAACGCCACAAGAAATTCAGAATTTGAAGGATAAGAAAACAAAGGATGGAGTTCACGCAAGAGTTAGCATTTATAAGGGACATCCTTTTCTGAGAAAACCAGAGGCTGGTAAGCTCATTAGTTTGCCAAGAACAATGGAAGAGCTCAAAGTTATAATCAGTACGTAACAAAAATTGAGACATTTTCTTCTTCCTGTTGGATAACTAAGTTTAAACCTTGCACTCTGATATCTCAATTAATCACATTTTTCGTCATTTATGAATTGTTAGGTGAAAAACTGAGGATTGATGCAACTGATACAGTTTTAATGAATCAAGACGGGGCAGAAATTGATTCAATTGAAGTAATAAGAGACAACGATAAACTGTTTATAGTCACAAAGGAAGATGGTGAGATCAATGGAGCTGCCGGCAACATTTTATAATTTGTAATAAGTCGGCTTCAATTACCTTTCAAGAAAGAATAAGTATTAGTTTGAATTTCTGGAAAACAAGATTATTTTCAGAAAGGAAATATGTATATGCATAGGATTTAGATCTTAAACATAGTATTCCTGCTTTTTGTTTGTAGAAGAAGAATGTTGCTCTTTGATTCTTTGAAGAGCATGATTGAGATTTAAAGTAAAAAATTTGTACCTCTGAGTGAAACCTTTTTTTTTATTTATTTCAATGGTGTTCTCTTACACATTCTAATCGTTCAAATGTGAAATATATCCAAAAAATTTATCGGAATATGAAATATTTTCTTGGTGTATAGTGAAAATTCAATATCATCTGGTTGGAAAAGTTAAGCTTGAAACATGCGTTATACAGTGATTTACAAAAATGTACAGTAGGTGAAAATAACATAATAATCCAAATTATATCCTAAGAATCTAATCCGGGACCAACATCCCATGACCTTACAAGATAAAAATCTAAGAGACCATGCATGCAGGCATGCAGCCAAACAAAAAAGAAAAAGCCACCGTTACACTCTCACTTGCCTTTCCTGTAAGCAAAAGCAGAGAGAGACCGGAAGGTGTGAATAAAAAGTTTGAAAGGAGACAATTTTGTGGTGGACCAGTTATGGCTTTTAGCCTGCCAACCGGTCAAAAGGCCCAAAATGAATAATTGTGTTCAGATGAGACAAGTTTTGGTGGGCCAGTTATAGCTTTTAGCCTGCCAGCCGGTCAAAACAGGCCCAATATGAATAACTGTTTTGGATTTGATTTGTAACCATGCAGTCTGTGGGCCCGGCCTGCATTTTTTATTTACCTTCTCTGTCCTAAACAGTGAATTGCGTTGCGTCAGGTTGAATAAAATCCTATTCGCTGGTACTTGCTGTATGATTTTTACTATTTTATTTGATCAGGCGGCTCCAGATTTGAATTAGCATTGGAAGCATAGAGTCGTCATCCATGGAATCATGGGCGCAATTTCATGTAAAGGTCCTCTGAAATATTTATAATAACGTGTACGCAGTACGCCTGTGCAGAAACTGAATTAGTGGATCGCCATGCATAAAAAAATCCTACTGAGTCGTCGAAAGGTGGAACTAAAAAATATTGTTAGGGATTTTAGAAAATAAAAGGAACCACTTGACATAGTTTTCGTTTAGATCATTCGTCACGAATCTAATTACTAACTAGTCTTCTAAAAAAATCGAGATATTAGTCATATGAGTAGAACTAGGATGTGATGTGCTCACCAAACTCTTTGATGAGCATAACTTCATGATTTATTGTATTCACTTCAAACAAGATGAATCCAAACTGTTGAAACCGATGTACTTCACGAGTGATGTGCATACATGCAAAATTTTGAATGTTTCGAATTTATTTAGTACAAAGTCAAGCGGTCAAAATTGATGAAAAATGAATGATCCAAAATGAAGTTTTACAAGTTATTTTGGATCATTCATTTTTCATCAATTTTGACCACTTGACTTTAGACTAAATGAATTCAAAAAATTCAAAAAAATTCATGTACGCACATCACTTGTGAAGTACATCGGTTTCAACGGTTTGGATTCATCTCGTTTGAAGTGAATCCAATAGATTATTCTTGGTGAGCACATGTTCTACTCTAATCATATTATTGACCTGAATTAAGCATACGAGGAATTTTGGACTGGTCAAATTATAAGATTTATTCAATTCTGAACACTGTCAACCCAAAAGTAGTAGTCTCTGCAAAAATTTCATCTATATGATCTTTTAAGGTTTTCTATGTTTTAAACGAGCCAGCATAATTTATAGTTTGAGGAAGTCATAAAATTTCCTAACTGATGTCACCAACAGCTACATTTCATCTTCCTTGTACATTAATATTGCTAATAGTGTAACTATGGCAGCATTAAAATTCACAACAGCACCGGGGTTCAAATTCACAACATCATAAAAAAAAAAGTTACAAATTCTAATAAACTCTCTATTGAGATTTTCGCTCGAATCAATTCATAAAATCGAATTGAAATTCTCTGCAGATATATTTATAAGTAAAATTCTACCTTCATTGTTAAAAAAAAAGAAGAAGTGAATGGCATTCCGAAAAGATCAAGTTTCACAATAATAAATTAGAATTCTAACCACTCTATTACAAACACACATATGATAATTTATAAAGATGATTGGAGTATATAAAAGCTTTCAAAAAAATAAAAATTCAATCAAATTTTCATTGAAAATTTTGAAATCACGATAATGGATGAGCACACATGAACTATATATAGATTCGCTCCTGAATAATTTTTTATTTTTAATCTTATACATTCTTACCATATCTATTCATTGTTAACTCCTGTTTCGGTTTCATATAGAAACAAAAGGAAAAAAAAAACATTTCATGAGCTTCTATTCAATTGCATTGCATCATCCCAGTAAAAAAATGCTTAATCTCATCTAACCCATGTCAAATAATAATAAATCAGCAAAGACAATCTGCATAGAAATATTCAAATCTCAGTATCGTTAATTTCAAGGGCGGACCCAGAGTATTCCAGGGGCAGCTACTCACTCCTAAATTTTGAGTTTTAGTGGAGATTTATTGATTCCGACCGACTTCGCCCCCTTGAAATTTTTTTTGCCTCCCTCTGGACGTTTGATTTGTAATTCGGGTTAAATTTATGGTTAAAATTGAAATAAATTTGTTGAATTTTGATTGGTAATTAGAATTATAAGTCAAAGCATCAGAAATTATAAGTCAAAGCATTCGAAAATATAAGTTAAAATATTATTTTTTATCGAGTACCCAATTGGTTATAGATTTAAACCCGATTAGGTATTTAAATCCGATTCGATATTTTTTTGCCTCCCTGATGAAAATTCTGAATCCGCCCCTGATTAATTTTAGTTTTTCTTGTGTGACCAATTTGTTGGGAACCAAATCTACTCTCACTTGTTGGCTGAAAAGTCCTACCCACAAGTCAATCCGTCAATTCATTTCATGTCTGCTCCAATCTGAACGGGAGTAATTAAAATATGATAAATATTTGAGTTTTTAAAAATACACTTTATATATACTTTAATATTGACCATCCAGATTGAAACATGCATCAAATAGATGAACGGATGGACTCTGTAGGCAGAATTTTCCTGTCAACAGATAAGCAAGAGATTCAGTTCTTGTTTGTTGTGCCTCCAACTCAAACTTATAGTTTTGAGGCGTGTTAACAATCTTAAGAATTATTTTCTTTACAGATTCGTTCAGAGTGCGTCCGAAATTTTTATTTGTACTGTATTCTAAAAAAAATTAAACTAAAAAATCATGATTTTGGGAAAACACTCGGGCTGCTAAGCCAATCTGCAGCCCAAAATATGAAGGGCCGCCAAATGCTCTAGCGGACCCGTCAAAACAAAATTAAACCTCAAACTTTGATCTCATATTCTTTTGATTTATAAGAATTGTTTAATAATTTTTAGAAATAGAAAGAATAATTAATAATTTAAATATGTTAGAAAAAAATTAAATAAAATAGATAAAACATCTTATAATTTAGATGTACTAGAAGGACTCCGAAATATTTTTCAGGTAGAATTTTTCTCGGTTGTAAAAAAATTAAACAAGTTCTTGGTGTGTTACTGGAAAAAAAATAAAAATACTTTGTATCTGAATTATTGATCCCGGTTCAAAAGTCACTTCTAGTAAATATAGAAATTATATTTTTTGTATTTCTGAAAATTATTAAACAATTATTATAAATCAAAGGAAATCAGAGGTTTTATTTTGTTTTCACAGGTCAGTAGGGCATATATTTGGCGCCGACATTTTTAATAATACCCTAAGTTAATTAGAGATTAATAAATTTGCCCACGAGTGCTTGAAAATTTTAAATATGTCCAAACCAGCTATTAAATGGCCGGTTCCAATTAAAAATCCCGACCGGCCATTTAATGGCTGGTCCCGAGAATTTTTTTTTTTTTTAAAGAAAAAAATAGCTAAAATGTTGAAATCTATCACTAAAAAATCGAATTGTTTTTTTAAATATTTGTTAGATTACTTTTTCCATAGCATATTTATACTAAAATACTCTAAGCCAATCTGCAGCCCAAAATATGAAGGGCCGCCAAATGCTCTAGCGGACCCGTCAAAACAAAATTAAACCTCAAACTTTGATCTCATATTCTTTTGATTTATAAGAATTGTTTAATAATTTTTAAAAATAGAAAGAATAATTAATAATTTAAATATATTAGAAAGAAAATTAAATAAAATAGATAAAATATCTTATAATTTAGATGTACTAGAAGGACTTCGAAATATTTTTCAGACAGGATTTTTCTCGATTGTAAAAAAAATTAAACAAGTTCTTAGTGTATTATTGAAAAAAAATAAAAAAAATTTATATTTAAATTATTGATCCCAGTTCAAAAGTCACTTCTAGTAAAATATAGAAATTATATTCTTTCTATTTCGGAAAATTATTAAACAACTATTATAAATCAAAGGAAATCAGAGGTTTTATTTTGTTTTCACGGGTCAGTAGGATATTTGGCGGCCCCCCCCTATTTTTGGGTGTATAGTTTTCACGGATCAGAGGTTTTATTTTGTTTTCAAAATCTCCCCAAATCAGGGTGTACAGTTTTAACAGGAATAATTATATGTTTGGTCCATAGAACACAGGAGTATAGGAGCTGAGGAACATTTGAAAGGAAATATCAAAATCGAGAAAGACTGTTGGAAACTCTCGGCCTCTGTTTTGAATGGCTGTGCTCGTGGAGGCACAGTGACAGTGTTCACTGTTCGGGATCTGGTGCCTTTTTTTGAAAAGTCACTTTGGACCAGACCCTGAAAAATTGGCGCAAGAAAGCACAGCAACAGTTGCTGTGGGTGATCATTGCTTACCCAATTTAAGAAACTTCTTTGCACAAAGCCCCCCGGACTTTCTTTAATTAATATATATGCTAAGTGCCTTCACTATTTTTTCAATCTACATTTTCAGATCTCCACAAAAAAATTTAAAGTACTAATTAGGTGACTACAGTATTGCAATTTACATTTTTCATGTGCAGCATTTAACATACATATTTGCGCTTTTAGTAAAACTTGATTTCAATTATACGACCAAACACGAATTTATGTGGGAAGCTGCATGGACCTGATATATATATTAAACAGCATGAAAAGATTGGTGCCTTGTGTAAGTTTCATATTGTTCTTTCTTTTTTGTTAGTATTGAAATAATGAGCAACTTGACCCACCCCAGGTCCTCAGGACCTCAGGCAACGAATTCAATCTGACCATTAATTCAGAATGAGGAAATGGGCCCGTGCTGAGGTTCAATCATGACCATTGATTTCCAGCCCCTGGATCGGAGCGTCAGGATTGATAAGTGGACCCAAATATGCACCCGTAATGTAGGGAGGTCAGCAACTGAATTCCCGGTAAATATTCATTCATATCCAATTACCACTGTTCAATTCTACAGATTGTTATTCTGTGGCCCTGGTCGTGCTTCTATGGGTGTATTCATTTGATACTAAGCAATTGTCCCGGCAATGCAGTGGATGAAGTTGTAATTGTTGTCATTTCTATAAATTCGTTTCCAGACTATAAAAATACTCATCTAATGTACATGCTCATCTATTAAATTGATTCTTCTCCGTACCAGAAAAAGATTATCTCTGGTCGATGCTTAGCTTAAACCAGCATTCATTCGCATTTCATAATTCATACAGCCTGTGCCCTGTACCGATAAATAATATTAGCAAAATGGGACGGTGCTCGAGCAAATCTGACCAAGTAATTTAAGAGCAAGTACGACCTTTTGCCTTATTTTGCTTATTTACAACTACAAGATTACAACTTACGAGGAAAAGTGCAGATTCCAACCCAACTGGCTCCTTCCTCTCCCATTAAATTACCTTATTACCCCCTCCCTCCCCCCCTCCCAATTAATTTGTGTAATTTATTTTTCTACAAGTAGTAATTGTTATTTCGCAAGCATAACTTACTTGTTAATTCAACCGAGGAATTAGTATTATTTTCCCTTAATAGGATACACTTGGGGAAAATAAAAGAACTATTTTTATATTTTGTATGAGTTTGAAAATTATTCGGAGATAAAGCAAATCATACAATTATTTTTGTTTGGTCAGTAAAATCGATTTATTCGGAGTATTATTTTTCTACAACTTTTTTAAATCAATTTAAGAACGTGTTCGGCAGACGGAGGGGAACGGGTTCAGAAAATTTTTGAACTGAATTTAACTGTGCGCGTGAGAAAAAAATAATTCAATCTGAGTAAATTTTTTTTTTCACACACACAGTAATGAGCCGAACACGCCCCGTATAAATCAGATAATCATGAGATTTTTTACTAATATACTTTAGACGGGGAATATTTAAAAGATAAAAGCTTTGATAGGTACACCGTACACATTTATTTTTTTCCAATTTATTATCATACGGACGCCTGTGTCATGGAATTAATTATTACTACACATGGCCTCACGATAGGAATTTTTTTATTGATAGAAATTAATGAAAAAGAAGAGAGAAAAATAGAAAGAGTGCATGAGTTATAATATTGGTAGAAAGACCGGTAAAATTTTTACCGGTCTAAAAAATTAAAAAGTTTGGACCGGTAGGAATTCTACCGGTCCAAACTTAGTTTTTTTTTTTTTTTTTTAATCTGATGTATAGATGGAGGGAATTCTTATATTAGATTTTTAGTAAAATATGAAAATGTTTTCAAACAATAGATATAATGTTTCTATTATATCTAAATTTTAAGATACTCTATCTATTTTATAAAACAAATTATATTTTACTAGAAAAAATAAAAGGAAAAAAAACTTTTAGACCAGTAAGAATTTTACCGGTCTTTCTACCAATATTACAACTCAGGTACTCTTTCTATTTCCCTCTCTTTTTTTTCATTAATTTCTACCAATAAAAAAAATTCCCTCACGATAGGGGTGTAAACGGAGCGGATTCGGAGCGGATAATGCTGATATCAAATCTGTATCCGTTTTTCAATGAGCGGATACAAATACGGATACGGATAGTAAATGGATATCAAAATTCAAAACCAAATCCGTCTTAAAAGGATACGAATACGGAGCGAATAATCCACGGATACAGATTCGAATACGATTACGAAACGAATAATTATCAGATAATTGAGTCATATGAACTTTAATATAAGTACGAATACTTAATTAAAAAAATTAAAAACAATTAAGAAAAACAAAAGTAAATTAAAAAAAGGTAAAGAAATGGAGAAGATATAGGAATAGATAGGAGTTAGGGAATGGAAGAGATGTTTGCGAGTGAATGGTTTGAAGAATAAATGAGCGAAAAGTGAAAAACAGTAGCTATCCGGAGATCGCAACATTTTAGTTCCACTACTGAATTTAAAAGAAAGTTGAGACCTTCATATAGGGTTCGGAAAGATGTCAAATCAAGACAAAAAAGCGGATTCTAAATAATATTAACCACTGAAAGTCAAGTTACAGCGAAACGGAGAAGTTGAAATTTCAAATCCGAATAATATACTTTGAAAGAATTATCCGTATCCGAATCCGGATTAAATTTCCCTACGCAAAAAATATTCGGATCCGTATTCAGATTATCCGTATCTGTTTAAATCCGAATTTAGTTAATAAGCACATTCGGAGCGGATATGCGGATGAATATCCATATCCGTTTACAGCCCTACCTCGCTTGGTAGCATGCTGCATGCAACTCTAAAGATCAAATAGTCATTTTTTCATGATAGGAAGTTAAGAAGGGATCTTACAAAAGCCTGTATGTATATATACAGCAGCTAGCTAGGTACCTGTTACTCGTATTAGACCCTTACACCTTTGCTAATATACAGTTATGGTCACAGGACACAATAGTACAGTTGCTTTAATGAAATAATCAAGTGCTACATTAATATTGGGTCTCTGATATGATGGATGACGAAATCTTCTGACACACTTTTCATTGCTTCTGACTTTAAAAATTTAAACAAGGTAAAAGTAAAGTAAAATTTTAACCCTACACTACCCTCGTGATTTGATTTCAACCTTAGTCCTTAGACCTCAGTGCAGTGCATGTGATATTTTATTCTCCAGTTATATTTTTCTAGTGAAAGAAAAGGAAGGAGGCATTGGCATTTCTATGTGGATCCAACATTTGTGTTAAATATATCTTTTAGGATGCCCCATAAAGTTGTTGCAATATCTGCCGAAATTTTTAAATATAGCACAGCCCCAAAAAAAATAAACCAAAACGGCATCGTTTCGTCAGAATTCCAAATTTAGCACGGCCGCAGATCAGCTGAGCGGCCCCATTTACTGGGGACCGCAGATTAGCTGAGCGGCCCCTGAAATGGGGCCGCATATTGGCTGAGCGGCCCCCCCTTTTTTTTTAATATCGGAAATGCTGTTATTTTTTTTGATGATTGTGTTATAAAAATAATTGTATTTGTATTGTAGTTTGAAATGTTGTTTAAATTTATGTATTTTGGTGCAAGTTATTTTAGAAATGTCGTTCGTTTGAAATATTTTATATATATCGTGTGGTTCAAATATTTTTTTTGTACGAGGAGATAGTGATATAATGAACAAAATAAATAAATAACCAAAACAAATAATAAACTAACAAAAAAAATAAGAGACATAATATAACAAATAAATCCAGTATCTGACATAGTCTACGAATATAATTAAATAAACATCCAGTCCATTGGTACGGCTCTCAGCCTACGAATATAATTAACTACCTCGTGCATCTCGAGCAGCTCTGTTCTGTCTTTCCATTGTATCTCGGCCGGCTTGGTGTCCTCTTCTCCTACGATGTAGTACATCCATCCACATCGGAATCCTGTTGTGTTTTCTTCTGCCCAAAGAAATATTTTTATCTTCTGGAACAAGTACAGGGCCCTCGTTTGCAGGCCATTCCGACTGATTTTCATAGACATGCCATTCAGCACTCCATGTGTTGATCAGTGTCCGGATGTGGTAGTAGTGACTAACAAAGCAGCCAGGGTCGATGCCTCGGAGACGGCACACAGACACAACATGAGAACACGGTATTCTGTCCAATTGAGGCTTTTGGCATGTGCATTCCACCGTGTGATCATCCCTGATGTGAACCGTGTATTTGAAATTAGCCTTGGTAAACCGGCCAGAATCGTCAGGTATGTAAGAGTGAACTCTCTCTTGTGTAGAGGTTACCTCGAACTCGTTGTTGTGGCCAAACCCCCCAAGCGTCTTCATAGTATTGGACCTCTCGAACCGGTGGTTAATAAGCTAAGAAAAATTAAAAAATAATGAAGAAGTCAGATCTTTTTAACAAAGTTACTAAAAAATTATGAAGAAAAAACTATAAATAAAAGTACCTCATGCACACGACACGAGAACTGTTGACCAAGACTGGCTTCATTTAGCGCTTTGGCCCTTCTTTGCGCAAACCATGTGAGACATTTGTAAAATGTGTCTTCAATTATTGCTGCCACCGGTAACCTACGAGATGACCTGAAAACATTATTTAGCGACTCGGAACCGTTTGTAGTCATAATTCTCCAACGGTAACCGCCGTCCAGTGCTTGGAATATCTTCCAGTGCCCCACATAATCAGTACCCGGTAAAACCGGAATCACAGTAACAGGTCCGATACTATAATAAACCCCATTAGGACCTATTAGAACATCACCACCAGTATAAATTGATACCATAAGAGCCATTTTGAATCCAATACACAAGAAACCTAAAATTAAAAATTAACTAAATTAATTATTAATCTACTGAAAATAAAAAAAAATGAAAAAAAAAAGAGAGAAAAAAACTTACAGGAGAAGCTCTTGTCCAGGAGAGAGAGGGGATCAGAGTGTGAAATGAATTTCTCTCTCCTGGATCGGAATAAGAAGGGAAGGGGCCGCTCAGCCAATTTGCGGCCCCTGGGGCCGCTCAGCCAATATGCGGCCCCATTTCAGGGGCCGCTCAGCTGATCTGCGGCCGTGCTAAATTTGGAATTCTGACGAAACGGTGCCGTTTTGGTTTATTTTTTTTTGGGCTGTGCTATATTTAAAAATTTCGGCAATACCTGTTGAGGCTTTGAATATGTTTACCAAAAAGCAATAATTATGATGTTTATAGAAGAACAACTATGATGTATGAATATATGATGATGTAACTTTAATGGTAATGATTCTTTTTTGCGGGAGCGTATTGACTGCGGAAAGTGAAATTCAAAATTATCTTATATTTCCATTAATTAACATCTGTAACATTATTATATACAAAAATATACCAACAAAATATATAGATGTAATATTACTTTCCACTGTTAAGGATTCGAAATTAACATAAAAAGGAATAATACAGCTAGACATTCATTTTCATTTTAAAAGAAAAGGAAGACTAATATTCTAAGTACTTTTATCCTGTGATGTTTGTAATGGTTTCAATTTGCTTGTGAAGAGTATAGTGATATTTGGTCTATTTGTTTTATTCCGAATAGTTGCAGAATTTCTATTATAAAATAGTAAATCAACTAAAAGTACATTGATCCGCTGTGCACATTATTATGTACACTGATGTGGTCAGATTTTATATTTATGTTGCAGTTTAACTCGGCTAGATAAATGGATTAGGTTCTCCTTAATTACCTTCTCAGATTATTATACAGAGTTTATTGAAAGGTCTCAGCAGATCTAGAAAATGGGGAAGATTAAATCTTTGTTATATTAATATAGCTGGTCAGAATGAAAAAGTAAAAAAGCACATGCATGTATGGTCTCAGTAGATTGAATCATTCAATATAAATTATAAAATAAAAGAAGAGACCATTCCTTGTTGAACTGACAAGAAAATTTTTATCAGACATTATCTTGTTTCCCAATATATATTAAAACCAATTAAAAACTACATCTTAGTGTTTAATCTTTATTACTTCCGAGGAGGGTTAAAATGTTCCACTATATTTGTGTCCCAATCAAACAGCACATCCTCATTTATGTTTTTAAAGTTCAAACAGTCAATTTGAACCGTTCAACACAATCTCTACAGTGAATTGTTATTTGAAATCAAATTTTATATTTTCTGAAAAAAAAATATTATTTTTTTGCAAGGTGTGCCGTGTGGGGTTCATCTTTCTGTGTTATTAACTTATTATACATCGTTGGCTCTGGCGAAAATATTCTCCTGTTTACAGCAAAGAATCAAAACTTTACTTTTCAACCCCGGGTAAAAAAGTTTCAATCTTTTCATCAAAACCTAGCAAAGTCTCTGCAAAGGCCCTGCAAAATATTGTACAATTTCTCAGAACACCATTTACAGTATCTACCAGCGCAGGTTCTTCAAACGTGCAAAAAGCAAAATTAGCGACTCATCTTCATTTTTAGTCAATTTATCAAGATAACATCCACAAAACCAACAGGAGAATTTTAATTTTGTAAATTTGGCACGAGTACAGCAATTACAATCTTAACTCCTTAAACTAAACAGATAACTCAATACCATAAAAAAATTTAGAGTAAACATAAATAAATAAGCAGTGGCGATGATTCCAATGCCACACCAACAAAGTACCCTATCCTCATTATTTGTACTTGTATTTTAAATTTTGAAACTCAACGTTGGATTCAACCGTTTTTCCGAAATTAACATGATTACTTTTTTTTTTTTTACAAAAATCATATGAACTGAAATGTCATTTCGGTCCGAAATTTTTTTTTATTCCGGACCAAAATGGTATTTCGGTCTGGTCCCCTTTTTGGATTTTCTGTGATACTGGTTTTACAAGTTTTCATATGAGCCGCCGCAGAAAATTCAAAAAGGAGACCGGACAGAAATGCCATTTCGGTCCGGAATAAAAAAAAAATTTTGGACCGAAATGGCATTTCAGTTCTTATGATTTTTGCAAAAAAAAAAAAATTACTCATGTTGGTTTCATAAAAATATTTTTTTTTAATTATGGTTTATAAAAAAAAATTCTACTTCACCGTACATTTTTATGATATTTGGATTTATTTATACTAAATTGTACATTTTACATTTTTTTTGGAATTTTTTTACTATTCTTTAATAGGTACAAAAACACTACCCTTCGAATGGTCTAAAATATTTTGATGGAGTGATTTTATACCTATTTAAAAAACTAGTAAAACATTTCAAAAATGTAAAATTTATTTTCATACGAAGAACATGATCAACAGTTCGGATTGACTATTTAGACTTTTTTTATTTTAATGAAAATCCGTAGGTGACTGTTTAAACTTTAAAAATGAAGACATGGTTTTGTTGTACAGATGAGAGTGCGCTATTCATATTACTATAGCCTCGCTCTTGTTTTTTTTAATAGATTTTGTGTTATCAACACAGGTAAAGAATAAAGAGATTTTGATAGTAGCAAAGATAATGTTCTCCGTGTAAGAAGTTGTATATTTGAAATCCGGATAGAGAAATCTCTTATATAATAGAGATTCTGATACTACGACTAAGTTAATCGTCTCAGCGTTGATGATAGCATGTTCGAGATTAAAAGTGGACACATTTATTGTAAATATTTAAAATTATAAGAGTCGGTTTTATATTTATCTCAAAAAAAAATATTGTGTGCATATTGTGTGCTGTGAAAATACATGATCCTGTTAGAAATCACAGACCGCTTATTTGTACAAATGTAAATATGCGAGAAAGGTGTGCGGTTCTGGTTAGGTGAATGTCAGCAATATTTTAATAGTTGAGGGTCTGTACAGGATATAATGAATTTTGCTTATTCACTAGCTAAAAAGCATAAAAAGAATTTCATTTTAGTCTCTGGTGCTTTACCTGGGACCATTTGGAAATTAAGAAACTCTATGTTCTTCGATCGCAAAAATTACGGAACCGGTAAAATTATCATCCTTTCTATTCTAAACTTGATTTTAGGTATGTTCAGCAACGGAAATTTTTATGGAAATGATTTTTTTTTAAAATGGGAATGATAATTTTAATCTGTCAAAACTAATGTTATTTAATTAGAGCTGTCAATGAGCTGGTTCGGGCTGAATTGGGCCCTAACTCAGCTTGTTAATTCTGGACCGAGTTCTTACTGAGCGAGCTGAACCTAGGGCATCCGAGCTAAAACCTCAGCTTGAAATCGTGACGAGCCAGCCCGAGCTGGCTCGCTGGGTCTGGCTGGAACTTATTTTAACCGAGTTGAACCGAGCTGGACCAAGCTAGATAGTATAAAATGCACACAAATTCATACAAATTCACAAATTGATGCCTAGTCGAGCTAGCTTGAACTCGTTAATTCTGGACCGTGCTAGTGGCGAGCTGGCTCGTTAATAGCTCAGTCCAGTAACGAGTGAGCTGTCAGCGAACGAGTCAGGTGCGAGTCACGATCGAGCCATGAGCTACGAGCTTTTTTGCCACCCCTATATTTAATTCATGGGAAATTTTAAAATATAGGTGTTCGGAAAATACATGAAAAATTTATTAGGATGTTGGTTTATTCTTTTCATAGAAGATGTAATACTCTCATTAAAGTATATTAAATGTATTGATGATAGTTTGATACTAATCACTGTTTATGATCAAATTAGCTTACTCTCATTATACCTGTTTAATTAATTTATTGTATTATTATGTTGTGTTTTTTTTAATTAATTTTTGTCTTAGTGCTTGTTTTATTTTATTATTAAATTATGTTTGTTGTTAATGAAAAAACAAAATAGCTTCAAGGGTAAATTTGATTTTGAAAATTATGGTTAGTATATAAATGAATAAATTTCACGATATTGGTCTTATATTTGACCAATTAATTGAATATTATTTAGAAAATTATAGGCTTATGTTGCTGATGGAGAATAAATAATTAAAAAAAATTAACAAATCATTCTTGTTAAGAACAAAAAATATTAAACAAAAAATAACTGGAAGTTCAAAGTTGTTTAAACCAAAATAAATATTAAACAAAGTCAATTTGAAAAGAGGAGTCGGGACCTCCAGTGATTGGTTTGTTTAAAAAAAAATGAAAATACAGGATCGTAATTTAAAATGCGCATTCACTAAACGAACTTAATATTTTAAGAAAATATTGGTTTGTTTGTCATTACTGGCGGTTATAATTTTTGCTACGTGAAATTACTAGTGAAGACGAGATTAACAATGTATTTCCGGTATCAAGTGTAGTGGTTTGAAAACGGTCTGGTCCGGACCCGGTTGGGCCACGAGTCCCACGGGTCGGAAGGGTTAAACGGGCTGGGTCCGGCGGGCCCATTTTTTTGGTTAGGTCAACTCGTGTCAGGACCTTGGTCCAAAATTAGTGTTTGGCAAATACCCCCACGGGTCAGACCCGTGCCCGTGCACGGATTTTGCACTGGTACACGGGTTCAACGGGTACGGGTTGAGAAGGGACGGGTACGGATTTTTTTAAAATTTACCCGTGATACCCGCCCGTACCGACCCGTGGACCCGTACCCGTACCCTAATACCCGTGCCCGCCTACCCGTACCCGAACCCGAACCAGAACACCCCTGTACCTTTTTTTTTTTTTTTTGAAATTCGAATTTTTTCCCCCCCAATCCCAGCCAGCCCCCTCCCCCCCGGATCTTCTGTGCCCTAGCTAGTAATTAGATTTATGCCAAGTAATTAGATTTATTAGATTTATTTGTGAATATGCCAAGTAATTAGATTTATTTGTGAATAGGTTAGATTTTATTTTTCAAATTCGGATTTATTTCTAATAGGTTAAATAAGTATGTTAGATTTAGTTTTTGAATATGCCAAGTAATTAGATTTATTTTTGAATAGGTTAGATTTTATTTTTCAAATTCGGATTTATTTTTAATAGGTTAAATAAGCATGTTATATTTAGTTTTTGAATATGTTAAGTAATTAGATTTATTTGTGAATAGGTTAGATTTTATTTTTCAAATTCGGATTTATTTCTAATAGGTTAAATAAGTATGTTAGATTTAGTTTTTGAATATGTTAAGTAATTAGATTTATTTGTGAATAGGTTAGATTTTATTTTTCAAATTCGGATTTATTTCTAATAGGTTAAATAAGTATGTTAGATTTAGTTTTTGAATATGTTAAGTAATTAGATTTATTTGTGAATAGGTTAGATTTTATTTTTCAAATTCGGATTTATTTTTAATAGGTTAAATGAGCATGTTATATTTATTTTTTGAATATGCCAAGTAATTAGATTTATTTGTGAATAGGTTAGATTTTATTTTTCAAATTCGGATTTATTTCTAATAGGTTAAATAAGTATGTTAGATTTAGTTTTTGAATATGTTAAGTAATTAGATTTATTTGTGAATAGGTTAGATTTTATTTTTCAAATTCGGATTTATTTCTAATAGGTTAAATAAGTATGTTAGATTTAGTTTTTGAATATGTTAAGTAATTAGATTTATTTGTGAATAGGTTAGATTTTATTTTTCAAATTCGGATTTATTTTTAATAGGTTAAATAAGCATGTTATATTTATTTTTTGAATATGCCAAGTAATTAGATTTATTTGTGAATAGGTTAGATTTTATTTTTCAAATTCGGATTTATTTCTAATAGGTTAAATAAGTATGTTAGATTTAGTTTTTGAATATGTTAAGTAATTAGATTTATTTGTGAATAGGTTAGATTTTATTTTTCAAATTCGGATTTATTTCTCATAGGTTAAATAAGTATGTTAGATTTAGTTTTTGAATATGTTAAGTAATTAGATTTATTTGTGAATAAGTTAGATTTTATTTTTCAAATTCGGATTTATTTCTCATAGGTTAAATAAGTATGTTAGATTTAGCTTTTGAATATGTTAAGTAATTAGATTTATTTGTGAATAGGTTAGATTTTATTTTTCAAATTCGGATTTATTTCTCATAGGTTAAATAAGTATGTTAGATTTAGTTTTTGAATATGTTAAGTAATTAGATTTATTTGTGAATAGGTTAGATTTTATTTTTCAAATTCGGATTTATTTCTCATAGGTTAAATAAGTATGTTAGATTTAGTTTTTGAATATGTTAAGTAATTAGATTTATTTGTGAATAGGTTAGATTTTATTTTTCAAATTCGGATTTATTTCTAATAGGTTAAATAAGCATGTTAGATTTAGTTTTTGAATATGCCAAGTAATTAGATTTATTTGTGAATAGGTTAGATTTTATTTTTCAAATTTGGATTTATTTTTAATAGGTTAAATAAGCATGTTATATTTAGTTTTTGAATATGTTAAGTAATTAGATTTATTTGTGAATAGGTTAGATTTTATTTTTCAAATTCGGATTTATTTTTAATAGGTTAAATAAGCATGTTAGATTTAGTTTTTGAATATGCCAAGTAATTATATTTATTTGTGAATAGGTTAGATTTTATTTTTCAAATTCGGATTTATTTCTCATAGGTTAAATAAGTATGTTAGATTTAGTTTTTGAATATGTTAAGTAATTAGATTTATTTGTGAATAGGTTAGATTTTATTTTTCAAATTCGGATTTATTTGTAATAGGTTAAATAAGTATGTTAGATTTATTTTTTGAATATGCCAAGTAATTTGCATTTATTTTTTAATCTATTGTTTTCAAATAATTCATTATTATTTTTAAAGTAACTGATTTAAGAAATTTTTGATTTATATTTTATTGTTTTAAAGTAATTGATTTAAAATATTTTAAAGTAATTGATTTAAGAAATTTTTAATTTATATTTTATTGTTCAAAATTTAAAGTAATTGATTTAAGCAATATTGTTTTAAAATAATTCGTAACTTTGATTTTGATTTTGATTTTAGTATCACAATAATTATTGAGTTCAAATATGCAATCATGTTAAATGAATTTTGATTTGTATTTTATTGGTTTAAAAAGAAAAAAAAAACAGAAAAAAAAAAACAGCAGCAGCCTAAAAAACAGAAAAAAAAAACAGCAGCAGGAAAAAAAAAAAAAAAAAAAAAAAAAAAAAAAAAAAAAAAATTTACCCGCCCGGACCAGATCCGTTCTACCCGGACCTAAACCCGCTTACCCGCGACCCGTGTTGCCCGTGACCCGTGTTGCCCGGGGGGTTTAGGTCCCGTGTTAACCCGTGCTAACCCGTCCCGTGTCGCCCGTGACCCGCGTTACCCGTAACCCGCGTTGCCCGTGACCCGTCCCGGGTTTTGCCCGTGCCCGCCCGCCCTTACCCGTTTGCAAAACACTATCCAAAATGACACGGTCCGGTCTGGTCTGGTCTGGGTCTGGCGAGTCTGGGCAGGTTGGGTTGGTGTACACGGGGCGGTCCGGATTTGGCCAGTTCGGGTCGGTTACACGAGTTCCTACGGTCCGGTCCTATACGGTCTAAGAGAAAAAAATTGAACCAAATCCGTGCTAGACCCGTTTCTAGTATAAGTTCGGTCTGGCCCGGATTTGGAGCACGGTCCAAGTTGGTCCGAGTCCAAACCACGGATTGTCCGGTTCGGTGCTGGACCAGCCAGATTTTTTAAAAACCACTAATCAAGTGCCTCTCAAAGAATTGCAAAACGAATTATTTGAGTCACCACGTGCTTCCATTCTTCATAGATTTAATTATTTTTCCATGCTTCATCTTTCCTTGAAAAAAAAAATTACAATCCAGAATTCAGATTGATGGGTGTGGAACTGTGGATAGATTTAGATTTACTTATCTAAAACAAAGATTTACGTAAGATTCCGCTAAAACCTTAGCCATTTTGATTTGACGACCACTGGGTGTGATTTGGATTTAAAGAAAGGTTTAAAAAAAGGCCTGAGAAGATTCCTTCTCATTTCTCACCTTTCACCATCACTACCTGTCTCTTCTCACTTTTGCACTTTAGTCCCTCCTCGTGAACCCTCCTTTTTATCCCATAATTAGCCTGTCTTTAAAACCTTTGTCCTTTTCCCACCTCCTATAAACACCACTCTCATCTCAGCTATCCTTTACTGATTTACACACACACCCACACACACTCACACGGACTCGCACGCACAAGCACAAGCACAACCGCAGAGAGGTAGAGAGATGGATGGTCTGAGCAATGGCGATTCCTTTTTGAGACAGCTAAGTGTGAATGGAGGTGAAATGTGGGACAATTGTTCCATCTCTTCACAGTACAAGTCAACGAGGGGGTCAAAGAGATGGGGCAAGAAGAGAAGAGGAGGAGAAAATGCAAAAGTGGGGTGGAGCAAAGTGGAAGAGGTGGGAAAGAAGAGGGTTATGGTGGTAATAGATCAGAGCAGCGGTGCAAAGCATGCCATGATGTGGGCTCTTACGCATGTAACTAACAAGGGAGATTTGTTAACACTAATTCATGTCATGGGGAAAGAGAGAGGAGTAGGGGATGAAGCCCATTCTTTAGTCAACTCTCTTGGCTCTCTTTGCAAGGCTTGCAAACCTGAGGTACTAAACTGCACTTTTTTAAGTAGCAACATAATTTGCTGGGATGATCTTGAAGTTTTAATTTGATTTGGTAAATTTTCAGGTGGAGGTGGAAGCATTAGTGATCCAGGGACCAAAGCTAGCAACTATTCTTAGTCAAGTAAAGAAACTGGAGGTGTCCGTTCTCGTCTTGAGTCAGTACAAACCCTCTCCTTTCTGTTGGTATGAATATGATTCTCTCTTAGATCTATTCTTCAAGTAATTATGGGTGTTTTTAAATCAATTTGAAACTTCAAGATCAAGCGCATTATCTTTTGAAAATGAAGAAAAAATGAATCTCAGGTCATGTTTCTACAGTAAGATCAGGATCTGTATATTTGCTAACACAAACAGAGAGGTTACTAGAGCAGATCAGAAAAACCATTGTTTAGTCAGAATCTAATTTAATAACCTCTGTTACCCATTTATTTCACTGAAGCTTACTATTTTGCCATAATTGACCGATTGGTTGTGACAGTTGTCCCTGCCCTGCCTTAATTTCTATTGAAAGCATTTACCATCAAGGACAAAAGAGTTTACTACCAAAAATCCAATATGACAAATATAATAACATAATTTTGTACCAGCACACAAAATCATACATGTACCAGGGTCTAAAATAAAATGTTTATATTGTATTCAAACGAGGATGTTGTATTAGAGTAACTACAATATTTGTTTATATTTGCTGTTGTATATGATTGTGCATGCAGTTGGATAAATAGCAGCAAAGAAGAGTTTGTGGAGGAATGCATAAACAGAGCAGAGTGCCTTACTCTTGCCGTGAAAAAACAGAGCAAAGGAGTGGGTGGTTACCTGGTCAGTACTAGGTGGCAAAAGAACTTCTGGCTATTAGCTTAAATATTTATTAAATAAAATAGTAATAAAAGTAATTAAATGTTAACGAAATATTTGGTTTAATATTATGTTTGTGATTATTAATTAGCTTATGTTAAGTTAACCCGCCCTTGTACCTTAACAGTGGGAAAGGGTACAATTGAACAGACATGTTTGTTTTTTGTGTTGTCTTGTTATTGTGATCTGTGGACTGTGGTGCTTGTGAAGTTGTGAGTTATCTGCTGTGTGATGTGCATGTTTGTCCTTGTGTACTTGAAAATATGTTTTGTTTGTTTTATGCGCGGTCTATTATAAGCCCTTGTTATTGGATGGATTTGTAGCTTTTTTATTTTTTTGATAAAAAGCATATAAAATGTCCGTTCCAATATATTAAAACCGGATGTTAATTTACAAAACAAAACCAACATCATCCTTACTGAAAATCAAGATAATATCAAAATGAGCATAACACAAAAGCCCGTTTCTTTATCAGCCATCAAAACACAGTTATAGAAAATAAAAAACCTAAATCTAAGCCACTTAAGATATGGCTAAGGTAAGCAGCAGATCCAAACTTTGAATCATAGCAAAAGGAGTGAGAGTTCATGCTTCAGTGGCTGGTGATCTTGCAACAAGGTCACTTGGAACTGGACTGATATCTTCCTGGTAGATGACCATTTGATGGTCGGCTGGGTCCCACATCCGCAAAGGTTTAGCATTTATCTCTACCGGCAACCATTCGTCAGCAGCTTCCTTAATTCTTGTGTCTATATTTCCTGTCCAATATTGAAAAACAGAAATGATGAGTAAAATCAAAAATCGAATTGACTTAGGAGTACAAGAATTAAAGCAAATTTCGTTTCTATTCTTCCAAACTGTCCAGCATACGGCACTTAAGATGACCAAAAAGCCCTTTTGTCGCACTTCATCAAGTTGAGCTGCAAATTCAATTATGTCAGTAATGGTGGTCTATTTAGTTAAATAATCTTGATTCTTTCCCAACTAAAATCAGATTTTTTGAGGTTGCTGGCAAGTAAGGAATAGGTGATTAACATCTTCAGTATCTGTGCAGAAATGGCAACTCAAGTTATCTTGTCAACCTCGTCTACTTAAATTTTTCTTTGTAAGAAAATAAAGTTAAACATAGCGATAAATCATCAAATTTTTGCAACAGCGTGAATTTTTTTGTCAGCGTTTACCTCTAAAACACATTTTACCCCAAACAAACAAATTTTTTATAAATAAATCAGTATAGTGAAATGTGTCCGTATTTTCTAGGAATGTAACTTCATCAATGACAGAATTTTACATCAACATAAAAAATGTTACCATTGACATGTTTCGAATTATTTTACATTTAAAGCCATAGGTTCATTATTTTTTTTTTTAAATGCTACATATAAGAAAATAGCCATAGGTTCATTATTTTTTAAGCATTACCTTTTTTCCTTTTCCAAATTTGAAGTAGACCATCAGCGCCCTTTTTTTTTATTTGGATCAACTTCAGCGGAGATGCATTATATCTCAATTGCACGATTAAATAAATTAATTAGCTTAAGGTTAAGCACATATTAAATTATGTGTGAGCTTGACTTTATAAAGCCACTATATCAATATTCAATAATATTATTTTGTAAGTTACTTTTATATAAGATTAAGCAATGAACGCACCTATTAATTTATTTTTTAACCTCTCTTTATCTAATACAAGCACGTTTCGTTTTGAGATATAAACACCTAAAGAAAGCTTTAAAAATCGAAAGCAGGAAATCACAAACAAATGAAAAGGTCCAATAAAATTCAAGCCCACCAGAAAATGGCCCATACGGCCCACATTAGGTCTACTGGAACGGTCAGAATAAATTAAGGCCCATCAACCAATATTAATTTCCACGTGTCAAATTTTAATTGGATCTTGCTACCAGATACTCGGCAGAATCGTTCCCCAAATTAGGCCGAAGATGTGTTCTCCTCCCTGCTCATTCTCTGGAGAAATAAATACAAAAAGAAAGAAGAAAAACTAGAGAAAAAGAATTAGGTCTCATGGCTTTCAACTCCGCCGTACGCTCCGCCATCAAATCGGCGATCTCCTCATCTGACGTGGCTCTCTCCCGCTCAGGTGCTCCTCTTTTCTCGCTAGATTTCCCTCCGATTAAGTAGATCTGTTGGCGTTTTATGAATATTATTTCTCTCCTTTCTGTTCCTAAGTACACTTGGATGACAAAATAGAATTGATTCTGTTAATAAACTGGTTTATATACATAAGTCTCTCTTCTTGATCTAGTTTTCTGAGTGTGCAATTAGTAAAATGGTCGTCTCCTCTACTAATTTATAATGGCGTACGTTCACAGATCATTATTGATCTATGCTAGTTTTTTGTTTACCAATTTAATTATTTATTTCTACCTGCAATTGCCTAAAGAGAACGTTGAAAGTTTGTATTGTGAAGAAGGATTAGGGAACAGAAACTGATTATTCTTTGGTATGAGATATATTGGTTCTGTGAAATTTAGATTGGATTTCCGAATTTGATTGTGTCAATGATAGAATCAGTGCTCCTTGTATGATGGTTTATCTTTATTCTATGTATTCAGGCTAGATCCATTTTATTCTTGAAATCAAATTGAAATGAGTTTCTCTCTCTCAGACTAAATAAGCCTCTCTTCAAATGAGTTTCTCTCAGACTAAATAATTGAAGTTGAAAATAATTTATAACAAACTAGCTCTTGAACATGTATTAATTATTATGGGAAAACAGTTATACAGGTGGTCTCTAGGAAGTTTGTCATTACTATGTTATTTTTTGTTGGTTCTTTTATTATGCCTTCTAAGTACCTTTTCAGAAATATACAATAAACATTTTGAGAATGTTTCTATCTGTATATATTTTCAAATAAATATAATTATGTGTATTTAGCTCACTATTGACATTTCCAATAGAACCAAATCTGTTAGTTAGCGAATATACACTGTACTGTACAGGTACAAGAGTTGGGCTACTGTACAATGCAATGTATAGACTCTCTTGTGCATTGGACTCTAAATCACTGGATTTAAAGTCCAAAAATTCAATCTGAAGCGCTCAACGTGCTCTCCATATTAAAATGTGCCTGAAGACCAAATATTACATTTTTTCTAAATTTATTACTATTTATTAAGATGGGTACAAAATCGTTGTTTTTCAAAAAAATCTGGACCATAAAAAACAGTGATTTTCAAAAATTCTAAACAAATAGTAAAAAATTTCTGAAAAATGTAAAATTTGGTCTCCAAGCATATTCCAATATAGATATCACGTTGAACGGTTTGGATTTGGACTGAATCCAACAATTTACAATCCAATGCACCCAACTCCAGGTACAATTAGTATTTTGAATAAAAATCTGCTTGGTTTTCATCAGTAATCCATAGACGTTTCACAACCTTCAAGTCAATCCTACTCAACACTGTAACCTTCTCATGTGTGCTTTCATAGCATAACAATATCATATACACGCATCTAGAACGAATAACATCTTACATCTTCACCAAAACATTTTAAAATATGGCCCTTAGCCCTCAATATCTTAGTCAATTACCGAAATCAATCCCTTTTCCTAAATTTACTGAAGTCATATGCATGATACTTCTCATGTTTGCAGGGGAATGCTTAATATTATGGAACTTTGCTGAAATTGAATAAATTTCCTGTTGAAAAATTCAACACTTCCCATGTTATTACCTGTATAACCTTTAGTAATACTTTTTAGCACTGGTACTGAAATGTTTCCTTTTGGTCTTCTGAATAGTCGACCAAACCCTTAGGTGCAAGTCATAACTCATTGATATACCCCAATTTGAATGGATGTTACTCCTTGACAGCAACAACAACAAAAACCAAGCCTTTAGTCCGAAACAAGTTGGGGAGGTTAGAAATGAAACCCAATTGTAGTCACAAGGTAAGGTAGATAGTAATAAAATAATAATAATAGTAGTAGTAGTGGTAATACAAATAGCACTAATGGTACCAATAATAATAGTAATATAATACTAATAATAATACTAACTATAGATCGTAGGGGCCAAAGTCCTAAACTCTACGTCATTGACCCCAAATCCCTAGTTCTATGACCTAAAGCCTATAATACTACCCATAAAGAACCCCTAAACAATATTTCTTGAGTCATGGTTCTGGTACGTGAATCGCTAAAATTTGTAGCGCATCTAGACCTATGGGTTTCATTTTTTTTATTTACTATTTTGGCAGGTGGAGGGGGGCGGGTGTGAGGGGTTTCAACCTATGAAATGAAAAGCACATTTTTTTTCTTGTACTCTTGTCTGTCTTAAACTCTTAATCCAACTTGAACGCTGTAGAAAAAATAAAATCCAAGGATTTGTTATCAGACCCAGAATTGTATTAAGAAGTTGGGTTAGAGCCAATGCCATGGAGAAGACAGCTGGTTGTACTTGAGTGGCATTTAACTGGTACTTTTGGTTAGTCAACTACACATGAATCTGGATTCGGGTTTTAGGTTATGAACCAACAACCATTTTAGTTATGTTGAATAAAGTAAGACAATGAGAGCATACTGAGTGTCATTCTGTTTATTCGAATAGTTACTAGTTTTATGAGATTTTTAGGGTTATCAAATTTCTTAGGATTTGCGCTTATTACTGCACATATCAAAGTTTGCAAGCATGGTGGTGAAATTACATCTTAATTAAACATGTCAGACCGATTAATTTTTGGATCAAGTATTTCTCTGAAACAAAATCATTACCAATTTTTCACGGCTAGTTATACGAGTTCCAATCAATGGTGCAACCTCATTTCCTTTTTGCTATTAGGCTGATCAAGTCTGGCACCTCCATGTACTTAGCTATTCCGTTGCAGACCTTTTACACTGTTATTAACAATGTTTAATCATTGATTTCGTCCATTTTAAACAGTGGTGCGTGAATTTCATGCTACTGGAGCAAAGAGAATGGGAGGCCACGGACATGATGGAGGCTACCACTATGAGCATTCAAAGCACATGTACAACCTGGGGAGGATGAAAAACCAGCAGCTGAAGATGAGTCTCTTTGTTTTCAGTTGCTTCAGCATAGGCGTTGCTGTGCCGGTTTATGCTGTTGTTTTCCAGCAGGGAAAAACTGCCTCTGGTTGATTATGCTACCTTAACGGGTTTTGTCTTGTTTTGTTTTGTTTCGTTGGTTTCTTGGGCTCCTTTCTTGTTGGTGAATTGTAGAAAAAATTGTAGAGAGATTCTACGTGGTAGGTTGGATTATAATACCCTTTGGATGAAGTGGTTTGGTAATAATTTTTTATGTGTAGAAACATCAGTTGATGGATTCAGGTCAAGTGGATGAACGTTTCGAGTTTTATAATATATCAGATCTAAGATTTTTATTGCTTTTCTTAGTGCCCTGATAGGTTGTGTTTGGTTGTTACTGGTGATGTTTGGTTGAGGATTAAAATTAAGGTTCAAGTCAGATTATTTTTAATTAGATCGGTCTAAATTATTCATTTTTTTTTTTGACAAAGAAAATAGGATGACGCTCTTATTTCATTAATTATTTTGAGGTTACAAAAGTTTTGTTACTAAATAAAAGAAAAATAATTCTGCTCAATACATTTGAGCATAAAATAAAAATAAAAATGAAAATAAGAACAAAATAAAGTAGGAATCAGAAAAACAGTAAGATTAAATTAAAAGTATTTTTTGTTATGATGATCTTCTTTCCTTCTTAAGCACCTGTTAACGAACTATATCTCCATTGCGTTTCTATTTGTTCAGCAAGTTGAAGCAAATTGCATTTTTTTTCTCTAAAAGTTCTAGTGGAGCGTTCTCTCCATATAACAAATTGAGTAATTAGCAAGATGGATTGTTCTTTTCTGCTGAATTTGAATTCCTTCAACCTTGCTATAGTGTTTTTGCCTTCATTAGATAAGCCTTCTGGTATTTTGACTTTCATCCTGAGCTTTATTAATATGTACAATATCTTGGCCTGTATGCATTCATTAAATAAGTGCTTAACCGATTCTGATTGCATCTTGCACATGATGCATCTGTTTGTGAGACTCCATCCATGCCTGTTTAAGTTGTCCATTGTCAAGATTTTGTTGAACGAAATTAACCATGCAAAGACCTTGAATCTTGGAGGCACCTTCAATTTCCAAATTCTGCTGATTGAATCTTTTATCCTTGGCCTGTTCATGTATGCTTGGTAAGCCGACTTCACAGTAAAGGTCTTTGTTGAGTTCCATTTCCAAATTATTCCATCTTGAGTTTGAGGTAGGTGTATCGCACATGTAGCAATTTGTCCCTCTAAACTTGTCATTTCACTTTCTGCCTCTTCTGATAAGTTATGTCGAAAACATTCCAGCAATGAGTTTGAATGTAGAATTGCTTGTAGTGTAGCTTCATTATCCAAGATGTGTATAGGTTTGGATAGCTATAGCACAACAGTCCTATCCCCCAGTTATCCTTCCAAAATCTTATGCTAGAGCCATCACTAGGAACTCTTATAACCGATATGCTGAACATCGGGTACACATCCTTCAGTGTTTTGTTGAAGAGATAAGAATTTGGGTAAAAGCTTTCCAATCCATTCGTAATCTTGAAAATTGCCTTCCATAGTCTCTGCTGGAGTTCAATCCATTGCCATAACCATTTCATGAGTAGTGCTCTATTAAACATGCCGAGATCCATAATGCCCACTCCTCCTATTTTCTTAGGCTTGCAAACTAATTCCCAATTTGCCAAATTTAGCTTTTTTGTATTCGGGCCTGTACCATGCCACATAAAATGCCTTCTTACCTTGTCTATTTCTGACAAAACCCATTTCGGTAATAAGATGACTGTCATGTAGTATATTGGTAGAGAAGACAGAACATTGTTGAGAAGCACTAATCTTCCAGTAATTAATAGTTGTTTTGCTGACCATCTCACTAGTCTTTTTTGAAACCTTTGTAACAACGGAAGATATGCTTGCTTGTTGAGTGATTTGTATGATAAAGGAAGACCAAGGTACGTGAAAGGAAAGGAACTGAGTCGACAACCAATCATTTGTGCCAAAGTGGGCCCATTTGTGTCCAGGTCATGAGTTAACAAAAGCTCTGACTTGTGTAAGTTTACCTGTAAGCCCGAGATATTTTTGAAAGCCACGAAGGCAATAGCAAGCATTTGTAGCTGTTGAGTTTTTGGCTTAACGAAGAATAGTGCATTATCCGCATATAGTAAGCAAGGTTTCATTCCGTGATATGGCAATCTCATTGCTCCATTATTTACCAATTTTGTGAACCATCTCATTATAAAGTTCATAGAGATGATAAACAAAAATGGTGATAATGGAACACTTTGTCGAACTCCTCTTTTTAGAGTGATCTTCTTTCCAAGCAATCCATTAATATTAATGGTGATAATTGGTTTCTCGGGCTCCTTTCTTGTTGGTGAATTGTAGAAAAAATTGTAGAGAGATTCTACGTGGTAGGGTGGAATGTTGGATTATAATACCCTTTGGATGAAGTGGTTTGGTAATAATTTTTGATGTGTAGAAACATCAGTTGATGGATTCAGGTCAAGTGGATGAACATTTCGAGTTTTATAATATCAGATCTAAGATTTTTATTGCTTTTTTTTTTTTTGAAATTATTGGTAGAGGCTACCAATGTTTACAGTAAGCAAACTTACTCAACTAAAAATACCTCAACCTATTTTACAATCTAAGAAGACCCCATGTTGTCTTCTAACGTACCCCTTCTCTAATTGGTGATGATCTATTACAAAATTTCATCCACAGCTTAGCTTCTTGAAGGATCTGTGGTACCAATAAACTGGGAGGCTTCATCTTATCAGAGAACACCTTGTCGTTCCTCTGTTTCCATAGATTCCACAGAGTACACATGAACAATGAAGCCGACTATTTCCTTTGCATTTCTCCACACTGTCTTGTTGTTTCCCATGAATTATCCCACGTTTTCTGCACTGAGTTGCCCAGTGTCAGTATCTCACTTCCCATACAGCTTGTAACTCCTCGCCATACTATTGCAGCATAGCCACATCTGAAAAAAAGGTGATTTGTTGTCTCTTGACTGCAGTTCGCACACATAACACATCTAGGCTGACAATGCATTCTTCTTCTCGCCATAATGTCATGTGTAAGTAATCTATTTTTTAGGAGCAGAACTGTGAACACCTTGACCTTTGAGGGGGTATTAGTCTTCCAAATGAATGTAAATCTCCATTTAATCATCCCTCCAGTTGATACAATCCTGTAAAAAGAAGAGGCTGAATAAATCCCATGTGCAGACCATCTCCATTGTATCTCATCCTCACCTTGCCTGAACTGTAGTACCGAGTTCTCAGCTACTTGGGGCGCTAGGTGTTCCACTAATGGCCATGCATCTTTAAGGGAGATGCCCTGTAGTAGCGGTCTTGGCATTTTGTCTATGAATTTTCTTAACGGATTGCCGCCCCAAGGATCATACTAGAATGAGATGGTGTTGCCTTGGCCTACAATGGTTCTGATGCTCCAGTGGTACAACGATTTTAGCTTCAGAAGCTGTCCCCAAAAGTGCGAACCTTATGCTGCCCAAATTCGTTTTATTGCTTTTCTTAGTGCCCTGATAGTTTGGTTGTTACTGGTGATGCTTGGTTGAGGATTAAAATTAAGAAGGTCTAAGTTGATTATTTTTATTTAGATCGATCTAAATTATTCATTGTTTGGTTGAGGTATAAAAAGGAGACTGTAAATTTTGCAAATAGTCACTGACAGGTCTATGACGCAATACAAAATTAAGGCACCTGGAGAGAGTTTAGTTTAGGTCAGTTTTTGCTAGCATAAATTTAGATTTACGCCTAGTCCTATTTAATTCTCATTGTGAAACAACTGAGATCTAAACTCCTTGTACTATGATTTAGGCCTCAATTAAACATGGTGCAGCTGATGCTTTATGGGCACCGACTATAATTAGTTTTCAGCCAATTTCAGCCAATTTCTGCGATATGTGGTACGTCTCCATCTTAACTAGTGAAGAAACAGCTCCACCAAAATGAAGAACAAGAGAGAGACAGTTGTGGGATGGACCATCTGAGCCTCTCCATTTATTAGTGAAGATAAAAAGGCCACGATAAAGATTGTTCTCTTTTCATGCACCTTTTTATTAGTTAGTTATTAGGATTATCCTCTGAAATTCTGAATTTTGCTCTAGGATAAAAAAAAAAAATATTGAACAAAGAATTTGATTTTTAAATTGATCGATACAAACATTATTAATGCGGCAATAGAGATATACAGTAATGGAAATTTTAATCAATTTTGCATACTGAATTAGATACACACATTGATGAATATAAAACCTAATAGAAGTCCCAGAAGGATGGCTATAAAACGAACGAAACAGCCAAGTTGCCTACTCTTTGTCAAGTCTATATATACCAGTAGTTAGGGTAACGCTGAAGTTGGCCACAATACTATTTTTGCACATTTGTTAGTCCAAATCACAAGCATAAATTAATGTTTTTATTGCAAAATGTGTACCAAAATTTCACCAATGTTTTTCTTCGTATTACAAAAAATGTTTAGAATATGCTTTTTTATTATAACCTTTTTTTCCCCCATAATATATCCTTCTGTAACTACAAAAACATGTGACATATCTATGTGTGGCTCATTCTACAAAAACAAGGTGAATTTGTATAACTTTCAGCTAAATGGTTGAATTATTTGATGATTTGACATGTTGCAAGTTAGGTCAAGTTGATGTTTTTTTTTTTTTCATTTGTATCTGAAAAATATCCAAAGGCGTCTGAAAATGAAAGGAGATCCCCAACTTGACAATTTCCCATGGAATCCTGTGGCCAGTGAATGTGGGTCTATTTGTTTAAGAGAAATGCTAAAAGACAATTACATGTGGGCCATGAGTTAAATGCTATCCTGACCAGATTCGTTGGCCCCCACACGCCGATAGTGAGTCGGCGGTGGACGGTGGTCCAAGCTCAAGGCGGCCCATGGGGCCCATTTCTCGAGCTGGTCAAAACTTTCTCAACTTGGAAGCACGGCTCTGCGCTCAGCGCCTCAGGCCTACCTTCTCTGGAGTATTTCACGGTGCAATTAATTGCAAACCGTTTTTATATTTTTTTATTACAGATTCTACTAACATTATTTTAGGTTGTTGAAAGCAAAGATAGAGAATTAATAGAAATAATCTCAAATTATTTTAGGTTTGTGCTCGCTCAATTTTATAGTGCATCCTTCAAAACACCAAATTTAATCGCAATAATGTTTTATTTAATCACACAATTTCGTTTAATCTTATTAAAACGAGTACGGAATCCTAAATCTCTAAATTTTAACTAGCAACCTCTCATACAAATACAAATAGAAATTTTCGTCAAAATCTATTGAGATTTTTTTTTTTCATACAATATGCATTTTTGCTATATTTTTACTATATTTTTGAATGTACCGTATCACTCACCCACTTACTTCATTTATTATATTATTAGCATTCATTATTAGTCTAATTCATTCTCTTTTAGTGGAAGATCGATTACATTGACTTTAATCCCTGTTTACTTAATAATAATACTTTTGAAATTAATTTTTTTAAAATTGTCAAAATTAGAATTCAGAAAAATAGAAAAGACATGAGCAACATGCACACCTTAATATTTTTTAGATGGATTAAATATACTCATAATTTTTCTAATATATAGTTTGAATATGTATATTTGGTGGAATAAAAGAGATTATCAATGTCCATTGTAAGGGGTGTAAACGGAGCGAATTCAGAGCAGATAATGCTAATACCATATCCATATCCACATTTCAATTAACGGATACGAACGAATAGTAAACATATGTCAAAATGTAAAATCAAAACTACCTTAAACAGACATGGAGCGGATAACCCACGACTACAAATACGGATACGAAACGAATAATTATCGGATAATTGAGTTTAAGATACAAATAATAATTAACAAAATTCAAATATAAAAATGAATGAATAATTAAATATAAAAATGATGGGCTGACGAAGAAACAAAAGTCAATAGTTATATCCAGATGTTCAAGTTACACTTAATTTTAGCACCCCTACCATTGTATTTTTTAAATTCTATTATGCAATTATTAAATTTTAAAATCTAAAAATATTCGTTTCGGGCACTCTTAACTAATTTATATTTAATTTTAGCACTTATTCCATTTTGAGCCAATCTCTCCAAGTTATTATTAAGCTTCTAATTATAAAAAAGGAGAAAAAATGAAAGAAAATCAACTAAAAGCTCAAAATAATCAAGATACATTGTACGCTTGGAGATTCTAGAGGACCAAGATTCCCCATTAAGGCAATCGCTAGGGTTTCAGAACTTTCCTTTATTTTTTGCTTTTTTCAACTTTAACTGCGGCGCTCATCCCTTTAAACAAACGGTCTGGCTTCATTCCTGGAACTCTCCAGTCTCTGCTAAACCGACTCACTTCTGGACTGTGGTCGATTGGGTCCGGATTCCGTACGTAACTCTAAATTTGAGTTTAGATCCGGACCGTTCGATCAGAATCGGGACAAATCCGGCCCGAGGTGGAATACACAGGGTTACTTTAATATTCGTGCCAAAGCAGATCGGACGTTGAGAATATAAACTCAAAATTTGAGTTACTTTACGAGACCAAATACTGGCGGATTTGCATTCTTGCACTTGACCTGTTCACCAATAGTAGGTGTACTTCCTTAAAGCGTAGACCGTAAATTCATACTATTTGACAGAAACAGTGTATGCCGTACATCGTATTATCATCCCGCAAAGCCCAATATAATCCTCTCTCTCACGTGAGATCGAAGGGCTCTCTCATCCAAAGAGAGCCTCACCATCTCTTTCACCTTTTTCCTTTCCCTCCTAAACAAGAGAGGAAAAAGCTCTCGCCTTTTTCCATGGCGGCTACCACCTCTTTCACCTCTTTCACCAGAGAACCTCACCATCTCCCCTCGAAGACCTCGTCTTTCTCCCTCTGCCACTTGGTGCTCTCACGTAAACTCTTCTCTCTTCCCTCCCCTTCCCTTGCTCTCCGCTCCCAGCCCCGGTTCTATCCTCTTCTCGCTTCTCAGCCCGACACAAACCCTTTCTTCGATGATAACTTTGATAAACCTCGCGAAGAGTGCGGTGTGTTTGGTGTAATTGGCGATCCAGACGCTGCTTCTCTCTGCTACCTTGGTTTACAAAAACTACAACATAGGGGTGAAGAAGGTGCGGGTATTGTTGCGGCTGACACAGAATCCGGTAAGCTCCGATCCGTTACTGGGATGGGATTGGTAACGGATGTCTTTGCCTCGCCCGAATTGCTAAAGTCCTTGCCGGGCACCATGGCTATCGGGCACGTGAGGTACTCCACATCCGGTGCGACCGCTTCGCTAAAAAATGTTCAGCCTTTTCTTGCATCATACCGGTTTGGGCAGTTGGCTGTAGCACATAATGGGAATTTGTTGAACCATGATAAGCTCAAGATGGAGCTCGAGTCCCGTGGTTCAATTTTCAATACTTCATCTGATACAGAGGTATTCATGTTTTCATTATTCTATACTCGATCAATAGTTAATTTTTGTGGGAAAGAAAAACTATGCTAAACAGGGAATGATTCCTTTTCAATTCTGCAATTGGTGTTGCTCTGCACTTACTACTATGCTAAATTATTGCTGCGATATTGATCAAACGTATCATACCAATCACATAAGACATGGAAACTGGCTTTTATCATATCGGGTTTGATGCATTACACCTACAAGAGCATCTCTCAACCGCTGCTTTATCTTATATTTTTGTGTAAGCAGGTGATTTTGCACCTTATCGCGTCTTCAACATCTCGGCCTCTTTTGTCAAGGATAATCGAAACATGTGAATCTCTTGAGGGTGCTTATTCACTTCTTTTTCTCACGGCAAATAAACTATATGCAGTGCGGGACTCGTATGGTTTTCGACCTCTTGTACTAGGCTGCCGACCCAATGGTATTATCCTAACTCTTTTACATATTCTAGGAATTGATGGTTAGAAGAATTTGTTGTTATACCACTTTGGAATCTTTGGATATAGTCCATCAGTAGTGACCTGAGAACCCTGTACTGAGAATGATGTGACACCCTCGTATGACTTACTCTAGACGGGGGCCACTATCTGTCCATGTGATTTACTTTTGAAGTTGATTCTGTTTTGAAGCCCAAATCTAACTCCTTTCTGATTCCAACAAAACATAGGTGCGTTAGTCTTTGCATCAGAGACATGTGCACTTGATCTGGTTGATGCCAAGTATATTCGTGAAATAAACCCGGGTGAAGTCGTAGCGGTTGACTTGGCTGACATGTCTATCTCCTCTGCATGCCTCATGCCTCCAAAACCGCGCAAAGCATGCATTTTTGAGCACATGTACTTTGCTCTCCCTAATTCAATTGTCTTTGGCCGGGCTGTGCACGAATCCCGGTTGGCCTTCGGTAAAGCTCTTGCCGAGGAGTCGCCAGTGCCAGCTGATGTGGTGATACCAGTGCCAGATTCGGGTTTCTATGCAGCGCTTGGGTTCTCGCTGGTTTCTGGCATCCCCTTCCAGCAGGTAAGGGCATTGTTGGTAGTTTTGCAGTTATATTTTGCATTTTACTTTGGGGTCTCTGGCTTCAAATATTATTTGGAGGTCTGAAAGGGAACAATGAATTTTTCGGTAATTATTATGACAAAACATAATTGAGCATCCTATTAAAACAGTTGTGGGCCCCAGGTCATATTGTTAATTTTTAATTCATCTTCAAAATTGAATATTTTGGAATGACGGGTAAAGTGTTTAGCAGCCTCTTAACTTACATTATCATCTTCGAATTTTGAAGTTATTTTGAGGACTTTTTGGCAATTTGAAAGCTTGTGGTCAAAATTGATGATTGTAGAACTATCCACTTTTGATAAAGTAGATCATCTATTTTATGGGGGCAATTTTAATAATAACTCAAAAAAACCTACTTTGACTCCAATTTAGTTGTTCTCGCTTATTATCACATTTTTTTTGGCATTTTTATAAAACTTGTTATGTCCTTCATTAGTTTAGAAGCAAGGAAAAAACCTTCAAGCGACCTAACCTTTTTTTTTACAAAACCATATAGGTAGGAGATTGGGTTAAACCATTACCATTAACCTTTTTTTTTTTTTTTGTGTACACTGAAGTTCAATTTGGCACTAAATTGGGTAATAACATATTGTCACTCCAGGGTCTACTCAGGTCACATTATGTGGGCCGCACCTTTATTCAGCCCGAGCAGCACATCCGCGACCTTAGTGTTAGACTAAAACTCTCTCCAGTAAAAGGCGTTCTAGAAGGCAAATCAGTGGTGGTGGTTGATGACTCGATTGTTCGTGGCACAACCTCATCGAAGATTGTGCGGCTCCTGCGTGATGCAGGTGCCCGTGAGGTGCATATGCGCATTGCTAGCCCGCCCGTGGTGGGGTCATGCTACTATGGGGTCGATACTCCTAGTGAGTCAGAGTTGATTTCTAATAGGATGGATGCTGCGGGGGTGTGTAGGCAGATCGGTAGTGATTCTCTTGCGTTCTTGAGTTTAAGTAAGTTGCATGATTTGTTGGGGGATGAGGCACCGACATTTTGCGATGCGTGTTTCTCAAAAGAGTACCCGATCCCACCAAGGAAGTACGAGGAAGTGGAGCTAAGTTACATGGAGGCCTGATTTTTGTCGTGCACAAAAGGTTTTACAGGGGATGATGGATCGATCCCATATTGGAGCACAGTATTGTTTGTAACTTTGGAATTTTGTAATTTTTTACCTCTTCCCAGAGCTGTTTTATTAATTAAGGGTTACTGACAAGGTGGTGATGATGATGATGATGATAATTTAAAAATGCTTGTAGGTGGTACTTGACATTTCTGATACGAAAGAAAATCTATTTTTTTTGCCTAGTGTAGAATATTAGATTTAGGCGTGATGATCTGAGATTCTGACTTGTATGTTGTTTTGACTGTCTTATTTTGACTTGGTTCAGATAGTGTCTTCTTTTTATTTTTAACTTATTTTTTAGTCATTGTGAACGGGAATAATTATTATAAAAAAAATCAATTGCACGTTCTAAATTGAAGAAATAATAATTCTTGTTTAATTTAAAATTAAAAAAAAAACATATACATGAATGAATAAATCCCAATAAATGTAGTGACTAGATTTTTACACAATCTGTATAATGTATGACCTAAATTAATTTTCTATTTTAATTTTCATAGTTTCGGCGAAGACTAAATTAATTTGCCCTTAGCAAGAAAAGAATACTGTAGATTGTTGAATGGCCTCTCTAATCACAGATGCAATGTACTATCATCACTATGGATCTCTGTGAATTTTCTCATTTGTCAAATAGTGTCCAAATGAAATTCTCACTGCTTGAATTAATTCTAGATCAGAGGATAAGTATGCTTCAATTTTGCACGCACTTGTTAGCTAAGTTTCTCTATCATGCATGCATCGACGGCATCGTACTTTATAAAAAGTTATTCTATCACATGTATCATGTTATCGTACCTAATTTCGCATAGCATAAGAGAACCTTTATTTATATCCTACAATTGCTAACACAGTCAAGCTATGGATGTAACTTTATGAAGCGCAAATCGGTCCTTGCTATGAATTTATATCTTTATTTTCAAAGTCTACAAAAATTCAAACTATTTAACATAATGAGTTGTGAAGTAAGAGATTTGTTTTACTTCAAACTTATATTTTCTATATTTGAAAATTCAAAAGGCCGATTCGAATGGCTCAACATGATCTACATATTGAAATATGCTAGGAGACCAAATTTTACATTTTTTTGAATTTTTTTAATATTTTTAAGAATTATTTAAAATCACAGTTTTTTTATGGTTCAGCTCCATCCAAAAATGTTACCCATCCAAAAAAATAGTAAAAAGTTTCGAAAAATATAAAATTTGGTCTCCAAGCACATTTCAATGTGGAGATCATGTTGAGCGGTTTGGATCGGCTGTTTGAACTTTGAAAACGAAAATATAACGTAAAGTAAAATAAGTCTCTTACTTTGCAACTCACCATAGATCATATATATATAGGGATAGGCTACGGTGCTTTGGGAAGTAAAGAGGGTGTTTTACTTCCCGCTCATATCTCCATTTTCAAAGTTCAAACTGTCAATCCGAACATCTCAACACATTCTTCATATTGAAATGTGCTTGGAGACCAAATTTTACATTTTTTTGGAAATTTTTTACTATTTCTTTTGAATTTTTGAAAATCACAGCTTTTTATTAAATAAAAAATTCAGAAAAAATTCAGAAAAACACTGATTTTCAAAAATTCAAAAGAAATAGTAAAAATTTTCCAAAAAATGTAAAATTTGGTCTCCAAGCACATTTCAATATGAAGAATGTGTTGAGATGTTCGGATTGACAGTTTGAACTTTGAAAATGGAGATATGAGCGGGAAGTAAAACACCCTCTTTACTTCCCAAAGCACCGTAGCATCACCCTATATATATATAACTGTTTAACATGATTTATATATAGAAATGTATGATGAAATCAAATATGAGGAGGGATCCAATTACACCCTTTTTTTTGACATATCTTGACATTGTTTTTTCTATAGGTCAATTTTGCAATTTCAAAATCCAAACAATCAATCCAAACCGTTCAACATGATCATATTAAAATGTGCTTGGAGATAAAATTTTACATTTTTTTGAATTTTTTTACTATTTATTAAGATGGTTACAAAATCGCTATTTTTCAATGGTCTGAAAACAACAATTTTGTAACAATCTTAATAAATAGTAAAAAAATTCAAAAAATGTAAAATTTGATCTCCAAGCACATTTTAATATATCCATCATGTTGAACGGTTTGGATCGACTATTTGGACTTTGAAAATAGTAGGTGTTAAAGTGTGTTAAAAAAAGGTGTAATCCGATCCCTCCTCATCAAATATATACTTTTTAGAATTTTTTATCATTTATTTAGATAAGTAGAAAATCATCTAATCTAAAAATTTTGGACATTCAAAAATAATGATTTTCTATCTATCTTAAAAATATTTTTATACGGAGATCAGGCCGAAGGGTTTAGAGGATCATTTATTTGAATTTTAAAACTGAAGATATTGAAAAGTACCGTAGCCTCGATATTTTTATTAATAACCTAAAAAAAACAAATATCAAATCTAACCCCGATTTGAAATTATTTTCAAATCTAACCCAAACGCCCATTTATTGGGCGGTCCACTTTGCCTAGCCAACCGCCCCTTCATTGGGCAGTCCAGTGCCCCCTCTAACCGCCCCCATCGGGCCGTTAGGTGTAGATTTTTTTTTTTAACAAAACCCGCCCCTCTACCCTCTTTGTCCTAACCGCCCCCCTCCTCTACCCCAGCCCCACCCACCCAACCCCTGCCCCCGCCTCCTGCCGCCCAGCAGCCGCCTGCCCCGCCCCGCCCAGCCCAGCCCCGCCCCTCCCCTCCACTCCACCCGGTCGGCCACCGCCTCCCTCCCTCTATCCGGCCGGCCACCACCACACCCCTCTCTCTCTCTCTTGGCCGCACTCTCTCTCGGCCACCCTCTCTCTCCCTCTTTCTCTCTTTCTCGGCCACCTTCTCTTCCTCTTAATCGATTGTCTTCGGGTAAGTTATCGTAACTTATTAATTTATTTTTTTTGTAGGAATTGAGGTGTTAACCGTGTGTGGGTTGTTGATTTTCCTGACGTGATTGAATTGTGCGGGTTTAGGTTAGAAATTAAATTACAGTTTAATTAGGGTTTAGGCTTTAGTTTAAAAATTTAATTGTTAAATTGTGCGGGTTGTTGATTTTCCTGACGAGATAGAATTGAACAAAATTAGGAGTTAGGGATTATAAATTAGGGTTTACGATTTAGTTTCCATGGTTTATTTTAGAAATTGAGGTGTTAACTACCGTGTGCGGGTTATTGATTTTCCCGACGCGATTGAATTAATGAAAATTAGGGCGTTGTAAATTACGGCCTAATTTAGAGGGTTTAGTTTAGAAATTAAATTACGGTTTAGCGATATAAATTAGGATTTAGGGTACAAAATTAAATTAGGGTTTAGGCTTTAGCGATATAAATTAGGATTTAGGGTACAAAATTAGCGTTTCGATTCAAAATTCCTACATTATACTTTTTTATATCTAAAATTGTGAAATTTAAGTTATTTGAAAATTGTGCACTGCAGATACTATGGAGAGGGGGTAGTTCGTCTAGCACGGAGGCTCCCAGTGCATCTGGTGCAGAGGCTCTCGGTGCAGACCACGCTACACATGCAGCTGATACATTCAGTCCTCTTCTGTGGATTCCACACGTTCAGCACCGGGTCGCGCTCGCATCTACGGAGGTACGTTGGTTTTTAAGCAATTTAGTTCAAATTACAGATTTTTAATATGGCATATAGTAAGTCGCTTAGACTGAAATCATTGTTAAATGCAGGACGAGACGATGTTGATCGTGAGACATCGCACCTCCGGAATACCGTACATCGGTCATTCTTTGATGGAACAGTGCATTATGAATCTCGGATTGTATCTACCATGCCTCAGGGTCAGATCGACTAGGCTCTCATGAGCGGGCTCGCGGAGAGATGGCGACCAGAGACTCATTCGTTTCACCTTCCCTTTGGGGAGATGACCGTGACCCTAGCAGATGTGAGCGCTCTATGGGGTCTACGGATCGATGGCGAGCCTATCAGCGGTGTCTCCGACAGTCCACTTCACGTGGGGATGATACGGGAGCTTCTGGGGGTAGATGATCCAAAGACGTTGCAGAAGAAGAAGAAGAGGAAGGATGATGAGGAGTTTCGGTATTCGGTGTACTGCATTAGCCTAGCGTCGCTCCGCGATCACTTCTTCCTGCATCGGATCACAGTCGAGACCACTGATCTGGAGGTAATCATTGAAATCTTGAAATTTAAAAATATGTTATAACTCAACAGTGAAAACCATTATTTATCTTAATTATTTTCTATTTTTAGGTATATGAGGGCCTTTATGATGGATCTCTGTGGCAGCGTCATGTTCGTGGACTCCAGCGGTGACGCGGTTTCCATTATGTTCCTCTCTCTGCTGAGAGAAATTGAGAAGCCATCGAAGTGGAACTGGGGCGGAGCTGTGATCGCCCACTTATACCGGAGCCTGTGCCATGCTTGCTTGGTAAGTTTTCACAAATATTTCGAAATTTTTATTACAATAATTAGGGTTCAATAATCACCAACATTCTTACCTCATGTCCAAAATATAGGCGAAGAACATGCAGATCCACGGACCACTTCTTCTACTCCAGCAATGGTCGTGGTCTCATTTGCCGGTATGTCGGCCAGTTTGTCCGTCTCTTGTCCCATACTTGAGGAGAGAGGATGCCGAGAGGTGTCCCGCGTACGGTGCCATATAGGGCAGTCGCCACACGTACGAGAACACGGGCAAAGGGAGAACTGTGGGGATTTCCTATGTCCGGAGTCAGCTCCAGATGCTGCACGAGAGTAGTGTCGACTGGTTCCCCTACCGTGAGTTCTACGAAAGGAACGCACTTTGTCGACTGACATTGGAGCAGAGGCATCTCTGGTTTTATCGGGGGCCATGCGTATGTTACTGGATTGTTGAGTACACGTGGTCATATCGCGTGACCCGACAGTTTGGTCTGGACGCATTTGTCCCGCAGTTCCCAGACCTTGGAGAGGCTGAGACCACCAAGCTGCACAAGTAAGTTAAAATTACTTAATTGCTTGTATATTTCGTTACTTGTTCAGTTCTGCACGTTATTAACATTCTTTTTTAATTTAAATGTACTGCAGGACTAAACACAATAAGCCCAACGTCGACTGGAAAGTGCGTCACGCGGATCATTACCACTGAGCAGTGTCTCCACATTTTCACATATGGCATCCTCCTACGGCCGATGATGTCACACTGGGCGCAGGGCCTGGGACCTTGAGGTACTTAGTCTGGTACCAGAGGTGGGGCATGCCCTCAGTATACCTCACGGGCCACTGGGGTGAGACCATTCAACGGAGGCTTTCTCGTGCAGGGTCGAGAGGTTTTGAATCGTTCGGACTGATCCAAGCTCGCCAGGTAATTACTTACGAAACTGACATATTTAAACCATTAAATGTTTATTTATTTTTTCCTAAAATAATTAAAAAAACACTTTGTGCATATTCTTACTGGTATTAGAGGAGTGGCACACAGCTTGGTGTGCATGGCAAAAGAAGGTTGGCGAGCAGTGGGATGTACAATGCTCCAGCACAGTGCCCCTATGGTGGAGGACTCTGGCTTTGACGGGCGCCTCATTGGCATGTTGCATGACAGTGGGGAGAACATAAACTAGCGCGAGATAAAGCCCCCACCACTAGATCTGGATCAGCCCAGAGTCGCTATCTACGCTGATGAGATGCCGCCACCTCCTACAGGTAATTTGATTTTGCCGTACACAGTCATTTCTCGGTAAAAAACCTATTCTAATTAATTTTTCTTCAATTATGCAATGGATGAATCAGGTTGGGGCTTCCACGAATGGGTGTTGAATAATAATGCGTGGAACGCTTACTACAATGAGCATGGAGTTCCGGTGCGGGTTGGCCAGGTATCAAAAATTTATTATTTAATCAACTTACTATTTATTTGTATGTAGCAAAACTAACATTGTTTCCATTAAGGATGGAGCTCCCCCACGACATGCCACCCCGGAGTTCACTATGGCTGACCTTACTAGAGATTATGCCGGGGATGAGGGACCGAGCCTCCACATACCACGATATCCGGAGGCCAGACAGCACGACGACGAGGCCAGTGGGAGTGGAGCACAGCATACAGATGCATATGCATCTGCTATATTTGGCACATCGCCTCCTCTGCCTATGTATCCATTGACTTGGGAGCCATTGGAGGTGCCTACCATGCCGCCCATCCCCCCACTGGTGGAGGATCCATAGGCCGAGGCGGAAACAACCGCACAGGAGGAGGAGGTTCACGTGAGGCGTGTACAGCCGCCCAGGGACCGTCATCCACCTCGTAGGTTGGATCTCTCTGGTCGTCGCCCTCGTCCTCGTCGTTAGGTTTTTTGTTCTTGTAGTTTGATAGCTTTTCTACTATTGTATATTCGGTTTGGACTGTTTTATCTTATTTTGCGGACATTTAGATTACGTAATTTGGATGTTTTTTTTGTGGACTTACTATTTAGATTACATATTTTTCACTGTTTACCACGTTAGCCAAATCGACAATCAATACAACAGCCGTATAATCGACAATTATTATAAAAGAATCAACGATTCTAACGTCAAATGACGCATCCAAACTCAACCAAATTTTATTGAAAATTACAATAAAAAAAATGAAATCATTTTCATATAAAAATTTAAAGGAAATATGGGTTTCATGCAAGAGCAAATTTCAAAAATTTAACTCAAAAAGAAACCTACATAGATCTACTTATTTGACTAACGATGAACCTTATTTAGCAATTTAACTTGTTTAAACTTTATACCTTAAATCTTGGTATCTAAACCAAGAAGTAGGGACTTGAGATGTAGGGTTGTTGCCTCCAAACAAGAAGGCCTCCACTAGTATCCACCAAGGATTCGAGAAGAGAATCCAAGTTTCCCTTGCTAGAGGTACTACTTAAATTCAAGCCCTTAAATCGATGGCTCTACTTCTTCTTCAACCTAACTATTAGTGAGATTTAGTAGAGCTTTTTCTCAACACATGAGAGGATGGAAGAGAGGGAATGGGGCAGCCACGTTTTTGGCTTTGGGTGGGGTGGTTTTTATACTCAAAAGTTAGGGTTACCTTTATAAGTTGCATTTTAGGGCCAATGGGCTTATAGACAAACTTATAGGACTTAGCCCATATGTCAAATGGTCCCAACATAGGCCTATTTACTCTCTTCCATTTATTTTTCAATTGTCCATAAATAAAACATCCAATGAATTATAATTGGGCCAATCAATTTAATTTTCTCACGTTATGTTGAGATATAAATTCATATGCCAAGTCTCACATGCACATAAACTTATTTAGATTTAAGGTTGCCATCTCCATGACATTTATTTTAGAATCATCTAATGATACTAAAATAAATTTCTCTAATTAAATCCCTTTTGGTGTGACCCAGTAGGATCTATATCACGTTGGCAATAAAATTAAAACTCATTTTAATTTCATAAATCATAAGTGGTATCTAGCAATATACATTATGATTACCCAAATGACACAGATGATATGTCCACTACAGTACCATGATCCTAAAACAATATTTGCTTGTATGTGTCAATTCACGTGTCACATGATATCGGGAATAAATTCAAGGCAGGAGAGTGTCATCCTTGCAAATTTATTCTTTTCTTGATTCCAAGTAATTCAGTAAATAATGATCAATCTAATTGATTATAATTGCATGCATACTTTATTACTCCATCAAGGGGCCCGAAGATATCATCACTCACATATAAAATATGAGGGACACTGGTATTCTTGATAAATATCTTTTCCTCCGCACAAGACACACATATTGAGATATTGTCTGTATAGTTGCTAGTTGCAGTTAGCGTTGGACAACACCTACAGATACATGTATCTCATGTAGGAAAAATAATCATCTCATACCAAAGAATTCAAGACACAAATGAAACATTAATGACACTAACACAATCCATGTTATGTTTCATTCTTGGGTCAAGTCCAATCCCCTGATCCCATCAGGTATTTATGTGATTAAATTGGTAGCTCCTTACCATATGATCCGTAGAACATGATCATCATTTAATCCACATACTAATCTTGTACCGGTAAATATTGTTCCTTTCTAATTACCAAGATTAGGGACATTTAGAGTATTCGTTATATTATTATTATATAGTTCTACATTTCAAGTCCTCAACTCGAAAAATCCATAACGTAATTAAATACTCAAGGAACAAAGTGATTCTTTTATTTCATGAACAAAATATAGAATACATCCATAAATAGTTGGCTTCTAGATCATAACACTAACAAAATTACAATAGAAAAAATATATCTTACAAAAATAATATAAACTTATCATAAATATATATCTTAATACATCTTCATATATGTTATAAATATATCTTAATAAAAAGATATCTACACAAAAAAAAAAAATTTATTATATCTATAAAAAAATATATATATCTTATAAATATATCTTAATAAAAAGATATTTAAAAAAAATATCTTAAAATATCTAACAAAACATATATATCTTACTAAATCTATCTTAATAAAAAAAAATATCCTAACATATCTGTAAAAAAAAAAAAAATAGCTAACCGCCCGATAGAGGGGCGGTTAGGGGAGGTACTGGATTGTCCAATGAAGGGGCGGTTGGCTAGGCAGAGTGGACCGCCCAATAAATGAGCGTTTTGGTTAGATTTTGAAAATAATTTCAGATCGGAATTAGATTTAATATTTGTTTTTTTTTAAGGTTATTAATAAAAATATCGGACCGTAGCCTCACTGTTGTTAACATGTTATATAAGACGTACCATCTAAATAAAAAGTTGGGCAAAAACTTTTGAACGTATCAATAGTCTGAATTATATCAGAGCTGTACTGGCAAACTGTTACCAAAGGGGGGCACAAAGAAATGGGCTACAAATCATGTATGCCTCCTTGTTCGTCGTTTAGGCCTCAAAATAACATTTATTACAAAACGGTAAAGCTAGATGGGAGATCATGCTTTATGCGCTAGAGATGGTCTATTGTTAAATTTGTGATCCATTAGAAACACCAGGTGGCAGCAGCCTTTCAGCCTCCCACAAGATAAGGCCATTAAGTGCAAATATTTAAAGCAACACCAGGTGTGTGAAATATTTTCATGGAAGGATCATCTAAGGCCATTAATGTGATCAACGCCATGTGCACTCTCCACCATCCCCACGAATCACCTTCTCCAAATTCTTAATCTAAATCCTAACAGCAATCGTGATCTTAATCCAAACCCATTTCCTTGTCAAGAAGACAAAAAACCAAATAATTGAGTTCAAACAAGGACGAATTCCAAGCCCAGTCTGCGTTCCGCCGTAAGATTCCATTTTTAAAGCTGTGTTTCTCTCCTTTTGTTCTCTCTCTAGCTTTTATCAGGCCATAGCAGAGAGATTGAGAGAGATTCCTATGATTCGGCGTTGACCGCTCCTTCCTGCATTGGAGGCCGCGCCAAAGAAACACTCTTTCATCATTCCCAGCGCGCCTTTAGAGATAAAAGAAATTAAAGATTTGGGATAGACCCATTCCATTTGTATTAATTGGAGCAATGGCAATTGCTAGATAAGTGAATTGGGCCGTTTAATGGCGGTAGGCGCAGAGATGGAGAAGGAATTCGAATCGAAGCTGAGGTTACAACAGCAACAACAAGGGACGAAACAACAGGCGATGCAGAGAGCCAATAGCATCGCATTTAGAGCCCCTCAAGAGCAGTTCGCGATTGATGATTTTGAGCTGGGGAAAATGTATGGCACTGGATCTTACTCAAAGGTGCATTCTTTTTCTGTATTTGATTGGTTTTTATACTTTAATTTTCTGGATAGGAACTTGTGAAATTAGGTATATTTGAGATAACACAAATCCATGAAAGGAAGTCTAAATCTAGTACCTGTCAATGTAATTATTATTGATGCAGTGGAAATGCATATTTAGGTTTTGTAATTGAAGCTAACTTTGGTCTTGTTTTGATACAATCAGGTAGTGCGAGCGAAGAAGAAAGATACAGGAAACGTTTATGCTTTGAAAATTATGGATAAAAAATTCATCACAAAGGAGAATAAGATTTCATATGTGAAATTGGAGAGGATTGTACTAGATCAACTGGACCATCCTGGCATTATTAGACTATTCTTCACTTTCCAGGATACTTATTCCCTCTGTATGCATCCTTTTTCACTCTTTATTTCAGATTGTATTTAGATTGCCCTTTTATTCATTGCTCTAAATTGTTTTGCATGTATAGACATGGCACTTGAATCTTGCGAAGGTGGAGAGCTGTTTGATCAAATCATAAGAGTAAGTTGCAAATTTTTTTAACTCGATCTTTTGTACTGAAATACCAGGCAACACTCTCTGTGAAACATAGGTAAAGATTAACTCGAACACACAAACACACACAAGAAAATTAGATAAGGAGAATAAAAGAAAACAAAGAGAATCGAACCACCAGGTGCCGGTTAGATGACAAAGTGTACTTATAGTATTTTGATGGACTAAAAATAAAAATTACATGGTGCAGAAAGGCCGGCTATCAGAAGATGAAGCCCGATTTTATGCAGCAGAAGTAGTTGATGCTTTGGAATATCTGCATGGCTTGGGCCTAATACATCGTGATATTAAGGTATATAAAAGGTGATACAATATTTTCTATTTTCATCTGTAATAATCTAACGTCTTGTTTGTGTTAAATGTCGGTTTATACCAGCCGGAGAATTTATTGCTAACATCTGATGGCCACATAAAGCTAGCTGATTTTGGAAGTGTTAAGCCGACAAAGGATACCCCGCTCACTGTTCTTCCTAATTCAACAGGTATTTTTTTATTATTATGTACAGTCAGGCTTAGTACTTTTATGTACTTTACTGGTACATGATGCTTTAATTTAAGATCTTTTCAATTTCTTCATTTTGAGTGAAAGATCTGAAACATGGTAGCAGAGTTGATTGATTGATTGATTATTTGTTGTTTTGTTTTTAATGAAACTAACAGCTGAGAAAGCATGCACATTTGTTGGCACAGCAGCATATATCCCCCCTGAAGTTCTTAATTCTTGTCCTGCTACTTACAGGTGCGATATAAAAATTTACTGTATATAAATCATCTGTTGTTTTTTCTTATCTTTGTTGTTTGTTGCTGCTTTTTTTTTTTTTCCTTTTAAACAAACCAAGTAATATACGAAAAAAATCTTAATTGAAACGAAACCCAATAATCTGTTACTTTACATTGAGCTGTTAAAATTGAAAGGTCTCAATGAATTACAAAATGACTAAATTATCTCAAATATAATATTAACTTGGAAATGAACATCTAAAATATATCGGCTTTATTTAGTTCTGTTTTGGCTCAGCAATAAGGGACCTCCTTTGAGCCAGAGGCAAAGCAAGCACAAAATATACTGTTATCATCACACTAACTGCTAAGCTTTTAGGTACTATTATATTTGCAACAGAAAAATATCTTAATGGATAATAAATTAATTGAATTTATTAAGTAATCTCACATGGGCCCTACATAACTTCAAAAATTGAGTATGCCTTTAAAACAGGAAGTATCTCAAGGACTCCAAATCATGAAAAATATTCCAAATGGCGCTCGTCCATCATTTTATAAAAAATTAATTACCTCTCTTTCCTTTCTCATTTGCATCAACGGAGAAACATGGTGGACATGTCTTCATGTAAACCAGGGAGGGTGTGTTGGTTAATTTAAATGATACTTCCTTTGTGTTTTCAGGGGCATATGTGAAATTTCCCGTATTGCAGTCATGTACATGATGTCTTGACATAAAGGGGCATAGGTGAAAACCGTCTGACATTTTGTTACTTCTCTCAAATTGATAATTTGTTTTGTTCTTATGACAGTAATGATTTATGGGCACTAGGGTGTACATTGTACCAAATGCTTTCTGGCTCTTCTCCTTTTAAAGATGCTAGCGAGTGGCTTATATTTCAGAGAATTATGGCGCGGGACCTACATTTTCCTGATTATTTCTCTGACGAGGCTCGCGACCTAATTGACCAATTATTGGTAGATCTCTCTCCCACTTCATCCTCACCCTCCCTCCCTCTCTCTCTCTCTCTCTCTCTCTCTCTATATCTTTCTATCTGTTATTTTATTTTGGGGTTGATTTCACTTATTACTGTGATGGAATGCCAGAAGTATCATGCATAACCCTATCACAATATAAGATATATCACATAATACATCCTCTACCCACTTGTAAGATTTCCTTCCTTACTGTTGTCGCTACAAATAAGAGAGAAATCAGCAGTCTGAGGGCGTACAAAGAACTAGGGTTTGAGTCCCTGCGTAAATGAGCAGCGGGCATTAAGATACTTGTGAGAAACAAGTAGGAGAACCGATATTTAAATGAGAAAAAATGGCTTATTTGGGTATTTCTTAGAAAATTAATGGAATTATATATGGCCACGAAGGGTTAATTTAAATACTTGTAATAATAGGACAGACTTTGCTAGGTGAAAAGGATGAAGAAGTGTTAGTTGGATTATTTAAGAAATCTAGATAGTATTTATGTAACTGTTTTCATGTTTTGAAGACCATATCAAAGTTTTTACTGGTTGTTGGAGAATTATTGAAATTATTACTGTTCTCCCTTATTATGCATTTAATATAATATCCTTCTGGTACACTGCAGGACGTGGATCCCACAAAAAGGCCAGGTTGGAGCAGTTATGCGTCCCTAAAAGGGCATCCTTTCTTTAGAGGCATTGATTGGAAAAACTTGCGACACACTCCTTCCCCGAAACTTGTCTCTGAATCTAATGTATGTTTGTGTATCTTGATGCATTTATTGACACCATTAACAAAATGAACTCATAATTTTGGTATTTCAAAAAGTACTCTTTAACTAAATTGACCCATAATCAGGTATAGAAAAAGAATGAAAGAGTAATGACTTTTTATTGCAAATATATATATATTTTTTTATGATTTGGGCCCCGTATTGAGACGAAATAGATGATTTTCTCCTCTGCATTGCATTCTTCTCCTGGTTTTCATTTCTATCTTTGTTTGTCTCATTCTCCAAAATTGTCGCTGTTACAATCATTTATTTCATTAGAAAAGGATTGAAATAAACCGTGGTCGTGTGAAAATGCATCCAAGATAATAGGACAAAAGGATAAAAAGTATCTTTTCTAGGATTATCACTTGACCATTTTTAAATGGGCATATAGTTGCAAATACCAAAAAATCTTGGGTGCTTTCTGCAGAGGAGGGCGTATAGCAAATTTATTTAAAAAAAAACATTCATATTTAATTTAAAAGGAAGATTCAATTTTTTTTTTCCTTGTTAAAGAAAAATGAGGAAGAGGAGGAACAAGATCCAGTGTGGAATCTGACTCATGTGGGAAGTGGTGGCAGCGATAGTGGTAACGGAGCGGGTTCAAGTGCTGGGACAACATCTAACCAACAAGCAGCATCTACTCCTAATGGAGGTCATAACAGCAGTGGTGGGGCCGCGCCGTCATCCTCTGACACTTACCCCCACCTCTCCCATCTTGCCTCTATTGACTCTTTTGATTCTAGATGGTACGCCTCTCTCCAAATTTAATGTTAATTTGAGGGGGGTTGGTTTCATCAGTACAACTCTACCACAATTAAATGTCATTCATCACTTAATAACCCAGCAAAATAAGAATACTCCTCAAACACTGGGACTATCATTAATCATCCTACGTTATATTAAAAGGTGTCTTTTGTATCCTCCATTTTTGTTCAAGGATGCCCAGATTATGGTTTCTTAGTCTCTTACATTTTACAACTCTACTTTGTTGAGAAAGAAAAGAGGGCAATTTGGATGGTTGTTAAAAGAAGATAGTTATTGAGGGCTAAATATGAAAAATTTGATGTTCTAGAGGGGCATATGAGATTCTAGTATCCGTGATACATAACTGTTCATGGTAATAATTTATCAGGCAAGAGTTTCTGGAGCCGGGGGAGGCAATAGTGATGATATCAAAATTGAAGAAAATTCAGAAAATAACAAATAAAAAAGTACAGCTTTTATTAACCGACAAGCCCAAATTGATATGTGTTGATCCGTCAAAGATGCAAGCGAAGTGCAACATCATCTGGTCTGATGATCCAAACTGTCTCAGCGTGCAGTGCACCAGTCCTTCCCATTTTAAGATATGCACGGTAAATCATGCTGTCTTTTTACTGTGAAGTACACAAATGGTCTGTTAATGTCCCCTAAGCATTCTGAAATTTGTGAAGTTTTGGGCTTTACAAATAGCTCCTAATTGAAGTTGACATGGAATAAATTATTTCGTTGGGATTGATTCTTTAATTATAAGAATGCCCATTCTGTGTTGCAGCATGCTGTCCATTTTAGTAGTAGAGTCCAAACTGTATAGAGAGGACCAAAACAGGAAATATGAAAATTTGAGTACCATTTGTGAATATTTCATTTCTCGTTATCAGTTTCTTAGTTTTTTCTAACTATTATTACATAGTCACATCAACTTTATTAGGTTGTGTTGGATTGAGAATCTGGATTTATACCCGACCCAATTATGTCCAGTTGCAATCCCACACTGCAATTTGTGCCTTTGCATCAATGCTATAAAAAAAAATTCTTTTTATTTTGAAAAAGAAAGAAATAAGTAATTGTAATTTCATGGCAGCCCAAGAAAGTGATTTCATTTGAAGATTCAAAGGAGAGAGCAGCACAATGGAAAATGGCAATTGAAGCACTTCAGAATCGCCGATTCAATTAATTTCAACTCAAATAAAATCAATCAACTTCAGAGAGATTTACTTCCACAGCATAAGGTCATGGAGAAGCTCGCTTACTAATTGATATAAACCAAGGCAATTTCTTAACTAAATTTGGTTTTTGGTGCATAGGTTTTTTCTTTAACTGTTCGTTGATTTTTCCAATGCGTGAAATGCTTTATTTCACTAGACTGGAAGTAGAGAGAGTGAGAGAGAGAGAGAGAGAGAGAGAGAGAGAGTATTGAAAATGGAGTTGCATCTTTCATTGCGGCAGCAGCTTTGTTTTTGTTTTTTTTCAACTAAAGTTTTGTTTAATTTCTTGTCACATTTTAGCCTTTTAAGGAACCTTAACTGAAACTGAAATTCACTGAAAATTTCTTGCGTATCATGCTGAAATTCAACTGGCAATTCCCATTTAAGGAAAGAAATTTTAAGGCCCTCGTATCAAATAGAAATGTAAGATTGTTTTTATTTTCTGGAATCCTATCTTCGTTGGATATAATAAAATTTGTTTTAACTTAGTCGACTGAAAAGTAAAAAAGTAATAAGATTTTGGCATGTGTCCAGAGATATTTCTCCATGGTTGTATAGTGTGTGACCACTAATCCTAAAATAAAAATAAAAAAATGCTCAGTCATAGCATCTGATCTTTAGTTCCAAAAAGAAGAAACTTCGAATATAGTTTAAGGCCTAAATGCACATGTATTCAGAAAAATGCCAATATTTTAATCTTTTGGCATATCAAATTATAAATTGTTCATAATTCAATAAAAGTAATGAAATACAATTTCCAACACTCATAGCATTATATTTAACAAATAAATAACTTTGAATCAAACTAGATTCAATCCATCAACCAACTATACGAGCATCCTTGCTTTTGTACACATATGCTCGAGCAATGAAATAATATACAATAAATGCCACAGCACTCGCACCAGCCAGAAGCCAATAAAAATAATCAAGATGTCCCTGATTTAGATTATTGGCGAACCAACTATCTCCATTTTTAGTGGTAATTTTGTCAATTAGTGACACAATAAAGCTACTAATATAATTCCCTACTCCAAAAATACTCAAGTAGAGTGAAAGACCTAGACTTCTCAACTCGTCTGGTACTTGATCATAGAAGAATTCTTGCAAACCAACCATGGTGAACACATCAGCCATACCAACCAAGATATACTGCGGTATGATCCACCATAGACTCATCGGTATTGGCACATCAGGTTTATCCACCAAACCATAGTCTCTTGCAACTTTTAGCCTCTTCATTTCTACCAAGGCCGCTATGACCATTGATAAGAGAGAAATTACCATTCCTATGCCGATCCTTTGAAGCATGGTAATTCCTGAGGGCTTTTTTGTTATTTTTCTTGCCATTGGTATGATAATTCTATCATATATGGGTACGAATACTACCACAGATAAACTTATGAAACTTGAGAGAGCAGCTGGGGGTACCTGGAATGTGGGTCCAATCCGTCTGTCTAATGTGGCAGCTTGTTTTATGAAAAATGTTGACCATTGTGCAAAAACTAATGCATATACTAGGCATGTGGCCCAAATTGGGAATAATTTAAGTATTTCCTTTGCCTCTTTTGCATAATCTGAATCTAAGATCTCATCCTCATTTACTTGCCTACAATAATTAATAGAAGAACAAAAAATAAGTTGTAAGTTAACTAAACATTTCTATCAATTTTTTTTTTTTTGTGATGTTTCATAAAGCTATACTTCTCAAGAAACAATTAAATAGATAATAAGAATCAAACAGACAAATATATCTTACTTGATTTCATTTATTTGACGGCCTCTAACCAACGCCATAATCGATTTGCCGACTTTAGCGAAGGGGTTTTCTTTCTGTATGGGATAGAACCGGTACGTTTTTGTACCGGCTAAGAAAATAATAAGAGCAACAAACATGACCAAACATGGTATTCCGAAACCAAAACCCCAACCTACATTATCTTGCACATAATTCAAAATTGAAACTGTGAAAATATTGCCACCACACAAGCCGAAATACCACCAGTTGAAGAAAGAGCTTCTTTCAGCCTGCTCATCAGGGACATTTTGGTCAAATTGATCAGCCCCAAAGGCTTGTACACATGGCTTGTGGCCACTTTGTGCAGCAGCAATTAGATACAGAGAGACGTAGAAGAAAATTAATTGGAAAGCTGGGACTGAACATGATGTGGGGTCCATGATGCCACTGCAATCAGGTGGTCGAAGAAATGGTAAAGTTGAAGAGAATGTGAGCATAAGCAAGGCCTGGATTAAATTGGTAAATGAAAAAAGTTAGTCTATTTTATTCGGTGCAATTCCATGTGTACCCTGAAAAAGAAAAAGATATTTTCTATGCAGCTATGAAACCTAGCTCATAATCAGGGCTATGCTCCTTGTGAATTTTTGTTGTCTATTCTAGTTTTTCAAATAAATGACAACAATATCCCTGTTTTCAAATGTTTAACGAAGGCACACGTGTGTTTCATAGAATGCTTCAATGCAGAAGCAGACAGCAGTGTAAATATTTTGAACTAGTCCATAACGATTCAATACTTAAAAAACAAAAATCGAGATATTTGACATGCAGCAAGATGTGAATGTATGCATCCAGATATTACTTGCCATCGTGTGCATTTAGAAAATAAGCACAGAGTTGTCAAACATTTGAAATGGATGATACTGTTCGTTCATTTAGAAAACAAGGATAGACAAAATATTTCCTTGCCTGTACCCATTTCCTTGAAAGACGTCAAAAACATGCCTCCTTTCTCATTAATATCATTCTACTGAAGAGGTAGAAAGAAAAATATCCATGTCTTTTATTCTTTATTTTTCAACAAATGCAGTTCAGAGGGCATGGAAGATTTTTTCATGATCCCGTATGTGCTTTGTATGTTATATTCTTGTTGTATGGTTGCAATACACATTTGTACCAACCATCCAATTGGAAAGAACTCACAATTTCATGCCAATTAGTGTTGAAATGAAAATGATTGAATAATCAAACAATTCAACAAAAAGAGATCATGGAAAAGAGGTTTAGGTGCAAACCAAGAGATAGAGACAAGAGGCCATGAGAATGGTACGGTACCGGCCGAGCCAGGAATCTGCAATGAATGCACCGAGAAGAGGCAGCAGGGAGGCAGCTCCATTCCATGCGTTTACTGAGGCAGCTGCAGCGGCTGTTGACTGGTGAAGTGGGCCCGTCAAGTAAGTTATTAGGTTTGATGATACGCCGTAGTATGCAAACCTCTCTGTTATCTCCACCCCTACAACATGGGTTGTGTGAAGAGATATAATCACTATTCACTAGATATCAACATGTATTAGTCTAGTATGATACTGATTTAGTACACAAAATATACAGGTGTGTGCACTAAGCAAGTCTAGCACGATACTACGGTACTGTAATTTTTGTGCTGGTGCGAACAAAAGTGAATCTAACCTAAAGCCTAAAATTTGAAGACTTGGTTGTTAATCGGGCTCAATTCTCAAAAGTCAAAAGATTTATTCGCCTAAGGTCAATCGCAGGTTCTATCTGTTATAAAAGTACATCTCGGAATTGGGACCCACATGGCATTGACTCAGGCAGGATAAATAAATAGTTCTATAAATTACCGATGATGAAGAGAGCCGAGCGCCACCGACCGGAGGTGGAGCGGGAGACCGGACAGCCCTGATAATCCACCACTCCTGGTAATGGGTCGGATCCGGGCAGGAGGGGAGCCGAATCCATCTTGCTCTCGGCTCTCCGCTTCTCACTCCGAGAGCACTAGAGGTGTTCGGTGTATATACGGTCGGAGCGTTATTCTTTTGGAATACTTTGTTCTGCTTAACTTTAGTACCAGATTTTTGAGGCCTCACGCTTACGGAAGCGAGACATCAAACAAATCAGGGAACTTTGGGGCATTTTGGAATTCGAGATGGAGATGGCTTCCCAAATCCCAATTCCCATCGCCCAGAGAAATTGCCACCTAACAGAATCTGTATTTATAAGATTTCAATAAATAAGTATATTTTTGTGGGTCCCGCGTGCTACAAGTCAAGGAGGCAAATTAGTACGTTACAAGTTTGCAACACGATTTTCACTAGGAGTAAAAGAATATTTTTAAATGGTAAAATATCCTCTTTTCAGAAATTATCAAAGAAAATATTGTCCTTCTAAATTTTTTGTCAAAATACCTTTGTGGATTCCAATTTTATCCCCCTCTCCCCTCCCTCCTCTTCCCTTTCAATAATTTCATTTCCTTCTTTCTCATCTCTCCTCTGTCAGATAAAATTGGTGAATACAAACAAAATCTTTTTTTTTTCTACACAAATGTTGATATTATTTGAATAACCGCTTTTCTCATTTGGTGAATAACTTATTATTTAGCATAATTCGAAAGAAAAATTGGAAACATTGAATCTCATTTTAAACTTTTCTCCTTTATGAAAGGGCAAATCGAGATGAAATTGAGCTGAAAATAGTCTAGTGTGATTAATTTTGGAGCCTAATTTAATTTGTTGAGCTAATATATGTATGATTCGCTTGGAAAAAATTGAGAGTTTAACTTCTATAAGTTGGTGATACTTACTGAACCGTAATGAAGATTAGAAATAACCCTTGGCAAAAGCCAAAATCAAGTTTTTATCGCCACATAAATCTAGTTCACTTGAGGGAGATGCCAAATTTGCTGTGATCATTATAAGCAATTTATTTATTATCTTCAAAAGATTGAAATTTATGTCTATAACTAGTTTATGATCAAAATTTATAGCCCTGGGGTCTATTGGAGAAGCGAGCAAATGATATTCTATGATGCGAATACTATTTAATAATGAGATCCTTTTGTGTTGATATCAATTAGGTAAATTTTAAAGTTGAAGCGATCACTTTAAGTCCTGTTTAAGTTCAAGTAAAATTCTTATTTTAAGGTCTGTTTAGAAAATATTGTAACTGAATTATAACTATTATAAATAGTGTACTAGACTATTAGAGGTTTCATCCAAAGGAGAACGAGGTACGCTTATACAAATTAACAATTTATATATACTGAGAGAGGAGAGGGGAGAAATAAGGGAAGGAAGTTATTGGAAGGGAAGAGGGAGAGGGGACGGGAATTAGGGTAAAATTGGGACCCGCAAGGGTATTTTGACAAAAAATTTAGAAGAAGGGTATTTTGTTTGATAACTTTTGTAAGAAGGGTATGTTGAAACAGATCTATACACGGTCCGTATGTCTCTATACACAGACCGTGTACCTGCACCGCCAGACTAAAGAAGGAAGGCGGCAGCTGGCTCTCATAATTAATTCCCTTGATTCTCTAGTTAATTTGTTTCTTTATTTTAGAAGATTGTTTCTCTTTCTCTATATATTCTTCTCTCCCTCTCCTGTACATGATTCATTGAAAAAAGAAAAGAAATAAAAATAGTGTGTGTGGGTGTGGAGGACATAGGTACCAAGTTGGTACTGAGCCTCGTTAAATCTTGTGTCTGACTTAATACACACGGACCGTATACCTCTGTATACGGATCGTGCACTTTACTCATACTCGAATTCTTATATGGTATCAGAGCGGTCCAGATCTAGGGACCTATAATGGAGACCGACAATCCGAAGACGGAAGGTGGGAAGGACCAAGACCACAGCGCTGACATGACTCTGCTTCAAGCGCTGAAGGAACTTCTAACCACCCAGAAGGCGATGGCTATGCCGGTTGAAGTACCGGTTCATTCGATCACAGTCAAGTTCGATGGAACTAACTACGAGCTGTGGTTGTCTATGATGGAGACGTACCTAGCCGGCAAGGGCAAGCTAGGCTATGTACGTGAAGGTAATCTGGCACCTTTGGTAGGTGATGCCGGGTATGAGCAATGGAAGATGAATGACTCTATGGTGAAAGGTTTGATTCTCAACTCTCTCGACTCAAGCCTTATTGGAAATTTCCACCGATATTCTACTGCAAAGGAGGTTTGGGATGCCTTGGCTACCACTTTCTTTGACGGTTGTGATTCTTCTCAGATCTATGACCTCCAACAAAGGGTCCACCAGTTAAAACAATCAGGTGGATCTTTGGAAAAGTATTACAATGAGTTGCAGGGGTTGTGGAAGGAGATTGACTTTAGAATACCAAACCCTATGGTGTGCATGATGGACATTGAGAAGCATAACTCTTGGGTTCAACAGGATCGAGTATACAAATTTCTAGCCGGATTAGACGACTGTCTAGATAGCACTCGAGCGAATATTATCCAGACTGTGCCCTTACTAACTGTTGAGCAGGCATATGCCCGGGTCAGACGGGAGGAGATGAGGCACAAGGTGATGTGCAGCAATGATAGTATCTCCCATGCCGCAATCATGACAATTAAGGGTACGGACCGTACGGGCCTATACACGGACCGTGCATCAGAGGTATCACTTTCTCTTAAGTCTGAAACAAAACAGGGAAAGAAGGTTGAAGGAGGATGCAGTCATTGCCGCAATCCAAGGCACACCAAGGAAACATGCTTTAAGTTGCATGGATATCCAGACTGGTGGCAGGAATTGAAGGAGAAAAAGGCCGCAGGGAACAAGAAGGGACAAGGTGGACAGGTGCACCTATCAGGATGCTCGGATCGTGCACTCAGGTATACGGACCATGCATAAGACAACACAGGCCGAGCATCATTGACACTTGCGACTCATGTCAAAGGTACAGACAAGTTTGCTGAAAAAGGTAATGCTCTTGTCACACATAATTTAGAAAAGTGGGTGATAGATTCAGGGGCAACCGACCACATGACTTATTTAGATTCAGACATTGATAGAATTGGGGAATCTAACCGAAAAGAAATTATGAATGCAAATGGAGTTCCCTCACAGGTTATGGGATCAGGAGTTGTTAATGTAACTGAATCTTTGTGTCTAAAAGACACTCTGCTTGTCCCCTCACTGACCACAAAGCTTATATCAGTGGGTCGATTAGCTGAAGATTTAAATTGTGTGGTCTTAATGTATCCAAATTTCTGCATTTGTCAGGACATCCTAACGAAGGAGATACTTGGGTGTTGTATTAAGCGAAATGGATTGTATCACCTTGAAGACTTGAGTACTGGTTCTACATGTCTAGCTGGGAGAAGCACTCAGAGAGATAATATTTTGTTGTGGCATAAGAGGTTGGGACACCCGTCTGTGGGATATATGTGGAAATTTTTTCCTTTCTTATGGGCTGGTATATCAAATTTTGAAATTCAGTGTGAAACTTGTATTTGAAGTAAAAGTCACAGAAACTCTTATCCTAGTGTTTGTTATAAAAATTTGGAATTTGTTGATCTAGTACATTCTGATGTGTGGGGTCCAGCCCTGGTTAATTCAATAAACGGGGAAAGGTGGTTTGTTCTTTTCACCGATGACAGTACTAGAATGACATGTTTATATCTCTTGAAACAAAAAGGTGAAGTCGCAAACTGTTTTCTAGATTTCTCAAACCTGATTCAAAGACAATTTGGAAAGAAGATTAAAATCCTTAGAAGTGACAATGGGGGGGGGGGGAATATGTGAATAATTTCTTGGGAAGTTTTAAAAAAAATAATGGTATTATACACGAAACATCTTGTGCCGGTACCCCTCAACAAAATGGTGTGGCAGAAAGAAAAAATCGGCATATTTTGGAAATTGCTAGATCCTTGTTATTTGAAAATAATGTGCCACAGATTTTCTGGAATCATGCCATATCTACCGATGTATACCTTATGAATAGAATGCCATCCAGTACCTTAAATTTCCTTACCCCTTTACAAAAACTTTCCTCATTTGTGAGAATTCCCTCAGCCTTAAATTTGGCACCCAAAGTGTTTGGATGTACATCATATGTACATGTTCCAAGAGAGAAAAGAACCAAGCTCGAACCTTGCGCAATCAGGTGCATGTTTGTCGGGTATGGTAATAATCAGAAATGATATAAATGCTCTGTCTTAGAAATCGGCAAAACCTATGGTAGATATCTACCTACCAACTTGAGGGAGGCTGTTGAAACAGATCTATACACTGTCCGTATGTCTATATGCACGGACCGTGTACCTGCACCGCCAGACTAAAGAAGGAAGGCGACAGCTGGCTCTCATAATTAATTCTCTTGATTCTCTAGTTAATTTGTTTCCTTATTTTAGAAGATTGTTTTTCTTTCTCTATATATTCTTCTCTCCCTCTTCTGTACATGATTCATTGAAAAAAGAAAAGAAATAAAAATAGTGTGTGTGGGTGTGGAGGACATAGGTACCAAGTTGGTACTGAACCTCGTTAAATCTTGTGTCTGACTCAATACACACGGACCGTATACCTCTGTATACGGACCGTGCACTTTACTCATACTCGAATTCTTACATGGTATTTTATAAAATTCCCCATTAGAAGTAGTAGGTTGTCAACATTTTTACTAACCCGAATAGTTCAAAATTAGCGCTATTTTCAAACCACTTGGGTTAGCACTATTCTCAACCACTAACTCAAAAATCGTTATTCTTACAGTAATCCTTACATGATCCAAACGTACCTAAGAGAATAAAGTGAAAAACCAAAGGACATGAAAAAAAATCATTTTAAAACGAAAACTCCAAGTCGGCCAGAAATTAAAAGATGAAATTGATTAAGATAAACAAATTAGCTGTTCTTTGCTTCATTGTTTAAGCGCAGACGGGCTGTAATCGGTTCATACTGCAGCGGCAAGGGAGTCGCTTCAACTTGCTTTCGTGCTCTAATGACTAATCATATCTCACGTCCATAACGGTTTGGATTGTCTGTTTGAACTTTGAAATAAAAAATAAGAACGTGAGGTATGATTGGAGCACGAAAATAATGGGGCATTTGAGCCCTCCTTATTTTGATGTCATTAATATTTTTTTGTGCTACAGAAATGAATTTCGGTAAGTATTCTATTCAGAAAACAACAAGTGAAAAAGAAATAAACGACGCACCTAGTTGTTATTAATTTCAAATTAATGTTAAAGATTGTAAAGTATTACAAATGATAAAAATATTCAAACAAGGATAAAATTACCAAGAATATTATGGTCATTTCATATTTTAAATTGATCATAATTGTAAAGTATTAAGCAGTGTTGTAAAAAACGTCCATTTAGGGCTTTAGGCCGATTAATCGGCCGATTAGTCGTTGGTGGTGAACAAACCGTTAAAGAAATTTCTGATTAATCGGCCGATTATTTTCCGATTATGACCGATTATTCCCGATTAATCGCTTGGCGTTACCTTATCTGTCCGACGAGCGCATACCGTTATTTACAATTCTGGTATTAAGTAGTAAATTAACTGTTGGAGGGACTTCTTGTCAAAATTAAAAATTCGGAGGTCAACTTATGACAAAAAAAAAATTAGAGGTCTTTCATGACATTATCCAAAAAAAATATTTACGTGTGAGACCATGATTTAAAAATTGCAGAACGGGGATGAGTTTATGTAACCATATTATTTCGTTTTAATCTAAAGCTGACAAAGTTAATATAATGGCCATTTAGATCGATTAATTGGCCGATTAGTAGTTGGTGGCGACCAAATCGTTATGAATTTTTCTGACTAATCGGCCGATTCTTTCCAATTATGACCGATTATTTCCGATTAATCGTTTGACGGTACCTTGTCCGTCCGACGAGCGCATACCTTATAACACTGGTTAATACTGCTACAATAGTAGCAAGGGTTGTGCAAAATAATTAACGCAATTAATATTATTTCCTCTAAATTTGTTAATTTAATTTTTTTAAACAACTATATAACATGATGAATAGAAAGAGATAGATGAAAGAATGTTAAATTTTATAAAGATATTGGATATTAAGATGATTTTATAGAGCAATTTGGTACTGTAAAGTTTATATGGAATTATGGATACATTAGAAATTTTCCCTAAATTTTAATTGTAATAGAGGGTTCATTTTTGAGTCCGTGTTAATATTATTCTACGATAGGGATTGGTCAGATATAAATATTCTAGAATTTTCATGGAATGCGAATCATTATTATATTTTTTAAATGATGGATTATTATTATGATCTTTGAACAGATTTTCGTACCATGCAAGATGCAATGCTAGGTTCATCTATGCGATATTTAATTGTGTTGTTTTAACTGTGGATATATTTTCCATGAGATCTTGTATTAAATGTTGTGCATTTATTGCCAAATATGACCCCGTCCATCACATTTTAAAGATCTATGTGAATCTTTAATTTAATGGTTGGAAGTTGGAACATTTACGAGCAATTAGAAAATTCCAAAAAGCCCATAGATTTTTGGAATTTACATATCTGTTATAAAATATAAATTTCGTCCCCAACGCCGATATTATTACATGTCTACTATAAAATATAAATTTCGTCCCCAACGCTGATAGTATTACATGTCTGCTATAAAATATAAATTTCGTCCAGTACGCCGGCACAATTTTTAATGCAAGAAAAAAATAAACACTGCACATTTGAAGTGCAAATTCAAAATTTAAAACAAAAAAAAAGTAAATCATATACTGAATGAGAGATAAGTGAAATCTCCTTCATATTATGTTATTGAATGAATTTGAGTTTTGAACCAAATAACTTGTGAGTTTTAAAACTTTAAACTTTTCCATTGAATTTATTATTTTTCATTTGTAAATCATCAATGAAAATCAAAATTATTACTTAAAAATATAAGAGGTGCTGTGCTAAAGTAATTAGATGGAATCTTTAATCTTTCAAATTTTGTAGGGTTGAAAGTTGAAAGATTAAAAAGTTAGAGATAGATATGCAAAAATTTATCATGTGATTCAAAAATTGCTGATAGATATGATCATTAATACCTGATTGCTTCATTCCATAGTAAGCATGAACTTCACTTTAATGTGAATAATAAAAAAATAATGTGAGTTGTCATAATAAGTAATGACTATTATTGATCGGCGCACCTATTATTTTATATATATTATTAAAAAATAAAAAGTGAAACTTTGTAGCATTATTTTTGTAAAATATTTAAATAGCAAGGGGTCCAAGGACCGCATGGTAGAATTTGTTATTTGGAATAGTTCCAAGGACAAATGCATAATTTTGCTGATACGGACGAGAGGGCCGTATCAAGGGCCTACATTCAAATGAGAAGAATGCAAAACACATGGTAGAATAAACAAATAAACAAATTATAAAAAGGTAGCTAAGGGCGGATTTTTTTATTGAGCGCTTTTGGGGTGACAGTGGCCCAGTACTCAGCGACTTGTAACACGAGAAAGTTCGCAAGAGAGCATCCGAAATTAACCGAACAAAGCGCGCACTCTGTTTTCGGGTAAAGATAATTGACAGAGAATCTTTTTCTTCATCCAGCGCACGGATAACAGCGCCGTATACAACTCCTGCGCCTGCATGGAGTAAAAAGTACTCTGTCAATATATTTACCCCTGTTTCTGTTTCTGGGTCCAGAAAAAATAAATAAAGATCCGCAACGAACTCAACCCGTTAAATAAATACAGAGCTACCGACTTCTGAGTAAAGGAATTTAAAGAAGTCTCCGTTCGTTTCTATTTTTATCTTGTGAAACTTCTCAACTTAGTTTTCCATTTATTTCTCTCCGCCGAATTTTCTCTTATAAAAAGCGGAGAAGGATAAAAATTGGGAGCCTTTGCAATTTGCATAGATGGGAGCCGTTGGGATTGAGAGCTCTAGTCCGATCTGGTACGGGTCGGCCGGAGCTAGGATTGAAATGGAAAATTGCGTTCAAGATCACGAGTTTCTGTCAAGAGAAAGATCGAAACCGATTTCATTGGGGAAAAGATTGAGGTACGTTGATCAAATTGGTCTTGATCGCGTGAGAAAAGTCAGAAAACACATAAAAGGGGCATCCGAGATTAAAGAGAAGTCGACCCGTTCTAATGACGGAGGAGGTTTGCCTAAGAAGAAGCAAAGTTCATGTTTTAGCGATGAATCTGAATCTAATTCGGTGAGTAAATGTTATCGTCATTTTAATTTTTGACAAGTCTTGAATTATTTATACTTTTTTGTTCAGAAATTTACTTATTTTGATGTTTATTCTTCATTTCCGATATTTAGATTACATCTTTCTTTCGTTTAGTCATCAGATCACATCTATTTTTCCATTTGGGATAACTATTTATTGCTGTGTTCCTTTGATAATTATTTAGTCATTCCAAACAGATTTTCTTACAGTACTAGCATTTATCATTACTCAAGAAAGAACCGAATTGGTAATTTCAAGCTCTTGCAATTGTATTTGTGATATCGGGTTAGGTCAATAACGGTTTTATTGACTTTGGGTCTGGTCAATTTGGGATTGTGATTACTCCGGCTTCAGGGTTTTTTTTTTTTTTTTTTTCTTTCAGATAAGACCCTGGTTTCTTCAGCTATTGTTGGGTTACCTTGGATTTTGTTCAGCGTCAATTTGGGTTACCTAGGCCCCTTGGGTTTGTCTGTTTAGATGCCAGTCTTATAGATTTCAGGTTTAGTTGTGTCTACTTCATTGGGCTTTGGGCTCTGATGTAGTTATCCTTTGTCACTAAATTTCAAAAAGGGCTTTGTTTTTTGTTGGGCTGCTTTGTCTGGTCAGATCAGATTACAAAAAAATTTGTTTCATAAGAGGTTACCAACTACTTAGGTGACAGGGCCATGTTCCCAAGACCCATAAAATACCCTTTCATTGGCCATGAAAGAACTGAGATTCAGACCTCCTTGAGAGGCCAACCCGGGATTAAAATGAAAAGCCCGAGACCCATCAAAGCAAGACCCAACAAAAAGCCTCATAAAGCCTAAAAAATACAGGCTCAGCTCGAAATCGGCTTACACCGCCTTTATGCGGGATAACCGTTAACACGGTTAACATAACCGCTAACACGGTTAACATAACCGCACGGAATAGCTACTATGGGACGACCTATATAAGGCTAAAAGACCCATTGAACAAAGGTGGAGATTTGAACAAAGAGAGATATCGCATAGGTCAGAGTCAGAATATCTCCAAACCTCTCCAAGTTCCAAACTCGATTTTCACCTTGGCCTGTCATTCCGAGAAAGGACGAGCCCAGCCCGCAGCTTAGTCACATAAGACCTACTCTCCCCAAGATAGGGCGTATCATTAAGATCCTCTGATTCTTCTACATTTTGCGTGAGTTGCATCAGACATTGTCTGATTCTGACAATTTTTTAGGAGATTAGTGTAATTAAGGAAATACACAGGTTGATAGGTTGTGTTAAGTGGTACTTTGATCCTTTTCTTTCTCCTCTTGTAGTACTTATTGTTGAGAATTGTATCTTTGTTAGGGACTTATTGGAAAATAGAGAATATAGAGAAGTCTAGAGACTTATGTGCAAGAATGTAAAAGCTCTATATAAGCCCCAATCATTAATTAATCAAAGAATTGTATCTTTGTTAGGGACTTTTGTTAGGGATACTGCATGTTTGTAGGGGGCAATTTGGTCTCTTGGAAGAGCAAAGAAACAATTAGTGGTTGCGAGATTGATAGTAGAGGCAGAGTACAAGTCTATGGCCTTGGGAGTTGCAGAGATGTTGTGGTTGAGAGCTTTGTTGGTAGAGCTCAAGGTGGACCAACGAGCCCAAATGAAGTTTTGGTGCTACAACAAATCCGTAATTAGCATTACCAACAACCCAGTGCAGTATGATAGAACCAAACATGTGGAGATTGATAGGTTCTTCATCAAGAAAAAACAGAATAGTGGACTATTGAAGTTGGGACATGTAACTACTAGGGAGCAAGTGGCTGACTGTCTCACTAAGGGACTTAGTTCACTAGATCTATCTAGGTTGTGTAACAAGATGGGCTTAGTGGATATCTTTTGCCCATCTTGAGGGGGAGTGTTGAGAATTGTATCTTTGTTAGGGATTTATTGGGAAATAGAGAATATAGAGAAATGAGAAATCTAGAGACTTATGTGTAAGAATGTAAAGGCTCTATATAAGCCCCAATCATTAATCAATAAACTAAGTTTTAGCTCAATTAAATCTCTTTTCTTATGATTCTTTTTAAGTAGTTTGGCGGACTCTTTGACTTTGTGCTGTTTGCTAAAAATGATGCTTGACATTTTGATCTCAACTATTCAATTTCCTTAAAGAAATGAAGCCCATTATTAGCAGTATCTATTGCAACAATAGAGTTAGAAATTAAAGTTCACATCATTTTCAGTTGCAGGAAACTTGGTGGCCGCCCTCAGTGACAATACTTAACAAATTTACCCAATTTGGAACTAACTGGGTAAAGTATGGTCTGATTTGGTAATTTTTTGGTTGTTCAATGATTTTTTGTACCAGCAGTCCCTTGAATTCACTTGTTTGATAGCACTATAATTATTTTGGCGTTGCAGTTTGGATTCAGATGATATGGTTACATGTCTCCTGAGTCAACTAACTACTTTGGCTTTTTATTTCTCTGCAGAGTTTTATTTGTAAGGATAATAAGTTTGACCAAGTTGACTATGCTAGATGCATGTTGCACCATTTGCTACCTCATCTGAGAAATATCTGTCAAGAAGAATATGGTGAGAAGGTTATTGAAGCACGCAATAAAGGTAACTTCACACATTAATTGACTTGAGCAAAGTTATCTCTCATTTTCTTTTTGCAATAAAATCAGTCCCCTTATTTTCATGTTTATCCCTTTGCATGTGTATAGAGGTACTTCTGCATAAGGTAGACATAGAAAAAGCAGAGTGCAACGGAGAGAGAATTTACTGGTACTATTTGATATCAATTACTTCCCAGTTATTTCCACATGTTTGGTTCATTTTTTCTAAAAATTGTACATTATAAGTAATGTTTGCTCTCTTTTTTCCTTGGAATCAGTGACAACTGCAGCACCTCAATTTTTGACTTTCACAGAAGCTGCAAAAATTGTGATTATGAGCTCTGCCTCACCTGTTGTCGGGAAGTAAGAGATGGAAATCTTAAAGGCAATTGTGCTGAAACTTCTTACCACTACCCATATAGAGGTGATGAATATGCACATGGCGAGACCTGGGACCCATCAAAAGAGATGGAGCATGAAGCCACCTCATGTGCCTCTGACTACCAGGCCCCACTTGCCATCTGGTGTGCTGACTCGAAAAATCATGTCATCTCCTGTCCTCCTACAGAGCTTGGTGGGTGCGGCCTAGGTCTTCTTGAATTGAAATCCTTAGTATCACACCAATGGTTGATTAATATAAGGAACAATGCAAAAAAACTAGTTGAAGATTGGCCATATGTGTATGAAGAGTATTGTTGCAACTGTGGGACGGGTGACATGTCACGAAAGGCATCTGAAAGGGAACACTCTGATGACAATTACATATACTGTCCAAGTGCTGATAACGCTGAGTTGAGGCATTTTAGAGAGCACTGGTCAAAAGGAGAACCTGTGGTAGTGAGAAATCTGCTTGGGTTTTCAGGATTGAGCTGGAAGCCCGATGATATGTGGGCTGCTGTTAATGGTGTCAGAACTGATTCCGAGTTAGCGCAAATCCGGGCTGTTGATTGTCTCTCCTGTTGCCAGGTGGGTGTTTTAGATTTCTTCTGTATTTATTTACTGGTAATTTTGTCTATTAGTAAGAGTAGATTTTCATTTTTACCCTCAGTGATGATATGTCTGTTATAATATAACAAGCAAAAATCTTTTATACAGTAAGTACATGAAAACATGCAAGTCATATATTCTTGTCTGTAGAACCTAATGAGAATATTCGAATTTGGTTTCTGATATTTGAAGCTTATTTCTATGAATTATGTTATGACAGGTTGACATAGAGCCTGAGGTCTTCTTTGAGGGATACAAGTACGGCCGATTGCACCCTAATTTGTGGCCAGCCATGCTCAAGTTAAAAGACTGGCCCACTTACAACAATTTTGAAGACGTCTTACCATCGCATTGCTCTGAGTATATACGCTCTTTACCGTTCCAACAGTACACTAACCCTAAATCTGGCCCGTTAAATCTTGCCACCTTTCTCCCTGCTGATGCACCGAAACCAGATCTGGGACCAAAATCTTACATTGCTTATGGGTTTAGGGAAGAGCTTGGCCGGGGTGACTCTGTGACGAAGCTCCACTGTGATGTTGCTGATGCCGTCAGTTTTATTTATTTTTTTATTCATTCTCTTACTTTTTGAAATTTTTACAGCTTTCTGGCTTAGGGTTAGTTAAATGTGCGTACTGACATTGAAATGTGTGCGACCCGTATGAAATATGGAAGTATCACATATAGCCCAGCAGGACATGAAAATTGTAATCTGAGATGCTCAAACTATCCTTTCTTCCACTTATCATCCCCACATAAAAAGAGGAATATAGCAGTACTACTATATCATAAGAATAACAGATGAGGCAGGGTGCACTGTTTAGATGATATATTTATGATTTAGAGCGGGTATACCGTATATTTTTCTGAGATGATATTTTCATGATTTAGCGGCTGTATACTGGATATATTTCTGTTTGCAGGGAAGAAATTATAGTCGATGCATTGTTAGGGGGAATGAAATAATTTCAAAAGAATTTGGTTATTTTATTTTCTTAACTGGTCTGATTTTCTAATGATTTATCTGTCAAAAGATTTTTTTTTTTTTTTTAGTTCTTTAAATGGTACTGATTTTCTTTACCAGGTAAACATTCTGATGCATATCTCAGCGGCGGAGACATCCTTTGAGCAAGATTCAGCAATTAAGCACTTGAAGAGAAAGCACAGAGAGCAAGATAAGATGGAATTCTCCAAAAATCAAGGGTATATTACCAGAGCAGAACGGGGTGAGAAAACTAAGAAGGGTGAAACAGGAATAATACATGAGGTGAATGATCGAGCTGAAACAGCTGGGGCATTGTGGGACATATTTCGAAGGGATGATGTGCCTCTTCTAAAAGCATACCTTGAGAAATACTTCCGTGAATTTCGGCATATTCACTGTAATCTCGTGAATGAGGTATGATATGCACTTGTGACCCAGGATTTATGCACTGGACTGTATCTGTATGTCGAGTGGTTGACCCGACCTGGCCGGACAGTTAACTTCATTGGTTTAGTAGCATTTATGGACCAGTGTGACTATAAACCGACCCACTTCTGCATATGACAACCCCTTGATTACCTGATGGTACAATTTATTAGTTTCTTAACCAACATATAAGCAAAAAATAATCTGATAGTAAAGTACCTTTTGAGTAAATACACCTTCATTTATTACATGATTTTTTACTCAGTGTTTCTTTTGTTTTTTTTAGGTTTTAAATCCAGTTCATGATGAGACGTTCTACTTGACAGCTGAACATAAGAGACGGCTCAAGAAGGAATTTGGTTAGTTATGCAAACATTCTTGAGTAAAAAATTAAGATAATAATTAATTTTTAAGAATGATAATATTAAATATCCTTGTACTTGCAGGGATTGAGCCATGGTCTTTGGTGCAACATGTCGGAGAGGCCGTATTTATACCTGCTGGCTGCCCCCATCAAGTCCGTAACGTGAAGGTGTGTGTTTAAAAACCTTTTTGTTAGGTATACAATATTTAAAAGACAAAAGTATACAAACAGGTTTTGTATTTGCCATTTTTCCCGAAAGCTCTATGTTTACAATAACTAGAAGTTTTTTGTTCCTGCTTGCTTGTTGCAATATTTTTTAGTTACAATCCCATTTATGAACTGGTGGGTACATTTATGAACCGTATATTTATAATTTTGACTGGAAACCAACCAATTGGAAAACCTGATATCAGATCAGCATTTATTATAGTTTCTAACACAAAGTACAATTTGCAGAGCTGTACAAAAATAGCAATGGATTTTGTCTCGCCAGAGAGCATTGGCCAGTGCATTAACCTAACCAATGAATTCAGACAATTGCCTAAGAACCATCGTGCCAAAGAAGACAAGTTGGAGGTAAACACTTGCCTGAAATAACCAGCTTTATAGGAAAAGGTTTTATACATGCCCCTGCAAAATATTAACCCATCACGAGTAATTTTTTAAAACCTAGAAATGTCCGCATGGTTATGCCCCTTTTAGAAGCTGGAAACATCCAATTATATTGCTCTCGTGAGTCCTTTTGAAATGTGAAAATTACCCTACACAAGTTTATATAAAGATAGTGTGAGAGAGCAGGGTTTGTTTGGGCATCTTTTCAAACTTGAAATAATGAGACAAAAAAATGATGCACAGGGTAGACATGGATACAAAGGATAAGTGTTTTTAAAAGATGATGCAAAGTAATTTTTTTTATTTGCAAGAGTATATGTGATATTTTGTCATTTACAAGGAGCATATTTGAAATTGGTTTTTCCTGCTATTTTTGTAACAAGTGTTTCAATCTGCAGTAGGGTTAATATTTGATCTTTGAAAATCTTAACTGTGCAGATTAAAAAAATGATAGTCTATGCAGCACAAGAAGCAGTCTCAATTTTGCAAAAGGCGGTATGATTAAGGACTTTATGAAAGAATTTAACTTCAAAAAATTCCAACACAATTAGTGCAAGAGGTGTTTGTTAAAATGCCCAAGAGAACAACCAGTGAAACCATCAGAGAGAAACATGAAAAGTTAATGGAGTATGGTTATGTTCATGACAAGGCGTGCCTTGCATGATGTGGATGATAAACAAAAGGAGGCCATGCTAACATACCACAGCAAGTAATTTTTTGAGTATTTTGATGATCAGTTAGTTCTGGTTTATCTTTTTACCTTTTAAACTTGTTACTTCTTATTTATATTGTAAATAGAAAAGACAAATGCTTATGTGGTTCAAATGCCTGTTGTGTGGTCTTCAGCTCAATTTAATCTTTATTGGTTCAAATGCCTGTTGTGTAGTCATTAGAATGTGATTGAAAGTTAGCTCATGCCAATCCCAAATACATTGTACCAGTACTTTATTTGACTCAGTTAGGCCATATTGTCCAACTTGACACATCACTCTAAACCCCTCTTGGCACCTCTTTGTACATTGGTACCAATGGTACCAGTTTTTTTTCCTGGTACTGGTACCCCAGCTGTGTTTCAAGTTCTGATTGATATGCACAGAAAGAATTAAAGGTGCATTATGCTAAATTACTATGAATCGGTAATTATCCCTTGTCAGAGGGATTTGAATGTAAAATTGGAATTATCCCAGATGTGTATGCACAGAAAGAAATATTGCATGTTGGTTAAAATGAACTATTGGATGCTGGTTCCAGTACAAGGTCATGCGTGTACCAGTAAAGATCAAATATATATATTTGTTGAGTATTATGTTTGAGTGAGGCTATGGTACTATACATAGCCCATGTTGGCCTGCGCTATGGACTCAAGTTTTCGGTTTGAAAGTCCCAACGGTTGATCCGAACCTACCTTTCAACATGGTCTCCATATGAAAATGTACTTGCAATCTTTTATATGGAGACCATGTTGAACGGTTCAGATCAACCGTTAGGATTTTGAAAACAAAAATATTGATTTATAGTATGGACCAATCCGCGCTATGCATAAAACCATAGCCTCACTCATTATGTTTTTTAAGTGAAAAGGGCCGCAGTTAGAGAAGGAGAAACCCACAAGGGTATTTAAGTCTTTACAATTATAATATATGCTTTATTCATGTTAAGTACATATTTTTAATCTTACTATCAAACGAACAAATACTCCTTGAGAGATTAAATTTTTAATACTTCACATGCCGAACAGCCTCTTAGAGATTTCCTGTTAGATCATATAAATATTGTTATCTAGGAAACTAAAAAAGAAAACATTCCCACTAGAATACTAATATTAATCCCTGGATATGTAAAAGTTCAAGTTTCTCCTCAGGGTTCCCATACCTGTTTTGGCTTGACAGATGGTTTGGCGAATGTGCATTATATTGCGTCTATCATCATCTCAAATTGTGTCCAACCCAAATATCGCTGCAGCTAGCTGCAGCTTTTGCACGAAGTCAAGTCTCTTGAATTACAGTTTACTAGGCAATTGACTAGTATCTTAGCACAAGAATAGCATCAATAACAGAATTCTCTCATTTTCTTTACTCATCAGACACTACTAACACTACTGATAATGCTGACTTGATTATTTGATGATGGTCTTTCTCTGGAAAATTCACAGTACACTCCTTATATTTATGGCTTTAGTATGGTGGTATCCCAAACAATAATTATAGCACTATTTGGGATGCAAAAATCCCCTTAAAAATAAGATTTTTCTATGGTTGGTTAGGCAAAAGAGAATGTTGACCAAAGTCAACCTAGCTAAAAGGGGTTGGCAATGTGAGGTTAACTGTCCCTTCTGTGGTCAGCCTGAAACTGTAGATCCTCTATAATGGTTTGTAACCTGCCCTTATATATCCTCTATTTGGTGTTGGATAGTATCTCATAATGGTTTTCATTATAATCATACCACATTGTCTGACCTTTGATTATTAGATGCTGGAATTTAATTAAAAGATACCCTTTTACTAGAATTGATTAGAGCAGCTACCTTTGGACTATCTAGTTAGCAAGGAACAAAATATGCTTTAATAAATAATACATTAATACTCCAATTTCCACCACAGCACAGGCTCTTCTATAATAGCCATTACCTCCTTCGGGGTTACCACCCACTTTTGTCTCAAAAAAAAAAAAAAAAAAAAAAAAAAAAAAAAAAATCAACGATTCATAAGGGATTAACCTTCACATAATCTCTAGAAAAGTAAATAAACAAGATTAGCTCTATGGCACTTAATCCAGCCAATAGCCAATATAAGCAGTCTACATGTGCTCTGGCTAGATTGTTAGAAAACCATATCTCTCCATTGTTTGAGGTTATTTTATCAATAAGAGAGATCAGAATACAGCTCAGCAAGGCACCAATTCCTAAAAGGCCTAAAATGCATTCAGAAAAATGCTAATATTAGCATCTTTTAGCACATCAAATTATAAATTGTTCATAATTCAATAACTACATTACATGAAGTCATGAATTACAATTTTCCAAACACTCATAAAATTCTATTTACCATTTCAAAATGACTATGAATCGAGCTAGCTTCAACCCATCAAGATAGTAAAACGTGACTATTCCCGACATAAACTATTATTTCTGAACATATATGTGTTACCGATAAAAGTATCTGCGAAGATAACATCGACAAAAAACACTTTTATCTTCACAAATAGTAATATATATTTGTAGTGATACTGTGATGTTGACACTTAGCTTATTATTTCTGTCATCATTGTGGAGGTAAAGAATAAAGAGATCGTTTGATACTTCCAAAAATACTAATTAAGAAAAAGATACGTACTTTACACTTTTTATATCGAACCAATCTACATACAATACTACTGATGAAAATCTTACAAGTATATTATTCTCTATAAATTACAATCGTAACTATGTAAATTTTTGAAACATATAATTCATGAAAAATATCTTATTATTGAAAGATGATTAAATTAATGGACAACTCTACCTTAACATATTGGAGGAGTACCATTTAAAAATATCTTATTATCTTAACATAGAAAGAGAAATGTAGCCATAGGTAGAAAGTACAAAAGTCAGAAAATTAGAATTGTGACCACTCTCTCTCTTCCGACATTTTTATTTATATCCAAAGTTAATTAGAAAATAATAAAAATGTCTAGATCTGTTTGGTTTTATTAAAAATATTCATAACGGTCATTTTCTGACCAGAAAATAGCTAGTACTTTTTTTTTTATAGAGACAAATAGCTAAAATACTGAAATATAACACTAAAAAATCAAATTTTAAAAAAAAATATTTGTTAGATTACTTTTTTATATATAATTAGCATATTTATACTAAAATACGCTAAATTACTTGAAATTATATTAATTTATGCTGAATTACACTAATTACGCTAAATTACAATAATTATGTAAAATTATGCTAAAATACGGTAAATTACGCTAAATTACGTATGAATATGGCCGATTTTGTACCATCTTTCATAAATCATAAAAAATAGTAAAAAAATTCAAAACATAAAAATAAAAATTGGTATTCCACAAGTTCATTACATAACTAATTTACTGAGCTACGTAGATTGAATAATAGAAATGAAAATCTTAATTGGAAACTTCAACTGAAATTTTGAGGCTCTTCCCTTTGTTTCAGTTGAAATTCGAAATTCAGAATTGCCAAAAAACAAATGGAAGAGCCTCAAAATTTCAGTTGAAGTTTCCAATTAAGATTTTTATTTCTATTATTCAATCTACGTAGCTCAGTAAATTAGTTATGTAATGAACTTGTGGAATACCAATTTTTATTATTTTTAAAATTTTTTTACTATTTTTTATGATTTATGAAAGATGGTACAAAATCAGCCCTATTCATACATAATTTAGAGTAATTTACCTTATTTTAGCATAATTTTACATAATATTGTAATTTAGCGTAATTTAGTGTAAATCAGCATAAATTAACATAATTTCAAGTAATTTAGCGTATTTTAGTATAAATTTGCTAATTATGTATCAAAAAAGGAATCTAACAAATATTTTTATTTTTATTTTTTAGTGTTATATTTCAGTATTTTAGCTATTTGTCTCTAAAAAAGAGAGAAAGAAACCGGCCATTTTCTGACCGGTATTCTATTTAAATCGGAAATCGGCCAAAAGATAACCGGTATGGACATTTTTATTATTTTGTAATTAACTTTGGATATAAATAAAAATGTTGGCTCTTTTCTGTTCTCTGGCTGTCTGGCATTCCATCCTCTCAACCATTGTTTGCAATTCATCAGTTTTTGTTAACTCTTAATCGACGCGGTGGAAATTGATATTGTGTGGGACTACTTTTTCTTAATTAAATAATGAAAGAGTGTACGTTTTCTCCTAAATCATTTCGGTACCAATATAATAAGGGGTCCGGATCCCCTAAAGTAACTCAAAATTGGGTTTAGGATCGGAACCGTCCGAATCGAATCTGTCACTCGAGATTGTCTCGGAATTCGAACCTGTCTCTTGAAATACGTGCGCTCCACTTTAGTTAGATGGTCACGGATTCAAATCGGATAGTCCCGATCCAAAACCCAATTTTTAAGTTACTTCACTGGATCTGAATTCTATAATATGGTAGTGACTAGTGAGCTAGTCAGACTTGCTGGTCCTAGTCCAGCCCAACCTATACTGTACGCTGTACGTTGCTTTCTCATATTTGAAAAAAAAAAAAAAATTTGAAGCATCTTTCTCCTCTCTATAAATCTGCATTTACCAATCCTTAGTTTGTTTAACCAGAACCTATGTACTCATACATAGACTTGAACCGAGGGATAACAAGAGATCCACGGCTTCTGCAAGGCAAGTACTATTACAATGCTAAGTAGGGAAATGTTTTTATATTAGGATGATGGTGTGAGTGATGGTCTAAGGGGTACGAAGGTCGCTAACTTTAACTTTTTCAAGGACGGAACTAGAAAATTTAGTAAGAGGGGACTAAAATTTAAAATGTACAAATATTAATTTGTAATTAGTGGGACTTGAACTTAAGACCTCCAAGAACAAAATAGAGTCTTAACCACTAGACTACAAGTACACATCTAACATTTTATGAGGAGGGCTAAACTATATAAAAACTCCAAAGAAGTAAAAATCAATTATATTTCAATATACGTGATTAAAAATTTTAAAATCATGGAGTCGCTTAGCACCCCCTGGGCATAGTGTAGATCCGCCTCTGAACTTTTCAGTCACTAATTACAATAGTTTGCTGGTACCATTGCTTGATACCTATTTATTTTGTCACAAGTTTATTCTTAGTTTCTTAATGAAATACGAAACAAGTGGATTTCTCAACTATTAAAAAAAAAAAAAAAAAGTTAGGGGAAACTGGAAACCATATCCGGTCCCATTTCCACTATTCAGTGTTAAACTAAGTATAATGTATGTAAAGAATATAAAAAAAATATTATGTGAATTGAAATTTGTCTTTTCTTGTTTAGATCAATGTGTATTTACGGATAACAGGCAAGAGAGCAGATGGTTATCATGATTTGGCTTCCCTTTTTCATGTAAGCAGTTGCTTTACCATTTCTTTAATAACATTTGAATACAAATCAAATGTTGGGAATTAATGCAAATTATTCTTTGATAACGAAGTCTGTTCAGCAATTTTGCTGCAACTTGTCATTAATTACAGATGTTCATTTTCTGTTATTGTTATGTTCTTTGAAATGTTTGATTGTAAATAACAATTAATCCATGGTTTAGCTCAAATTTCCACTGATTAACTCTTAGTTCTTCACTAAAGCTTGAAATCTTGAAATGGGGTTAGGATAGGACAAATTGTTGTTACAGTTTTTCAGGTTTCCTGTTTTTATCCATGTAATCAAATTTTTGAATTTTCCAGTTTTTATCCCTGATTTTAAACGGTCAACTTGACATTGCTGGAGGACCGTTAAAGTGAATTTTTTTCATATCTTGATTAATTTACTAGAGTAGAACTAGGGTGTTCTTAAGCTCACCAAGTCCCTTTGTGAGATTCATTCAAAAATCTATTGAATTGATTTCAAACGATGCATTCAAACCGTTGAAACCGATCTACTTTACAAGTGATGCGTTTACATGTCAAATTTATAAAATTTCGAACTAATTTAGTATAAAGTCAAGCGGTAAAAAAAGATGGTTTATAAGTTAATTTTAATGTGTTCATTTTTCATTATTTTTTGACCGCTTGACTTTATATTAAATTAGTAAAATTTATAAATTTGACATGTAAATTCATCACTCTTGAAGTAAATCGGTTTCAATAGTTTGGATGCATCGCTTGAAATCAATCCGATAGGTTTTTGAGTTAAGTTCACAGAGAAACTTGGTGAGCTCAAGAATACCCTAGTTCTACTCAATTTACTATATTCTTTTTTGATAAAACATGACCCATGTCTTCCTTTTTGTTTAATTATTGATATCACATGCAACTTTGAGCAATGCATTATGTTCTTTTTGTGTATTTGTTCAGGTTTCAGCTGTTATAGACCAGCCTATTCAGGCCAATGCAGCAACTTCTGCAAATTTAGATGATGATGAAGGCGGAGGATTGGTATGTCTATTAGTTATATTCAAAGATGCATGAGGTGAATTTCCTGACTTTTATGGTTTTGTCTTAGAAGTTCTGTATATTTATTAAAGAAGCTTTGATTGGTTTTTGTTAAATACTTCTAAAAAGCAGTGTTCTAAATAGCGCGCTATAGCGTTTTTGGACCCCAAACGCTACGCTATGACATCAAAATGCGCTATTTGCGCTACGCCCGCTATAGCGGTCCGCTATTTGCGCTATACAATATGAGTTTTTTTTTTTAAGCAATTTATATGGGTTTTAAATAAAGATAAAAAAAAATCTCAAACTGAAATTAAATTTGTTGCTACTTGCTACAGATAAATCAATTTGAAATTGGGAATAAAAATTGAAATTTGAATAGAAAAAAAGTCCAAACCGAAATTAAAATTTGAATAAAAAATAAATAAATTATGTCATGAATCATGATGCTTAAGATATTTTTAATAGGAAAAATCGATAGTTTATGATATTACTATGGATATTTTGAACCGCAATTTGGACTTTGTACGGGTTCAATATGAATATTATAATTTCTTAATTACTTTGGTGTTATTTATTATTCTATGAGACTTTAGATAATGTTGATATTTAGTACAAATATTGAATATACGAAATGTAAAAAAAAAAAACGCTATTTTGGAATAGCTTCCGCTATAGCGACGCTATTCGCTATAGCTTTATTTTTAGCCGTCCCGCTACGACGCTATAAACGCTTAAAAAGTAATTTAATTTAGCTTGTCTAGAAGCTCTATATATTTGTTAAATGGATCAATTATATTTGATAAATTTACGGCACTATTCATATTCTCGAAGGATGGAAAGGTTCGTTGTAAACATATTAAATTTGAAGTTCCATTTTGTTTGCCAACTTATTTATCTTTCAATATTGCACTATGCATTGGTACTTGATTAATATTGCTCTCTGTTTCTCCGTGATGTTCGTCTGATAATGGACCATAATTCCAGACGTTCAAAAGGAGTTGGGACAATGAGAGGCAGGAACACGTTGTCGTAGTTATTACCTTAATTGGTCTCCTTACTTTGCGTCAGGTTCTTTGTTGTAGAATTATTATTTTTAATATGTTTAACTCCAATTTAACCTTGACTTTATGATTGTGATTGGATTTCATTTCTAGCTTACCTCAACTTGTTTGGGACTAAAGACTTGGTTGTTGTTGTTGTATGTTCAACTCCAATTTAACTGTTCTATTTATTACATTTCATTGTAGAACTTCCAATCATTCATTTTTATGCTAAATGATATCTTTGGTTCTAATTATCAGGTGTGTCGCAGTTTACCCAACACTGTTGTATGTACTCTCATCATCTGATGATATGTTGATTGATTGTAATTGGAGACTAAATAAGATTGATTATATTGTTACACTGATTGATTGTAATTGGAGACTAAATAAGATTGAGAATAACATTGTTGTGATTTATGTTTAGGTAGAGATGAGAAAGATAGCGGTGTCGTTGATGATGAAAGAGATCATGAGGAAGAGGGTTAAGAAGTTTAAGAAATCCCAAAGCGATAGAAAATCTTCGTTAAGGTAATTCTATCCCAAAGTACTTATAACTGTATAAATTTCACTATAAGATAATTAAATTTTCTCACTTCTCTCCTTGTCGTGATTTTGTGTCACGGTTAACCACAATGAGAAAAGTGAGAAAAAACAATAAACATGTGAGATAATTAACAAAGCACCTATAATAGTACAAATTTCACAGTAAGATAATTAAATTCAACAATGTATCTATTATAGTACAAACATCACATTTGAAGAAAATGATTAAAACAAACTTTCAATCTCCACGGTAACGCGTGGCCGGCACTTGACTAATAATAATAAAAAATATCTAATACAGGAAAATAACGGGTAATTGGTTTTTGATTTCATTTTAGTTGTCAGTTTCATATGGCCCATTATTAAAGCAGGACCAGATCCTATGTTGCATGGATACGGGTACGGGTATCGTATCGGATACGATACGGATACGGCGATACGGCAATTTTCAAATATCCCGGATACGATACGCCAATTATATATATATATATATTATTTTTATTAATTATATATTGTATTTAGATAATCATAAAAATTTTAATTAAAGGCTCAAACTATAAAAAATTAAAGGTTTAATCTAAGTATATATTAAATACTATAACTATTGGAATAATACACAAGATAAACCGTGGCGCAGTGGTAAAGGTTTTGGGCGGAATGGGAGAGATCCCGGGTTCGAATCCCGCTGGGCACCAAAAATATTTGATTTGGGCGCCGGTGTACGCGCGGCTCACGGGCGCGGTTCACCTGCGCGGTTCACGCGTGTCCTGCCGTATCCCGCCGTATCCAAGACATAATTGCCGTATCCTGGAGTGTCAACGGAGTATCGGCGACCGTATCGGCCGAGTAAGGATACGCCACGTAGGCGGATACGCCAGCTGGCGTATCGGATACGTATCGGTGCCGTATCGGACGCGTATCGGTATCGGATACGTGTCCGACACGGATACGCTGGCTATTTTGCCGTATCCGAGCAACATAGACCAGATCTGAAATTGGTGGCGAATAATAAATACATCTAGTACCAGTACTACTGCTGTAATTAAGTATTCTATTGAGAAAACAAGAAGGAAGGGGTGTTCAAATGGATCGGTTTATTCAGTTTTAAACCGAACTGGCAAATTTCAGTTTAATTGGATCAGTTGTTTGGTTTAAATGGTTCGGTTTTCGGTTTAGTTTTTGAAGAAGTTCGGTTTAAATGGTTCAGTTCGGTTTTGGGATCTCCAAATCGGTTTGAGCCGAACCAACCGGTTTAATAAAAAATGGATCGGTTTATTTTGTGTGGTTTATAATGGATCGGTTTATCAAAAACCGGCTTGTGTGGTTATCAAAAATGTTATCCAAATCGGTTTGAACCGAACCAACCGGTTTTGAAATGTTTATTTGTAACTTGAAATGTTTGTATTTGGTTCAACCGAACAAACCGAAGTTTAAATCGGTTTAATCGGTTCAGTTTTAGATCGGTTTGGAATTTTAATTCGATCTGTTCGGTCGGGTTTTCAAAATTCGGTTCAAACTGCGGTTTGACAAAAAAAGTTCAGTTTGACCCGAACAAACTGGTTGAACACCCCTACAAGAAGGTAAAAAAAAAAAACTATAGGGAGCACGTTGGAATTAGTGCAAAGGAAACTTTAAGAGCTGATAATGGGCCGGGCTTGGGCCTATATTTTGAAGAAGCTAAATTTCGATATGGCTTGTCAAAATATAAAATCGCCTACCCTATAATGATATTGCAAAGTTCATATTACAAGTTACTCCCATTACTATTTACAACTCCATTACTATAAATTAAAGAAATCAAGTTCTATAACAGCAAAATAATTGAAAATCTTACAAATTATAACTAAAGAATAGTAATTTATCAAAAGTTAATTCCCCATAAATTTGAAATCTCACCCAGATGCAAAGTATTTTTACCTTTTCTTGGACAAATAACCCCATAAGATGAAGTAAAAATTAACTTCATAGAACTGAATCCTAGTAGAAGTAAATATAAATAAATAAATAAATAATATACATTATAATTATTTTTACAAATGTATGAACAGACTTGTACAATATAGTTGATTCATGGAAAATTTCCTACAATCAACATCAACAACTCATAAGGTATTGACCTTCTTCTTATACACATAATTTCTAGAGAAGTAAATAAAGAAGAGTAGCTCTATGGCACTTAATCCAGCCAATAGCCAATAAAAGTAGTCCAAATGTGCTCTGTTTAGATTGTTAGAAAACCAACTCTCTCCATTGCTTGAGGTTATTTTATCAATAAAAGAGATCAGAATACTGCTCACAAAGGCACCAATTCCTAGTATGCTCAGATACAATGCTTGACCAAGGCTTCTCATTGAATCTGGCATCTATATATGTTGGATAAAAAACAAAGACAAGCAAGAAATGAGACCAAGTAGTAAAACTGTACCATAACAAAATTAGTTGTAGTAATACTTGAAATTTTTGTAGAAGCATTTTAACTACCAGGAGCTATTTATTTCCATTTAAAAAAAAACGAGAAAAAGATTCAGGCGACCTGATCATAGAAGAACTCTTGCAACCCAACAACAGTGAACACATCAGCCATGCCTATAAGAACATATTGTGGGACCACCCACCATAGACTCATAGGTATGGTTGCATCAGGCTGGTCGATCAGACCATACTCCTTTGCTGTCTTGAGCCGCTTCGTCTCCACCAAAGCAGCCACCACCATTGTCAGTAGAGAAACCGCTATGCCGGTGCTCACTCTTTGCAACATGGTGATTCCCGAGGGTGTTTTTGAGATTTTACGTGCGATAGGTACAATAACACGGTCATATAGTGGAATGAAGATAATTATTGAGATCGTACCTGAAACAGTGATTCAAAAATTCCAAAATGTTGCTCTGTTGTTGAAAACAACCCCACTAATAATGAGAAGAGAAAACCAAATATATAATTATGAAATTAAACAAATCAATAAAGTAAGGGCCTGCGGGAGCTTTTGGACCCGTAGCTCTAAGAGCTAGATCTCATGAAAAATAAGTTCATATGTAATAAATTTATATGCTAAAATGTTACCAAAACTTGTTAAGGCAGCCGGAGGCACGAGGAGAGAAGAGGTGAGGTGGCGGTCGAGGGTTTGAGTCTGTTTCGTGAAGAATGTAGTGAGTTGTGCGAAAATCACGCCATAAACTAGGCTCGATGCCCATATTGGGAATAGCCTTAGAATACTCCTTGCTTCTTCTATTTCACTGACAGTGTGGGACCTGTATTCCGCTGCAGCTTAATATCTTAAATGGTAATTGAGATAAGATGAAATGCATAGGCGAAAGCTTGAGATGCATACTTGTCATTTTGGTTCTCTGCATCATCTTCTCCTGCTTTGAATCTCTCTGTACAATTTCTCAGACTTGTCTTAGCAAAAGAGACAAATATACTGCCAAGCCAGGCAAATGGGCTGTTTTTCTCCATTACATAGAAGCGGTAGGTACTGGTACCAAGCACGAAGATTATGAGAGCTAATATCATTATGACACTTGGCATCCCGAAGACCATTCCCCATCCTATATTGTCCTGTATACATCACCATAAAACATGAGTTATGTAAACGATGAAACAAATTGACAATATTATTGGATTGGATTGGAGAATAAATAAAAATAAATAAAATAAGAGTGAGGCTATGTACTATGCATATCGCACTTCGATCCGTATTATGAATACATATCTTCATTTTCAAAGTTCAAATAATCAATCCGAACTGTTCATCATGATCTTCGTACGAAAATGTACAGGGAGGCCAAATTTTACAACTTTTAGAATTTTTTACTATTTTTTTAGATGGGTACAAAATCAGTTAATCTAAAGATTCTCGACCATCTAAAAGTAGTGATTTTCTATCTATCTAAAAATTAGCAAAAAAATTATAAAAAATATAAAATTTGTCCTCCAAGCACATTTTCAAATGAAGATCATGTTGAGTGGTTTGGATCGACTGTTTAAACTTTGAAAATAGAGATAATAGTACGGACCAAAGTGCACTATGCATAGTACCATAGCCTATGGTGAACCTGTATATAGCTCAAAACAATGACAGCAATGGTAATGCCAGTGGACATGGCGAAATACCACCAATTGAAAAAGGAGCTTCTAGAAGCACACTCTTCTGGATCATTCTGGTCAAACTGGTCGGCACCGAATGCAAGGCTGCACGGCTTGTCAAAGCCCTGAGCGATTGCTACAAGATACAAGGAGATGAAGAAAAATGCCAGTTGAAATGAAGTGGCCCCGCACTGCGGTATATTCGTTGCATGAGAGTGGCACGGTGATGGTTGTAGAGGTGGGAGAACTGCTGACAGTGCCAGCATGCCATAACCCTGTAACATGCATGTGCCAAATTATATTATAGCAAGGCTGAATGGCTTATGGAGTTTCATATTTTTTTTTTTTGGTTTATTAATTTAAATGTTTTTGTGTCAAATTCAAATTTAGTGCTTAATGGGGTATTGATGTTGTACCTGATTGGCATATACCAGTACCTAGTGTATCACCTACACGGTACTGAAATTTAGGATTTTGGTTCTGTACCAAAGATTTTCTTTTTTTTACTTCTTTTGTTGACTTTACTATTTCTGGTCATTCTGATCTCAATTGAGATTTGTGGGCTAGGATTAAACAATGTTAAATGCTCCAAACAAAGTGCAGTACTGATCATGTATTGCTTGAACTAGTGCAAAAAAGATTGCCAAATTAGCAATTGCTTGAATATGGGTAGGGATAGGGTTAAATTTCTGATGAGATTTATATATAGTGAACAAAACAAGCTGATACTTGCTTCAATTATCATTTTGCATTATTTTACAGTTGAGGTCAAACAAGGAACATGCAGGTTGCATTATTTTATTTCTTGTACATCTGGAGCACACTGGCCAACACAGCAGGTAGATATTCTTTTTAAATAGAAATAAAAATATATTTTTTGTTAAGGAAATATAAATATTACAATCATCAATTAATCTAGGTCTGTGAACTGTGATTGATCAAAGAAAGAAACTAAGAAGGCCGCAAAGAAGTTATACGGTTCTCACATTCCTGTTGAGCTGAGGAGGACCTTTTTAATTTTCTATTTAATTAATTACCAATCACACACTTAAAGTTGGTGATTAAAAAAATAACTCTACTTCTACTGTACGACAGCTCAAATAGGAATTTTTTTTAAAAACCATAATTAGAAAAAACAAAGTTAGCAAACAAAGTTAGCGAACCAACATGATTACTTCGGTTTTTACAAAAATCATAAGAACCGAGATGCCAATTCGGTTTCAAATTTGTTTTCCCTTGGAACCGAATTGGCATTTTGGTTCCACTCCATTTTCATAGTTTTTCCGCAGCGCAGAAACCGTGTAGCATTCGGTGTAATGCCTTGGACCCGAATTGAAATTTCGGTTCCATTACTTCTTTTTTTTTTTTTATAGAGACAAATAATTAAAATGATGAAATATAATACTAAAAATTGAATTTTTTTTTCCCTTTGTGAAATTACTTTTTTATAGCATATTTATACTAAAATACTATAAATTACTTAAAATTATATTAATTTATGCTGAATTACACTAAATTACTTGAAATTACAATAATTATGTAGAATTATGCTAAAATACGGTAAATTATGCTAAATTACGTATGAATAGGGATGATATTTTCACTGAGAAGGCGAAAAATGACAACGAAACTTCAAACGGCTATAAAACAATGCTTAAGTATCCGATATCAGCAAATGACCAATTTTCAGAAAGCTTGTGAAAAAAAATACGCATGCGTCCGTGCTGGCGATGCGCGATGCCGGATTGCCAAATTCAGAATCACCAAAAAACAAAGAGAAGGGCCTCAAAACTTCAGTTGAAGTTTTCGATTGAGATTTTCACTTTTATTGTTCAATCTACGTAGCTCAGTAAATTAGTTATATAATGAACTTGTAGAATACCAATTTTTATTATTTTTTACTATTTTTTATGATTTATGAAAGATGGCACAAAATAGGCCCTATTCATACGTACTTTAGCGTATTTTAGTTTAATTCTACATAATTATTGTAATTTCAAGTAATTTAGTGTAATTCAGCATAAATTAATATAATTTTAAGTAATTTATAGTATTTTAGTATAAATATGCTATAAAAAAGTAATTTGACAAAGGGAAAAAAAATTCAATTTTTTAGTATTATATTTCATCATTTTAGTTATTTGTCTCTATAAAAAAAAAGTAATGGAACCGAAATTTCAATTCGGGTCCAAGGCATTACACCGAATGCTATACGATTTCTGCGATGCGGAAAAACTATGAAAATGGAGTGGAACCGAAATGCCAATTCGGTTCTAAGGGAAAAAAAAAACTTGAAACCGAATTAGCATTTCGGTTTTTATGATTTTTGTAAAAACCGAAGTAATCATGTTGGTTCGCTAACTTTGTTTTTTCTAATTATGGTTTTTAAAAAAAATTCCTCAAATAGGACCAAAGAAAGGAAGAAAGAAGACAGGATGAGTGCTTTCCTATACATGGACATGACATCTGACCCCAACGGCTCTTCCTGGGAATTTTTTATTGGTAGAAATTAATGAAAAAGAAGAGAGGGAAATAGAAAGAGTACATGAGTTGTGATATTGGTAGAAAGACCGGTAAAATTCTTACTGGTCGAAAAGTTTTTTTTCCTTTCACTTTTTCTAGTAAAATATAATTTGTTTTATAAAAATAGATAGAGTATCTTAAAATTTAGATATAATAGAAATATTATATCTATTTTTTGAAAAACTTTTCATATTTTACTAAAAATCTAATATAATAATACCCTCCATCTATACATCAGATTTAAAAAAAAAAGAAAAACTAAGTTTAAACCGGTAGAATTCCTACCGGTCCAAACTTTTTAATTTTTTAGACCGGTAAGAATTTTACCGGTCTTTCTACCAATATTACAACTCATGTACTCTTTCTTTTTCTCTCTTATTTTTCATTAATTTCTACCAATAAAAAATTCCGCCATTTATTTCAATAGAGGAAATTTTTTTTTTCAATAAAATTAATTTAATATGTCTGATTGGTACGATTAACGCGCAGGATTAAGCTATCTGAGCTGTCTTGTACAATGATTGTCCTATGACTATGTCAATCACTCAAATCTCACGTTCCCTCTCCGAGGCGAGCGGGACCCAGATGTTTACCAATAAATTCAATAAAAAATTCAATAATTTATGCAATTATACCCTCATAATTTTTTTATTTATATGGTGCCTTGAGAACAACCTAAATCTAATTTCTCAAAATTGGAAAAAAATTATATATATAATATATAAATACTTACTAGTATGTAGAGGAGAGTAGCAAGTGCAATGGCGCGGTAGCGTCCAAGCCATGAATCAGCCAGTGAGGCCCCAAAAAGTGGCAGAATGGAGGCCGAACCCGACCAGGCATTGGCCGTAGCAGCGGCTGCTGCATTCGACAGCCCGAGAGGACCCGTCAGGTAAATTATCAAGTTGACCGACACACCGTAGTACGCAAATCGGGCCGCCACTTCCAATCCTTCATTCGGATTAATATCATTAATATAAAATGTCTATCAAGTCCATTTCGTCTGTACACTGTACAGTATGATCGATAATTAATATTTTTAATTTTTCTGAATAGTCTACGTAGACAAGAAGTCTCAGATACTTAATATTTTTAATTTTTCTGATGTATCACAGCTTAACATTTTGCAGTGATATTAATGTTACAATATAAAATTGGCCAGCGAAGCATTAGGAATTAATTTACAACACCTTCTTGTAGATTTACTGTGCACAATTATTGCATATATAATTATACTTACCAGTTCTAACTTAATGAGCACATTTGGAAAATTACTCTTTTTTACATATACTAATACCAGAAATTAATGTGGAAATGCATATGTAAAGACAAGTCATTCTTAAAAAAAATAGTAAGATATATATATAATGGTTTCATCCGCAAAAATTACATAAGATGAGAGAGAAGGCAGAGAAAGAAAGAAAGAAATACCAAGTAGAAAAATTCCAGCGGTCCAGCCACCGGAAGAGGAACGGCGAACGGGACGGCCACGGTAATCAACAAACCCAATCAACGGCCCAGATCGATCGAGAAGGGGATGATGCTGGGACTCCATGGAATGTGAGCTCATGCTCTGTTTTATTAGCTTCCGGGCTTTGTTACTCTTATTTTTCTTCTTCTATTTACTTCGATTATATGATTGGAAAGAAGATGAATATCTGGTTTCGGTTGGCCTATAGTATTTGGGGAAGGAGTGGAAGGAGTGGGGCACCTACATTTGAAAAGGGAAATGTATTGCTTGACTTGTAGCGGAGGAGGAATTCATATCACCTGAGTTAACTCAAATTTTGAGTTTAGATCAGGACCGTCCAATCTGTTTTAGCATGAATATTAAAGAGGCACCGCCGCACCGGGCATTCAACCTTTAGTTATATCAGATGGTTCGGATCTAAATTTAAAAATTGAGTTACCTCAGAGAGTGGGGCTTAGCTACCTTACCTGTATATCTCGACTCTCGAGTTATATCAGCTGAATCGGTCCAATATAATTTATTCGAACAAATTAAATTATAAATTTATTAAACTAAATACTATTATAATAAATTATAAAACAAATATTTTTTCTTCTAATTTCGTTCATGTTTGATTTGATAAGATGGATCAGTTCCATTGCAAGCTCGCCTTTGTACGATTCAATTGAAAAATATTTGGTGTCGCGTGATGACGTGAAATATCAACATAAGCAACTATGAACAAGAATGATAAAATTATCAAATTAGATATATATAAAATGAGATCGACTATGGTGAGTTGTGAAGTAAAACGTCGTTTTACTTCACGCTCATACTCTATTTTGAAAATCTAAACAACCGATCCGAACCGCTCAACATGTTCTCCATATTGAAATGTGCTTGGAGACCAAATTTTATATTTTTTTAAATTTTTTTTTACTATTTATTAAGCCACTTTGAAAATCGCAGATCCGGATGAACACTAAAAATTCTGGATCATTCGATCAGCGATTTTCAAAGTGGCTTAATAAATAGTAAAAAAATTCCAAAAATTATAAAATTTGGTCTCCAAGCACATTTCAATATGGAGAACATGTTGAGCGGTTCGGATCGGTCGTTTAGATTTTCAAAATAAAAATATGAACGTGAAGTAAAAATGACATCTTACTTCGCAACTCACCATAGCCCAACTCTATATAAAATTATCAACATAAGCAACATAAGCAACTATGTTGGATCTTCGGACCGAACTGGATCTTGGTTGAGCCTATTCTTTTATTAGAAGAGTTAGTTTTTCAACAATGACTGGGCCCATAATACTCTTGGCCCATTTTGCACAACAATTTGTCAAAGGTTGCAAAGCTTGTACTCTTGGCCCATTTTATCTGATTGCAGAAAAAATCATTGCATATCTATCTATCTGTCTAATTTTTGAAATCTTAATATGGATTTGGGCTTATACTATTTCTAGCAACTATCGGCCCAATTTTTGGTATCCGAATGGGATGGAAGTTGAAAGAAAAACAGCCCATAGAAATGCCTCATCGAAATTTGGGAAATAAATTGCTTTTATTTCCAAAGACACTTGATTGAAGAAATGAACAAGAAAGAAACAAATGAGAAGTACACCCAACTATAATTTATTTATTTAAATGATCCAGCTTCATTTCGTGGGCTTGTATCTGAATTATTACAACACGTGTTATTTTTTTATATCCAAGTCAAAATACAAGAAGAAATACATATTTAGAATCAAACTAATTTAATAATCGTTCCCATTAAAAACTAAACTTACAGCTACGTTCTTTACCAAATAGATAATATGTATTAAGTTTGATATTAAAAAGAGAAGGGATCCAATTAGAGTGGGAAAAATGGCACCGCGGAGCTGGCTCCGTCACGGAACGACATGGTTACGATACCGAACGGCACGACACGTGTAACTGTTACGTATTGTGATTCGCATGTTGCGTGCTGTGACTATTTGCGTGCCGTGGTCATCTTTTAAAAATTTGGTATGGCACGGCACGTCACGCGAAAGATTTGGTCACGGCACGTGATCACACGAGTCACGTGTAATTATGATTGTTAGATCTTGATCAAATGATGAATCTTAAATAAACTAACTTAAATTATGAAAAAAAATAGTTAAACATGACCAAACGTGACAAACGTGAACAGTCACGTTTGGACACGACACGTTTGGGGCATGACACGTTTGGACACGGCGTGACTCGCGTGCCGTGACCACCTTTGACATTTTGGTCACGGCATGGTACAACATGTGTGACTGTTCACTCTACCACGTCACCGCACGGCACGAGACTAAAGTCACGGCATGTTAGTCACGTCACGTCACAGCACATTTTTACCACTCTAGTTCCAATACCTCATGTTTTTTCATACCTCATATTTTATATTTTCATTTCCAAAGTCCAAACTGTCTATCCGAACCTCTCAACATGATATTCATAATAAAATATGTCTGGAATGAAATTTTATAATTTTTGAAATATTTTTACTATTTTTTAAGATAAGTACAAAATCATTGTTTCTGGACCATTCAAAAACACTAATTTTCTACCCATCTTAAAAAATAGTAAACAAAATTCAAAAAATATAAAGTTCATTCCCAAACATATTTTAGTATGAATATCATATTAAGCGGTTCGGATTGACAATTTGGACTATGAAAACATAGATATAGAATATGAGACATTATGAGGTACGAAAGGCATGAGTTATTGAACCCTCCTCTATTAAAAATTATTATACATAAAATTTTGTTCTTTTTGTTTTGTATTTTTAAAGGTCCCCTGGTAATTATCAATTGACAATTCTATTAAAACAAATAAAAGTTTAAAATGCAAATGTTCGAATGTTACATCATCAATTTTTCAAAATAAGTAAAAACCAAATTTTGTCAATAAAACTGCACAATCAATCAAAACAAAAGAAACCACAAAAATCCAGCAGTTTAGCAATTGACATAACAAAAACATTGTATCAGTTCAGTTGTCACCGTTTACAAATATATTTATTTTTAATGCAGTCTATTTCAATTCACAAACAGGATTTGTGAGGATTAAACGAGATCATCTTTAAATAAATAGAGGGTTTCTCGTTATGAATTTTTAAAAATTGAAAGTCATAATTAATGAAATGAAAAGGCCTAGTGACCTAGTCCCGACATTTTTATTAATATCCAAAGTTAATTATAAATTAATAAATATACCCAACAACTTTGAAAATTTATAAAAGTATCCATACCGGCTATTTTCTGGCCGGTTTTAATTGTTTTCGGTACCGGCCAGAAAATTGCCAGTACTAAATTTTTTTTTAGAGACAAATAGCAAAAATGCTAAAATCTAACACTAAAAATTCGAATTTTTTTAAATATTTGTTAGATTACTTTTTTTTTATATAGAATTAGCATATTTATACTAAAATACACTAAATTATTTGAAATTATGTTAAATTACGCTGAATTACAATAATAATGCTAAATTATGCTAAAATACGGTACCGAGAGTTGGTGGATAAACCTGATGTGCCAATACCGACGAGTCTATGGTTTGATCATACCACAATATATTTTGGTCGGTATGGCTGATGTGTTCACCATGGTTGGTTTGCAAGAATTCTTCTGAAGTCTAGGTCTTTCACTCTGAAGTAGTACCCAGATACGGTGTGTGAAGACCGGATGCAGCAAAGAATTATCCAAATATCCGGGGTCCAAATGACAAAATCTCCTCTCCCCACGGCCCACGAAGAAGATATACTCTAGTCTCTAGTCTAGGCCTAATTTAATTGCATTGCGTTGGAGGCGAACTATTTATACAAGTGAGAAGAGGAACTAAATTCGAGATGGAGTTCGATTTGGATTCGGATCCTTTTCTCCCCTCATCTCAACCCGAATCCATGCTCGAGTTTGTCAATTCTAAGGGCCAACCGGCAACCCGATCCACCACCGGTGGTTGGACCTCTGCTCTCTTCATCATGGGTACCAATTCAGAAACTTTACACTTGTTTTTTTTGTTCTAAATTCTAAAATCTGTCATTGGAGTAGCCTCATGGCACTTTGTTGGAAACAGTGTATGTGAAGTGGAGCATAGCATAGTATTCATTGGCTTATGCCAACATTGCAGACTTATTTTTATATATATATAGACTTGATGGTTTTTCTGAAAAATGAACTAAAGAGGTGCATAAATAACTTAGTTTATAAAAAAAAATGGCAAAATTACTAGTTTCTATTGAAATTGAAAGACAAATGTTCAACGGTACCACAATCTGGTACCCGAGCTTAAACCTAAAGTTAGACCCCAAAAGCAAATATAAACTGGTCTTAAAAAATACTCAAAACAAATCATGCCTTGTGCATCAATTAATTATTCTTTTTTTTTTTCAACAGGCGTCGAAGTAGCAGAGAGGTGTGCCTTCCATGGGATAGCATGTAACTTGATAACATACCTGACGGGCCCACTTGGCGAGGGAACGGCTACTGCTGCATCGCAACTGAATACATGGTCAGGTGTTGCCACAATGCTTCCATTACTTGGTGCATTTATTGCTGATTCTTGGCTCGGTCGATACCGTACAATTGTGTATGCCTCACTTCTGTATATACTGGTATGCATTCCTTTTCTCTGTGCCCAACTATTTCCATAAATTTTGCATGTTTGTCCTTGAAAATTTTGTTTTGTTTTTAAAATGATCCTGTAAATTTCTTCCCCTCAAATTTTGCTTAGTTTGTGAATTTCTCTGAATCTAGTTGGTGAAACCACTGGATTATACCCATGCATGGATAAGAGTTCATTTCCAATTGGTATGGAATAAAAGGATTGTTAGAGTTTATCATAGATTGCTTAAATTTCAAAGAAACCTACATAAACAAGAGTCTTTCTTTTGGTCAATTTTTCAGGCTCGTGCATATGCTAATATTCTATTTTAAGGAGTCCTTGGTAACATAGACACCTAATAAAACTCAATCTTGATTTTTCAAAAATTCCTACTCATTTTCTCTTGATTTGGTTGCTTGCAGGGCTTAGGGATGTTAACTGTCTCCTCAATTATTCCATCTTCCAGCAATTCACACTCCTCTTTCCAGAAACCCCTATTCTTTTTCTCACTGTACATTCTCGCCTTTGCTCAAGGTGGCCACAAACCATGCGTGCAAGCATTTGGTGCAGACCAATTTGACCAAAATGACCCTCTAGAGAGACTGTCCAAAAACTCTTTCTTCAATTGGTGGTATTTCGGTATATGTGCAAGTGGCGGTGTTTCAGTTGTGACAATAAGTTATGTGCAAGATAATATTAGTTGGGGGCTCGGGTTTGGGATCCCGTGTGGCATCATGATGCTGGCACTTATATTATTCCTGCTCGGGACGAGGACATATCGATACTTTGTGCTTGAAAAAGAGAATCCATTTATCCGGGTTGGGAGATCTTTTGTGGCACTAGCACGAAGTTGGAAATCAAAAGGTTCTTGCTTGGTGCGCGAAACAGGAGATGTTAATAGGTATGGTTTATAATACGAAGAGATTCAGAATGTCATATATGAAATTGACCTTTATAATAAAATATTGATGATATATTACTGTAAAATATCTCTAGATCTAGCATAGTTGTTTCATAGTCAGAATTGTAGTTGTTTCATATATCAAGAAGAGATTTCAGTCTATAATAAGCATGTCAATTTTGACTAAAATAACTGCACTGATCTGGGTAAAATTATATGTGATTGGCACTGTAATATATAAACCAGAACAAATTCAGAGATTGAAAAATCCACATCAAGCAGAAATTAGTTTTATGGATCTAATTGATTTCATTTCCTCTCATTCCGCACAGGCTGCCAGATGAAGACAATACTGAGCCCTCAGCAGAAGAAGCAAAGAGTCTCCTTCGATTATTTCCTATTTGGGCTACATGCCTAATATATGGTGTTCTCTTTGTACAATCTTCAACCTTTTTTACAAAGCAAGCGAGCACTCTTGATCGAAGAATTGGCAAGAACTTCCAAGTACCCCCTGCCGCACTACAAGTGTTCATCTCTATTGCTATCATTTGTTTCATCCCAGTTTATGATAAACTCCTTGTACCATTAACAAGAAAATTCACTGGGATACCGTCTGGTATTACAATGCTACAGAGAATTGGCACTGGCATGGTTCTCTCTCTCCTTGCAGTGGTAGTAGCAGCTCTAGTAGAGATCAAGAGGCTAAATACTGCAAAAGAGTATGGACTAGTGGATAAACCTGAAGTACCGATACCAATGAGCCTCTGGTGGATGGTACCACAATACGCACTTTTTGGTACGGCTGATGTATTCACCATAGTCGGTTTGCAAGAGTTCTTCTATGATCAAGTGCCAGATGCATTGCGCAGCCTAGGTCTTGCATTTTACCTCAGTGTGATTGGTGTAGGTAGTTTCATCAGTAGTTTTCTTATTTCTGTAATAGATAAAATTAGCAGTAAAAATGGGAAAAGTTGGTTTTCAAACAATTTAAATCAAGCACATCTGGACTATTTCTATTGGTTTCTCGCAGGGCTCACCTGTTTTGAAATTGTTCTCTTTTTATATTTCTCGAAAATATATGTGTATAGGAAAAAGCTCTGTACTTATGCAGATGTGTAATTTGTATAGAGAATGTTGTACTGGTACTAGAGAAATCAAACTTTTGTGAGATCTTACTGAGAAAAGCTTGAATGCATACTAATTAAAATGAAGTTAGAATAGTACATCCAAATATTTGGATGAATTTTTCAAATCTCTGAATTTCTCTGAATATTCAAACTAGACATCAGTCTATTCTATTCTATATTTACTAAAATGAAGTTAGAAAAATCCACATCGGGCCATTCTCCTCAAAAGAAAAAAAAAAAAATCTAACTTGAGTGTACAGGTGTTTATCCAGCAAAAATTTTATTTACAAATATTATAAAAATATTATAGGGTTATTTCGATCGCTAGAAGGAATCGTTCTTTTATGATTTTCTAAAGAAAACTGAAATAAAAGTTTGGGTTTTAAAGGATTCTCTGTGGCGTTTTCACAGTGGGCAGTATAGTATCTAAAGAAGCTGAAAAGAAAATTTTGATCCCTTCTATAGAATCAAAATATGGATTAATCTATCTAATATTTTATATTATTTTTATATAATTTTTAAAAATAAATTTTTTGTTTATCCAGCCCTGGCTCATTGTAAGAAAAAATATTTTTTTTTCCTATTAAGAAAAAAATAAAAATCCACATCGGGCCTATTAGTTGAGTTCCTTAGCAGATTAGCAAGTTATTTTGGTTTTACTATTAAGCTATTTAAATGGCACAATTAACTAGCAAATTAGATTTAAGATTGTGTGACTGCTATTATTTTGATAATTAATACTTCGGTCGCATTTATCTATTTTTTTCATAATTACTTATTTTATAACCATAAATGTAGTGCATGTGGTGTGATCGTTTTCTTTAGAAAAAAAAAAACTTAAATCTAATCTTAAGTTAATTTTTGGCTTGTCTGACAATAGAAATTTAGTATATGCAAGTTTTATTTTTAGACAATTTAATGATTATCCGACAATTGAACAAATTAAATAACACACATATAGGCAACACAATTATTTTTCTATTTAAATTAGAACCTGCGAATAAAAGAAAACTTAGTTGTACAGTTTTGTTTAAGACCATTCAATCAATATTTATAGACAGTTGATATCGAAATTACTGTTAATATATTTTTAAAGGGACCGACTAACTATCCCCCAGCTCCCATCCCCCATTCATCTCCCAGTCAATAACTGCCTTTGTTGACTGCTAATTAAGAGGGGACCATAAATTTCAACGCTAAAAGACAAAAAAAAACGTGTTATTATCGCGGCGAGTGCAAGTATTCATATATGATACATCAAGTATTCATATATAATACATCAAGTATTCATATCTAAGATATCAAGTATTCAAAAAAAACTGGACACATCACTCACCCATCTTTTACACGTTTTTAGAAGTGGATTTTTTTCTCCGTTCACTCTAATCAATATTTCTGACAATCTGGTAGGAATTTTGCAAATATAAAACCACGAACGTTTTTTCCACAATTTTCTCTTTCAAATGAGATCCATGATGACATACTTTCGAGTTGTCCGTTGCACAAGTATTCATACCTTGTCATTCAAGTATTCATACATCATCGAACAAGTATTCATACCTCATCAGTATTTCACAAATAAAAAACTGGACACATAATTCACTCATTTTTTACCAATTGAAATTTCGTTACCACTTAATTACTGGAAGTGTCCAGTACACTCTATCTTAGGTATGAATACTTGTTCGACGAGATATGAATACTTGCTCGACGTGGTATGAATACTTGCATGACGAGATATAAATAATTTTACGAGGTATGAATACTTGTGCGACGGATAACTCAAAAGTATTTCATCATGGATCTCATTTGAAAGAGAAAATTGCGTAGAAGACGTTTGTGATTTTAGATTCGCAAAATTCTTCACAAATTGAAAGAAATATTAGTTAGAGTGAACGGAGAAAACAAATCACCTCTAAAAACGTGTAAAAGATGGGTGAGTGATATGTCCAGTTTTTTTTTAAATACTTGATATCTTAGATATGAATACTTAGTGTATTATATATGAATACTTGATATATTATATATGAATACTTGTGCGCGTCAGTTATAAAAAATTTCAAATACAAGCGGTCCCCCACGTATTTAATGATTGATACACGTTTTTTTTTGTCTTTTTGTACTTGAAGTTGTGGTCCCCTACATAATTAATGATTGGGGGATGAATGGGGGATAGGAGCTGGGGGAAAAAAATCTTTATCCATTTTTAAAACCATGATTACAGTTTACTTGTTCTCAATTAAGTTTGTTATTAATACAGTCTATTGGCCTTAAAAGAAAAGCTTAGTTTGTTATTATTCATTAAGATTCGGTTGACAAAACAAAATAATACTAAGAAAATAAGATGAGCATGATATAAGGGTGGTTTCAAAATATTACTTGAAATAATGATAAATGTGTTTGAAATTGAAGTATGAGGAGGGGCTGGCGGACCCAGGAATTTGATCAGGGGTAGGCACAAAAGAGGAGAAGAAGGCTGCTGGTGCGTCAAAAGGGCGGGCGAAGAGAGAAGAGACGCGATTCTTCTCTCTAACGTGTTCGCGCGTGAGTCGAAGGGCGGAGGCCGCAGAGCCGCGGAGGTCCTTTCTTTCTTCAGCAAACGGAGGTCTTTTCTTTCTCCAGTGAATAAGCGGAGGCCTTTGTTTTTTGTTTTGCTCTCTGACACCCAGCGACAAACAGTAATAAGCAATAGCAAATGAAGCCTTTTGTTTTGCTCTCTGGTCCCAGCAGTGAAAAGTAGCGAAGTATTGGACCTTTGCTCTCTAACGAAAAGTAGCAAAGTATCGGATCAGATTTCTCTCCAGCGCAACGGAATGGGCCTTATTATTTTTTTTTGGGTCAGGGGTAGGCACAATATTGGACCAGGAGTAGGCACATGAGCAAATATATACTGGGTCCAAAAAAAATTTCAATTTCAGAGGTATGCACTTGCCTGCCCTGGACCTTTATGGGTCCGCCCTTGAGGAGGGAGTGTTATAACTATCCTTCAAAAAAGATCATCTAGTACATGATTCATCATTTTTTTCTTAAAAAAATCGTATATAATTCACTTTTTTAACTGTACAGAGATTGCTTGTGTTATTTTTTGTAAAGAGATGCAAAACTGAGGAGACAAATCTTTTTTTGTATTTTTTTCTGTTATATATTTGTTACAAAAGAGGAGATGAGTATTTATATTATCTCTATTCTATTGTACCGATGGTACTCACTTGGTACCTAACGGTAACTTATAATTTTTCAATTTTACAATTCTATCTTTTTTTCTATTTTACAATTCTACTCAATTATTCTCAACACTTCCCTTCAAGCTAGGATTCTAAATGTCGAGTAATCCTTGCTTGCTTGTGATTTCTTCAAACGGTTTTGGATCCAACCCTTTAGGGTACGTTTGGATGAACTCTAGAATAGCTAGAATAGCTACTGTTTAGAATAGTAAATAAGAATAGCTACTGTTTAAGAATAGTGCTAACTCAAGCTATTCGGAATAGTGAAAAAGTTGTTTGGATTGCATATTTGGAATAGAGTTTGGAGGGAATGAATAAAGTAATAATTTATGTGTTAGATTAAATATAATATAATATAATATTAATTTAAATATTAAATGTAATATAATATTATTTTAAATATTAGATTAGTATTAAATAAAATATTATATTAAATATAATATAATATTAGTTTAAATATTAAATATAATATAATATTAGGTTAAATGTTAAATGTAATATAATATTAATTTAAATATTAGATTAGTATTAAATAAAATATTAGATTAAATGTAATATAATATTAGTTTAAATATTAAATGTAATATAATATTAGTTTAAATATTAAATGTAATATAATATTAGTTTAAATATTAAATGTAATATAATATTAGTTTAAATATTAAATGTAATATAATATTAGTTTAAATATTAAATGTAATATAATATTAGTTTAAATATTAAATGCAATATAATATTATTTTAAAAATTAGATTAGTATTAAATAAAATATTAGATTAAATGTAATATAATATTAGTTTAAATATTAAATGTAATATAATATTATTTTAAAAATTAGATTAGTATTAAATAAAATATTAGATTAAATGTAATATATTATTAGTTTAAATATTAAATGTAATATAATATTATTTTAAAAATTAGATTAGTATTAAATAAAATATTATATTAAATGTAATATAATATTAGTTTAAATATTAAATGTAATATAATATTATTTTAAATATTAGATTAGTATTAAATAAAATATTAGATTAAATATAATATAATATTAGTTTAAATATAATACAATATAATATTAATTTAATTATTAAATGTAATATAATATTATTATTATAAATTTAAATATTAGATTAGTATTAAATAAAATATTAGATTAAATATAATATAATATTAATTTAATTATTAAATGTAATATAATATGAGCTGGGCTATGGTGAGTTGCGAAGTAAGATGTCATTTTTACTTCATGCTCATATTTTTATTTTGAAAATCTAAACGACTGATCCGAACCGCTCAACATGTTCTCCATATTGAAATGTGCTTGGAGACCAAATTTTATAATTTTTGGAATTTTTTTACTATTTATTAAGCCACTTTGAAAATCGCTGATCGAATGGTCCAGATTTTTTTACTGTTTTTTACTGTTCACCCAGATCTGCGATTTTCAAAGTGGCTTAATAAATAGTAAAAAATTCCAAAAAATATAAAATTTGGTCTCCAAGCACATTTCAATATGGAGAACATGTTGAGCGGTTCGGATCGGTCGTTTAGATTTTCAAAATGGAGTATGAGCGTGAAGTAAAACGACGTTTTACTTCACAACTCACCATAGTCAATCTCATATAATATTAGTTTAAATATTAGATTAGTATTAATATTGAAAGCAACAAATGTTATTCCATGTTTTTGTAAGAATAGAGAATAGCCCTATTCTCCCTATTCCGAATAGCTCTATTTCTCGTTTGGATTGTCCTTGTTTCGAATAGCAATGCTATTCTAAGAATAGCACTATTCTTAGTGCATCCAAACATAGCCTTAGTGAAAACATCCGCTAGGTGATCCTCACTTCGAACAAACAGTGTTTCTATTTTCTTGGCTTGAACTTTTTCTCTAATAAAATGACAATCGCCTTTTATGTGTTTGGTCGTTCGTGAAATACGGGATTTAGTGCAATATGACAAACCGAATTGTTGTCACAATACATTTTCATGGGTTGATCAAAGTCGATTCCCATGTCTTTGAGCAATTGTTTGAGCCATATCAATTTGCTTGCGGTGGATGCCATGACTCTCGATACTCCGCTTCCACGTTTGATCGTGCCACGACATTTTGCTTCTTGCTTTTCCATGTGACCAAATTTTCGCCTACAAATGTGCAAAAGCCGGTGGTGGATTTTCTATCAAAGCTACCGGCCCAATCTACATCAGAATAGCCACATATTGCATTAAAGTTATTATTTCTCATCCATATCCCCTTTCCGGGATTTCCTTTTAAATATCTCAAAATTCTATGACATCTAAATGTGGTGTTCTTGGTGAATGCATAAATTTACTAATTTGACTTACGGAAAATGAAATATCCGAACGGGTTACCGTGAGATAAATTAATTTTTCTACAAGTATTTGAAATTGGTTTATGTCTTCTAGCGATTCACCATCTTCACTATTTAATTTACACTTGTTATCATTGGGGCAGAGGTCGGTTTACAATCTAATTTACCGGTTTCTTTTAAGAGGTCGAGTGTGTATTTCCTTTGTGAAATAAATATCTCTTTTTTGAAAAGGCTATCTCTATTCCTAAAAAATATATTTAAGATATCCCTAATCTTTTATGTCAAAATTTTCTTTTAATTGTGTTTTGAATTTTTTGACGTGTTCTAATTATTTTCGGTCACGGCACGATACGTGGTCACACGAGTCACGTGTAATTAGGATCGTTAGTGTTAGATAGTAATCTAGCAGTCAATCATAATTGTACTTTGTTCATGAATTGGATGATTAATATATATCATTTTGTTCCATGAGTTTTATTGCCTTTATGAATCATTTTAAGTTCATGACTGAAATTGTGAAACTTCATAATATAGATGATAAATACTCTAAATAGTCACTAGCCGTGGTAATTAGCAGGAACACTAATTAACCATTATAAGGTTAGTATGTGGATTAAATGATGGTTAAGTTTCACAGACCATAGACAAAGAGTTGTCATTTAATCACATAGATACATGTTATGAACATGGTATTTGACTGACCCTAAATGAAACGTTAAATGGTAATGTGTTTGTGTCATTAACGGTTTCATTTCAGTGTTAAGTTCTACAGTATGAGGTGTGGTCTTTCCTACATGAGAAATGTGTATTCGTAAGTGTTATCAAACGCTATCTGTAAAAAGTAGTTATAAAGGTGACATTTCAGTACGCATGACTTGTGTAGAGGAAGAGATGCTCACCAAAAGTACTATCGTCCTCGTATTATTATACGAGTGATAGTAACACTGAACCCCTTGATAGGAGTAGGATTATACGTATACGGTATGATTAATAAAGATTAATCATATAAAAATAATCTACTCAAAGATCAAGAAAAGATTAGGTTTGCAGGGATGACACATACATACCCTGAACCTGATCTGTTACTATGAGACGAAAGAATTAACACAAGTAAATTAATAAGTTTACTGCAGGATCGTGATATTGTACTGGACAAAATCATCTGTGTAATTGGGGGTCACAATGCACTGCCAGGTGCCAACTATGATCTATAGAAATTAAAACAGTTTTAATTTTATTGCCAACATAACACAGATCCTACCGAGTCACACCATATAGGAATCGGATCAGAGAATCTTATTATTAATTATAAATAGTTATAATTAATAAATAAGATGGCAAAACATTAATTATAAATGTTATGATTAATATAGAAATATCATTGAGATGATAGGCTTAAACAGATTAAAATTACAAGCGTGTAGACACGTTGTGTAATTATTGTTACAACCATAAAATGAAATATAATTGTTCAGAACAATTATATATATGGAATAGTATATTTGGACCTTAATTATATTTAGAATATAATTAAGAAAGCCCAAAAACCCAGGTCTGATACTATTCATTCTAGGCTTTTTTAGGCCTTATACTATTCAGTCTGGGCCATTCTGGGACCCTGTAAATACATTATTGGGCCAGGGGCATTTTGGTCTTTTCACCCCAAGTTACTATTCACACCTCCTTACTATTCATCCCTATAAGGCTATAAATAGAGGTGGAGGGGTTATATTGCATACCATTTCTATTTCCAAGTTTGAGTGGAAACCTAACTGAACGTTTGCGGAAGCCAGGTTCCTCTGATTCTCGGAATCCCTCTCAAATAGTGATTGTGTGAGGTTATAAATATATATGTATAGACGTATATATTTTGAGTGGTAAGCGGTTGTAATCTTGCGTAGTCAGCGGTAACTCTGCTTTTACACACAAGTTGTGAATTAGAGTATTTGCAAAGCGCAAGACAACTTGTTTAGCTGAGTGATGCGAGTATAGTATTTCTGGCAGGAGAAATACTTGCTCTCTGATCATTCCTGGTGTACTACTGATAGAGGCATTAGACATCTGGTACTGTTGTCCGAGGAGTAGCAGCGAGGCAAGCGCAGCGGCAGTTCCAATTCGAATTTGGAACCAAGGTATAATGTTATATTAATTTATTTAATTGTTAAATAAATTTAGTTTTAGAAATCAATCATGGAGATAGATCCTCGGTTTAAGTTAGACGTAAAAATTTTGTTTTTTGGTCATTTTTCGCACTTAAGCCATACAAGGGTAGCACCAAAACCCAACAGTTAGATCTTGATCAAATGATGAATCTTAAATAAACTAACCTAAATTATGAAAAAAATAATTAAACGTGACAAACGTGATCAGTCACGTTTGGACACGACACGCTTGGGGCACGGCACGTTTGGACACAGCGTGACTCGCGTGCCGTGACCACCATCGACATTTTGGTCACGGCATGGCACAACATGTGTGACTGTTCACTTGATTACGTCACGGCACGGCACGAGACTAAAGTCACGGCGTGTTAGTCACGTCATGGCATGACACATTTTTACCACTCTAGTTCCAATACCTCATGTTTTTTCATACCTCATCATACCTCATATTTTATATCTTCGTTTCCAAAGTCCAAACTGTCGATTCGAACCTCTCAACGTGATATTCATAATAAAATATTCCTGGGATGAAATTTTATAATTTTTAAAATTTTTTACTATTTTTTAAGATAAGTACAAAATCACTGTTTCTAGACCGTTCAAAAACAGTGATTTTCTATCCATCTTAAAAAATAGCAAACAAAATCCAAAAATTATAAAGTTCATCCCCAAACATATTTTAGTTTGAATATCATATTGAGCGGTTCGGATTGACAATTTGGACTATGAAAACGTAGATATAGAATATGAGGCATTATGAGGTATGAAAGGCATGAGGTAGTGAAACCCTCCTCTATTAAAAATTATTATACATGAATTTTTGTTCTTTTTATTTTGTATTTTTAAAGGTCCCCTGGTAATTATCATTGACAATTCTATTAAAACCAAAGGTTTAAATAGCGTTTATCGCGTCATAGCGGAACAACTGAAAAAACAACGCTATGTCCAAATAGCGCCAATTGCGCGCTATAGCGCCAATAGCACCATAACTTTTATGGTTCGAAAACGCTATAGCAGCACTATAGTGCCGCAATAGCGCGCTATTTAGAACCTTGATTAAAACAAATAAAAAATTTAAGATACAAATGTTCCAATGTTACATTATTAAAAAATTTAAAATAAGTAAAAACCAAATTTTGTCAATAAAACTGCACAATCAATCAAAACAAAAGAAATCACAAAAATCCAGCAGTTTAGCGATTGACATAAATTTATTGAAAAACATTGTATCAGTTCAGTTGTCACCGTTTACAAATATATTTATTGTTAATGCAGTCTATTTCAATTCACAAACAGGATTTGTGAGGATTAAACGAGTCATCTTTAAATAAATAGAGGGTTTCTCGTTATGAATTTTTAAAAATTGAAAGTCATAATGAAATGAAAAGGCCTAGTGACCTAGTCCCGACATTTTTATTAATATCCAAAGTTAATTACAAATTAATAAATATACCCGACAACTTTGGGAATTTATAAAACTATCCATACCGGCCATTTTCTGGCCGGTTTTAATTGTTTTCGGTACCGGTCAGAAAATGGCCGGTACTAATTTTTTTTTTTAGAGAAATAGCAAAAATGCTGAAATCTAACACTAAAAATTCGAATTTTTTTTAAATATTTGTTAGATTACTTTTTTTGATATATAATTAGCATATTTATACTAAAATACGCTAAATTACTTGAAATTATGTTAAATTACGCTGAATTACACTGAATTACACTAAATTACTCTAAATTACAATAATTATGTTAAATTATGTTAAAATAAGGTAAATTACTTGAAATTATGTTAAATTACGCTGACTTACACTGAATTACGCTAAATTACTCTAAATTACAATAATTATGTTAAATTATGCTAAAATACGGTAAATTATGGTAATTACAAGAGACTATGGTTTGGTGGATAAAGCTGATGTGCCAATACCGATGAGTCTATGGTGGATCATACCACAATATATTTTGGTCGGTATGGCTGATGTGTTCACCATGGTTGGTTTGCAAGAATTCGTCTACGACCAAGTACTAGACGAGTTGAGAAGTCTATGTCTTTCACTCTTCCTGATTATTTTTGGAGTAGGGAATCATATTAGTAGCTTTATGGTGTCACAAATTGACAAAATTACCACTAAAAATGGAGATAGTTGGTTCCCCAATAATCTAAATCAGGGACATCTTGATTATTTTTGTTGGGTTTTGGCTGGTGCGAGTGCTGTGGCATTTATTGTATATTATTTATTTGCACGAGCTTATGTATACAAAATGAGACTGGTTTGTGCTCAACACTTGCTGTTTTCTACCTCTCTATTTATGTTTTCACACATCTTGTATTGTATGCACAATTACAATATGGATATCTATCTGGTCTTCCGCATCAAGCACAGTATTAAAAATAATCCTCTTTATATATAACATTTCGTAAAGTCGATCACCTGAAATATTGACGTTAATAATTCAAGCAACATTAATTGTAGTTGTGATTGACGATCATTTTTTTGAAAAGCTTGGCAGTGGCTACCAAGTTGACTTCCTGTTGGAGCACTTATTATATAATAATGAAATTACTTCAGAATGTAAGATACCAGTGAAGCACTGGCATCTGGTGAAAGCGTTGGTATATAAGCAATGTATGAAACTAGAATTAGACTAAATTTAAATTAGCCAACAAGGCAACAATTACAAAATAGCAACATTGGCAATTCACTAATGTTTAGAATCCGTTTGTGTGCGCTTTGGAGCATCGTCACTGTTAATTAGATTTGAAAGGGCAGTAAGTCGTAACTCGTAACAATGCCAGAAAAACTTAAAAAAAGAAGAAGAAGAAGAGGTAGGCCTTATGTTCCATTCAAAACAGCAATTAGGTCTTACATCGCCTGTCAATAAAAATGTGGGGCTACATTTCAGTTTTTTTTAAATAATTTGTTTATGAATTGGTACTGCACGGTGGCCCAGAAGTCTTGTTGCTTCAATGGAGATTACTTGCCACAACGGAAAGAGATAGTTCAACTACTTATACCCAGAAAAGAAAATAAAAAAATTAAAATGCAGTTATGATATTTAAGGTGTATATATATATATATATATATATTTTTTTTTTTTTTGTTTTGGCTTGACATAGCGACAGAAGCACTTGATAAACAGTATTTTCAGTAGTTCCATTAATGTAAGATTCTCTTATAAATGCACTAATCAAAAGTGAGATTTCTGATTTTAACCTAAAAAATTACAAAATACACAACGGGCAGTGAACACAGTACACAAACCACAAGCTGTACAAACAAATAATAAACACAAATTGAATTATATCGAGCATAACCAATCAACCAACTAATCAGTTTCGGCAATAAAATCAGGGAGGTGACCTTGGCAGATGTACTGATCGCATGTAGAAGCAGATCCCCACCCTCTGCGCAGCCGCAAGATATCCTCAGTAAACGTGGACCCCGCTGACCCCACAAACACCTTAGCCAATGCACATATTGTCTTATCCAGCATCGCCTCCACCTGAGCATCCCCACCCATGTGATTCCTATACATCAATGCATCCCATTTCTCTGCACTATTGTGCTCTGGCCTTCTGATCAGCGGGACCTCCTCACCATTCAACTTCACTAACTTTTGAAGAAGGGAGGTCTCGCTGTCAGCAGCATCTGTAGAAAGGTATATGACAGGAGAACCGGCTTCCTCCACCACTCTTTTCACACACTGAGCCGCTTGAGGAATTGGGAAGAAGCAACTTTCTTTCTTCACATTACAGAATTTGAGAAAGCCGTGGCGCCTAAAGTGCAGAGCGACAAAATTACCCCCCAAGAAGGTCTGAATGAACCGCTGAGCTGTGAGCACAATTAAGCGACTGGGCCGGATGACAGTCTGACAGCTGTGCTTGAGCGGGCCCCCCGGCTGCATGACCCACTCCTCTTCCACATCAGCATAAAACAGGTCCCCAACCGCAATTACCTCTTCATTGCTCGAGAATTTCGGCATTATGTCACCAACAAATCTCTTCTTTGGCTCCTTCAATTTTGCATCTTCAGGCCACACTGACTCTATTTTACTCCCTATTGAAACCCCAGCATTCTTCAACCTCTTCACATGCTCCTCGTCTAGGAAGCACGGTGGAGAAGCCATGTAACAAATAAACTTATTTATGTGAATTTTTCCTTTTCTCTCCTGCTCATACTCTTCAAAGGTCATGACAACCTTTCGGCCGAAACATTTGTTAATATGTTCTATGTCTAGCACGTGACTGTATTCGTAATCCACTTTGGAGCTTGGCAATATTAAAATTCTATCAAGTAATGCAGCAAAGAACATGTGTTTCTCCAAGCATATCAGGTGGTTAGACATCTGACCAGAGAGGCAAATTGCAAACAAAAATCGATCTTTCTTTGGTTTCCATTCAATTGTTCTCCTAACAGTCTGTTTTTCGGTCTTTTTGCAAATTTCAGTACCATAATCGGGAAAATCAAATTCAGGCCCGAAATTGTTGGCTAACTCTGAGAAGTTTCCTATGCGGTGAGCAGAGAGGAGCACGTCATGGATTTCTCGATTAACCCTCATTTGATCAAGCAATGCCGATTTAATTTCAGCCAAAGAAACATCAGACAGATTCGCCCTCTGAATTGGCGAAGGGGTGGGGGAGAGATCCGACCCGTTAATTTGAGATCCGAGACCCGCATCAGGAAGCAGCGTGCTGTTCCACAAGCGCGTGAGAGTCAATTGCTGGTTTCTGAGGAGGAACAGGGCTCGGAGCTCCGCTTCGCGCATCCGATCTGACGTGGCAACGGGCCCAGCAGGGATAACAGACGAGAAGGCGCGCCTGAAATCTAGGGAAAAGAAGAGAAGAATGAGCACGAGAGGAAGGCATACCGCTAAAATTAGGCACCGCTTGCTGGGGAAGGCGACGCTGCGGCTGATGCGCGAGACGGTGGCGCGACCGATCTCGAAAACAGAGGGTCCAGTTGAGGGATAGAATGGAGGAGGAGGAGGCTTGGTCTCGTTTTGGACTATGAGTGTCTGGTGGGGGTCTTCTTCGTCGTCGTCGGAAGAGATGGACAGGTGAGAAGGTGACGGCGGATCTCTAGCCATTACGTAAGAAAAGGACGGTTCAGATTTCTAGAGGAAGCGGGAGTGATTAGGAGGCATCAGGCATCAGGCATCAGGCATCAGGCATGAAGATGAAGTAGAGATGGGAGAAGGCCATAGCTAGATGCAGTGAGCACTGAGCACCGACAGCATTCTCCTAAAGATTGTATTAGAAGGTTCTCCTCGCCGAACCAGTATCTTCTGTGTTACCCGAGAAAATAAAATGAGCTCTCAGCCGGTGGATATTCGGGTGATTGGAGGGGGCAGTATTATTTGTGCTTTGAGATTCGTGTAAATTTAAATCCACCGGCTGAGACTCACTTTATTTTCTCGAGTAACACAGAGGATCTGAATTCCTCCTCGCCTCCTCGGGTAGAAGTGGAAATGCTGTTAGGTAAGATTAGTTCGATGTTTAATATCTCCTTTCTATTATTAAGCATGTTGGGTGTCCGATCCGCCAACGGCTACGATTGAAAGATTAAATTTCGGATTTAATCTCAGCCCTTCAATCACATAATTTGTCTTCTTTTGATTAAATACATATGTTTTATGTGTAGAAGTCTAAATTTAGTTAAAAACATACTCACTACACGTACTACCACACGATACGTTACAAGTAATTCCAAAAATTGAGCAAATGGAATTAGCATTAAATATTTATTACCATATCTCTCTCCAGCTTTAATTGGTGCATAAAAAGATTAATTTCCAATTTAGACAGCTAGCATATCTCATTTCTGAATTTCCTACCTCTTATTCATTTTTGGAAAAGAACAAAAAAAGCATATTATTGATTTATTTTCTAGCTGCTTTTCACATTTAATTTAATTATAACGCAAAAATTGTGTATGCATTGACATGCAAATAATGTTGTTGTATTAAAACAGTCATTTGTTGTTGTTTCTTTTATTATTATTTATTATTTGCCTCTCTATGTTAAATCTTATAATATGTCCCGTTGCAACGCACGGGTATGATACTAGTAGGTTATTTACAGGGTTATTAATTATCATCCTACGATCTAAAACGTGTCATGTAGCAGTACAAGCATTCAAGCAAGTAAAACAAGGGTTGGAAAAAAATTATTTTTTCTTACAATGAGCCAGGTAGTGGTTTGATTTCACCCGCCCGGGACCCGTGCCCGTCCTGCCTGTGCCGTGCACGGGTTTGACACGGGTTCACGGGTTAAACTGGTACGGGTTGAAAAGGGCCGGGCAAGGTTTTTTTCAATTTAACCCGTGATACCCGTACCCGCCCGGACCGTCCCGTGGACCCGGGTTACCCGTACCCGTAAACCCGTGACGTGATACCCGTACCCGTAAAAATTCAAATTCCCCCCCAAAAAACAGAAAAAAAAAAGCAAAAAAATAACAGAAAAAAAAAAACCCGGTCCGGACCCGTGTCGCCTGTGACCCGTGTTGCCCGGGGAGTTTGAGAGGGGCCGGGTACGGTTTTTGAAAAAAAAATCCGTGCTAACCCGTCCCGTGTCGTCTGTGACCCGCGTTGCCCGTGACCCGTGTTGCCCGTTGCCCGCCCCGGGTTTTGCCCGTGCCCGCCCGCCCGTGCCCGTTTGCAAAACACTAGAGCCAGGGCTGGATAAACAAAAATTTTATTTTAAAAATTATATAAAAATAATATAAAATATTACATAGATTAATCCATATTTTGATTCTATAGAAGGGATCAAAATTTTCTTTTCAGCTTCTTTAGATACTATACTGCCCACTGTGAAAACGCCACAGAGAATCCTTTAAAACCCAAACTTTTATTTCAGTTTTCTTTAGAAAAATCATAAAAGAACGATTCCTTCTAGCGATTGAAAGTACCCTATAATATTTTTATAATATTTGTAAATAAAAATTTTCCTGGATAAACACCTGTACACTCAAGTTTGATTTTTTTTTTTTCTTTTGAGGAGAAAGGCCCGATGTGGATTTTTCTAACTTCATTTTAGTAAATATAGAATAGAATAGAGTGATGTCTAGTTTGAATATTCAGAGAAATTCAGAGATTTGAAAAATTCATCCAAATATTTGGATGTACTATTCTAACTTCATTTTATTATGCATTCAAGCTTTTCTCAGTAAGCAGTTTAAGACTCTGAGTGAAGATCAATACAAAGCTTGATTCATGTAATAAGTAAAAAGAACTTTAAAATCAGCAAAGGAATTAAAAAGATAATCAAGTAATCTCACAAAAGTTTGATTTCTCTAGTACCAGTACAACATTCTCTATACAAATTACACATCTGCACAAGAACAGAGCTTTTTCCTATACACATATATTTTTGAGAAATATAAAAAGAGAACAATTTCAAAACAGGTGAGCCCTGCGAGAAACCAATAGAAATAGTCCAGATGTGCTTGATTTAAATTGTTTGAAAACCAACTTTTCCCATTTTTACTGCTAATTTTATCTATTACAGAAATAAGAAAACTACTGATGAAACTTCCTACACCAAGCACACTGAGGTAAAATGCAAGGCCTAGGCTGCGCAATGCATCTGGCACTTGATGATAGAAGAACTCTTGCAAACCAACTATGGTGAATACATCAGCCATACCAAAAAGTGCGTATTGTGGTACCATCCACCAAAGGCTCATTGGTATCGGTACTTTAGGTTTATCCACTAGTCCATACTCTTTTGCAGTATTTAGCCTCTTGATCTCTACTAGAGCTGCTACTACCACTGCAAGGAGAGAGAGAACCATGCCAGTGCCAATTCTCTGTAGCATTGTAATACCAGACGGTATCCCAGTGAATTTTCTTGTTAATGGTACAAGGAGTTTATCATAAACTGGGATGAAACAGATGATAGCAATAGAGATGAACACTTGTAGTGCGGCAGGGGGTACTTGGAAGTTTTTGCCAATTCTTCGATCAAGAGTGCTTGCTTGCTTTGTAAAAAAGGTTGAAGATTGTACAAAGAGAACACCATATATTAGGCATGTAGCCCAAATAGGAAATAATCGAAGGAGACTCTTTGCTTCTTCTGCTGAGGGCTCAGTATTGTCTTCATCTGGCAGCCTGTGCGGAATGAGAGGAATTGAAATCAATTAGATCCATAAAACTAATTTCTGCTTGATGTGGATTTTTCAATCTCTGAATTTGTTCTGGTTTATATATTACAGTGCCAAATTTTTTTTTTTTTTTTTAAGTGTTCTGCAATGGATCACATGTAATTTTACCCAGATCAGTGCAGTTATTTTAGTCAAAATTGACATGCTTATTATAGACTGAAATAAATCTCTTCTTATTATATGAAACAACTACAATTCTGACTATGAAACAACTATGCTAGATCTAGAGATATTTTACGGTAATATATCATCAATATTTTATTATAAAGGTCAATTTCATATATGACATTCTGAATCTCTTCGTATTATAAACTGGATTGTGCCAGTTGCATTCAGGATTTGTCAAACCATACCTATTAACATCTCCTGTTTCGCGCACCAAGCAAGAACCTTTTGATTTCCAACTTCGTGCTAGTGCCACAAAAGATCTCCCACCCCGGATAAATGGATTCTCTTTTTCAAGCACAAAGTATCGATATGTCCTCGTCCCGAGCAGGAATAATATAAGTGCCAGCATCATGATGCCACATGGGATCCCAAACCCGAGCCCCCAACTAATATTATCTTGCACATAACTCATTGTCACAACTGCAACACCGCCACTTGCACATATACCGAAATACCACCAATTGAAGAAAGAGTTTTTCGACAGTCTCTCTTGAGGGTCATTTTGGTCAAATTGGTCTGCACCAAATGCTTGCACGCATGGTTTGTGGCCACCTTGAGCAAAGGCGAGAATGTACAGTGAGAAAAAGAATAGGGGTTTCTGGAAAGAGGAGTTTGAATTGCTGGAAGATGGAATAATTGAGGAGACAGTTAACATCCCTAAGCCCTGCAAGCAACCAAATCAAGAGAAAATGAGTAGGAATTTTTGAAAAATCAAGATTGAGTTTTATTAGGTTATTATTATCTAATAGTAGGTGTCTATGTTACCAAGGACTCCTTAAAATAGAATATTAGCATATGCACGAGCCTGAAAAATTGACCAAAAGAAAGACTCTTGTTTATGTAGGTTTCTTTGAAATTTAAGCAATCTATGATAAACTCTAACAATCCTTTTATTCCATACCAATTGGAAATGAACTCTTATCCATGCATGGGTATAATCCAGTGGTTTCACCAACTAGATTCAGAGAAATTCACAAACTAAGCAAATTTTGAGGGGAAGAAATTTACAGGATCATTTTAAAAACAAAACAAAATTTTCAAGGACAAACATGCAAAAATTTATGGAAATAGTTGGGCACAGAGAAAAGGAATGCATACCAGTATATACAGAAGTGAGGCATACACAATTGTACGGTATCGACCGAGCCAAGAATCAGCAATAAATGCACCAAGTAATGGAAGCATTGTGGCAACACCTGACCATGTATTCAGTTGCGATGCAGCAGTAGCCGTTCCCTCGCCAAGTGGGCCCGTCAGGTATGTTATCAAGTTAGATGATATCCCATAGAAGGCACACCTCTCTGCTACTTCGACGCCTGTCAAAAAAAAAAATGAATAATTAATTGATGCACAAGGCATGATTTGTTTTGAGTATTTTTTAAGACCAGTTTATATTTGCTTTTTGGGTGTAACTTTAAGTTTAAGCTCGGGTACCGGATTGTGGTACCGTTGAACATTTGTCTTTCAATTTCAATAGAAACTAGTAATTTTGCCATTTTTTATAAAAAACTAATTATTTATGCACCTCTTTAGTTCATTTTTCAGAAAAACCATCGAGTATATATATATATATATATAAAAACAAGTCTGCAATGTTGGCATAAGCCAATGAATACTATGCTATGCTCCGCTTCACATACACTGTTTCCAACAAAGTGCCATGAGGCTACTTCAATGACAGATTTTAGAATTTAGAACAAAAAAAACAAGTGTAAAGTTTCTGAATTGGTACCAATGATGAAGAGAGCAGAGGTCCAACCACCGGTGGTGGATCGGGTTGCCGGTTGGCCCTTAGAATTGACAAACTCGAGCATGGATTCGGGTTGAGATGAGGGGAGAAAAGGATCCGAATCCAAATCCAACTCCATCTCGAATTTAGTTCCTCTTCTCACTTGTATAAATAGTTCGCCTCCAACGCAATGCAATTAAATTAGGCCTAGACTAGAGTATATCTTCTTCGGGGGGAGAGGAGATTTTGGATAATTATTTGCTACATCCGGTCTTCACACACCGTATCTGGGTACTACTTGTGTGTATAGGACAATAAATGAAAGAAACAGTTGTAGGGAAGTTCTGGTCAACGGACAATCAATAATTAATTGATTTGGTTGGGTTGGTTGTGCTAAGTTTTGCAATGCATAGTAACTAACATGAGACTTGAGAGTCTGAGAGAGAGACAGCTAGTCACACTGAGGTTCCACCTGTCATGTACAGTCGATCTGATTTCAACTGATTAATTAATTATATTAATTACATACAGAAGATATTTGTACGAGTCAGTTACATAAAGGTCCTTAAAATCACTCGTGTATATTTATTTGGTCCTCCAAAGAAGTTTCATTTTATTTCTTAAAAAATTAATATTTATATTCTTTGGTAGCGAGCGCCACTTTTGAACCCAAAACTCGATCACTATGTGGACTAGATTTCATGCATAAATAATGAAATATTTTCATTCTGCCTCGGTACCAACGAGAAATTCATTCCATATCAAGTGTTACACAAAGAAACTTTGAAATTTTACTAAAAATGAATAATTAGCCTCTTCCTGACTTTGCGAGTGGTTATCTGTTATTGTTTGGTCTCCACTTGTACTGTTGCGTGGGGCCGGGGATAATTAAGTCAAGGTAAAGCATTTATTCTTTGCATCATTTTGTAAACTTTGAGCATGAGGGCAATAATTTCTTTTTCTTTTTCCAAAATTGATAAGATAGACACGATATCTTCCACCCTCTCGTTGAAAGAGAAGGCTAAAGCAGATTAGCAGAAGCAAAGAATCCCACATTAAACAATTAACCTGTCACGGTTTACGGATGCTCTATTTTTATTTTTTGGTTTGGTGGTCTTTCTACGGTGAAAAGAAAAATGATCACGAAAAAATATAAGAAAATTCAATTTTTCCACAAATATAATTTTATAAAAACAATTTAGACAAAATGACAAATAACATTTCTAAATAACATATTAGATAACATATACACATAAATAACATTTCTTAAAATGTGCTTGGATATTTAAAACAGTCGATCCAAACCATTAGATATTTAAAACATTTCTTACCCATATCCAATTTTCAAAGTTCAAACAGTCGATCCAAACTATTAGATATTTAATCTATATTAAAATGTGCTTGGAGACCAAATTTTACATTTTTTGAAATTTTTTTACTATTTATTAAGCCACTTTGAAAATTGCTGATCCGGGTGAACAGTAAAAACAGTGCAACCAAATTCTGAATCAGGTGATCAGCAATTTTCAAAGTGGCTTAATAAATAGTAAAAAAATTCCCAAAAATATAAAATTTGGTCTCCCAGCACATTTTAATATAGAGATCACATCTAATGTTTAGATCGACCGTTTGGACTTTGCAAATCCGAAAACCATTCGTTTGCACCAAGGCCTTGGTGTAAACGTTTGTATCTTAGCCCCTCTCTCTCTCTCTCTCTATATATATATATATATATATGTATGTATTTTATCTTTTTAACATATTTTTACCCAACAATCTTCAATTGAATGACCGAGCATTCTGTGGTATGGGTAGAAATTTGGATCATCTGACTTTTCCATCGTACAAAAATATCATACAAAATGACATATTAAATGACAAATAACAATTCTTAAAAGATATAAAAAAATGGAAAGAAATAAAAACACGACCAATCAATTTGAATAATTCTTAAATGACATTTAAGAAATTAAAAAAAAATCATGACCAATAAAAAAGATGATACAATTTGTATGTGACGAGTACATGTTTAAATAAATTTAGACTTCTATACATAAAAAATATATAAGAAAAAATACATAAGAATCAAAAGAAATCAGACTATTTAATTGAAGGGCTGAATTCAATCCAAAATTAATATTTTAATCACAACCGTTAGCAGTTCAAGACATCTACTGCGGGTTATAGATATATGCAATGATTCTTTTTTTTTTAATCAGATAAAAGCTCCGTTGATCTATATGTTATAAAAGATTCGCAGGCTTTGACAAATTGTTGCAAAACTGGGCCCAAGTACATGTTGGCCCAGTAACTATTAAAAATTTCATCTAATAAAAGGATGAGTTCAACCAACATTCATTTGGACATGGTTTCGGACCTCATGTTAAATCAATTTAAATTTTAGAAGTGTAATAAATATCAAATAATTGGAAACACTAAAGTAAGTCAGCCTCCAAATCTTAAAATTTCGTACTACAAGTTTTGAACCATTCCTCAGATGGAAACCTACTATCATTAATAAATTAAAGAGTAAAACTAGGGTGTTCCTAAGTTCACCAACTCGGTGCGTTTGGATGACACAGGAATAGCGCTAACTCAGGAATAACTGCTATTCCTAGCGAGCTATTCTCACTATTTCACGTTTGGGTGAAAAAAAACGCTATTCTCAACACAAGGAATAGCTCGAGTTAGCTGCTATTCCACTATTCCTATGAAATGTTGGGTTAGCGGCTATTCCGAATTTGGAGTTAGCGAGCTATTCTGAACTATTATTTGTTTCATCCAAACGTACCCAGTGAACTCAACTCTCAAACCTATCATATTGATTTTTAAATGACAATTCCGAATTAGTGAAATCCGTCTACCTTACGAGCTAAAAGCACAAAATAAAAGAGCTGAAGTATATAAAAAACTTAACAAAAAAAAAATCAATATACATAATTAAAAGATTTAAAATTACAAGAGTGACTAATTAAGTACTTTAAGCTTGACTGTTAAAATGTCAACCATTTTTATTAAATTTCAAACTCATTATTCCAATTCTTCTCAATGCACACTGACTTCATCTAAAAAAAAAAAACACTCATTTTATGCATACTTATTTTAGTCGAAAGGTAATTAATTTATCAATTTATTTTAAAAAAAAGTTGAAGTCAAAAGCGTGTGTGGGTAATTTTGTGAGACTATAATATAAGATTCCAATTAACCGGAAATATCAAAAGGTTACATTGCCGAATAACAACTTTTGAATTCTGGCTTCTTCCGCAAATTAATTTCCATTCCTCTCCATTTAATATTTAGTCCGGATATGATACATGCATATGACCCTACTTAATTAAGTCTTGTTGGCTAACTTTTTTATTTAAATTCTTTTATTACAATAGAGATTAAAAGATTAATATTTTAGTTTAGTTTAGCTGCCGTAAGTAAATTTTTACACCACTTAAAATTGCCAAAAGTTAAACGCTTAATTCTTGCGTATTTATATTCATTCTCTAGATAAACATAGCCACAGTACTAGTGGTCATGCTGCTCTCTTCTCTACCAAACGGAGGTTCAGAACATACTGGAAAAGATTTGCGTAGGAAATAAAAAGGCACAGACCTACCGTCACTACATAATCTAATTAATACGCTTTATGTAGTAGATAGATAGAAGAATCAAGGAAGAAAAGAACTGGAGGTTCTAGAAATCAAAAGGAGAATATTATATCATTTTTGTAAAATATGCATGTTCTACTAATGGTGTAACAGTAAGTAATCACTAGTCTTAATATACCTAGCTTTACATTTACTTTTAAGCGTGCTCCACTATATATATTCTATATATTTGTTACTTTCTTTTGTCATATACCATTATTACCATATATAGTATGGGAATTGATTATGATTATTAACACAATTGATTTTATTACAATTAACAGAAAATAAAGTTAGAAAAGATAAAAACACGAAGGCTCAAAATATAATTATCACCTAATTCTAAACAAAATTACAAAGGCAAATAATGTCTTTTAAAATGAAAATGCAAATGATAGAAATTAATGACGAATCCTATACGCAAGCAATCTCTGTAGTGTACAGTTAAAAAAGTGAATTCTATACGATTTTTTAAGTAAAAAATGATGAATCATGTACTAGATGATCTTTTTTGAAGGATAGTTATAGTTATAACACCCCCTCCTCATACTTCAATTTCAAACACATTTATCATTATTTCAAGTAATATTTTGGAACCACCCTTATATCATACTCATCTTATTTTCTTAGTATTATTTTGTTTTGTCAACCCAATCTTAATGAACAATTGACACTTCAAAATTCGCATCTTAAACAGAACTAAAAGATATCAATATAAATCGAATATCACATTTTCATTAAAATTCATAACATGAGAAATGAAGATAAAATTTCGAGAGGAACTCATAGTGTCATGCTTGGTTGGTGTCAGGGGTGTCACTAGCACCCTTTTATCTGTTTATCCGATCCGTACCGTATTTGATAAGACGGGTACTAATAAGATTTTTTTTGTAAACTTATCAGATACGGGTACGGATAAATATATTTTTTTCGTTATCTAAACGGGTAAAGGTACGGGTGAAGTCTATTTCGTACCCGTTACCCGATCGGATAATTATAAAAATATATATATATATATTATATATATTAATAAGCATTGAAAGAGTATTTTAATTAGTTTACTTGTGCTTAGCATGATCATATTTTTTTTTTAATAAAGTACTATACATGTGTGAAATGAATGTATATGTTTTAATGTTTTATTTAATAAATAATAAAAATAATTATTATATTAGTATTACTCATTATTCACCCGCTACTGTTTTGTTATCCGACAATCATAACGGATAAAGATAGAGTACAGATAAGATAACTTTTAGCGGATATAGATAGAATATGAATACAAATCATTTGTAATGGATGCGGGTATAAAAATGCTTCGACCTAATCCACTATTAGAATATGAGTTTATTGCATGGGCAGCACTAGTTTGTTGCATGGTAGGGACGGCCTATGCAAAAGAAATGACATTTCTGAATTCGTAAAACTTGTTGCAAGGCAAAGCCCATGCAACTGTTTTCTATCTCCCCATGCAAATACATTTTGAATGTCAGATATTATAATTAATTGAAGGTCCATGCAACAACTCAACCCCATGCCCATGCAACTATTTAACCACATGGTAGATACTATATTTTATTAAAGATCCATGCAACTACTTAACCCCATGTCCATGCAACTACTTAACCCCCTATTTATATTAGATTTTATTGAAGGTCCATGCAAATAGTCCACTACATGCGCATGCAAATAGTTTGGATTGACAGTTCTCATTAATTGCATGGGATTGCCCATGCAACTAGTTTAATTCCTGCCCATGCAATTGTTTACTTCCTGGAGACATTCATTTCTGTTTATTTGATATCTCCTTTTAATGATGATTTTTATTATAAATCACAACAACATGAATAACAACAATATATAAGAATTCAATACTTAAATAACTAATTTTTTTGCATTTAGAAACAAAAATAATTGTACAAACTTTGTTACACAAGACACATACTACTATTGATTCAACAAAACATTAATATATATCATTCAAATTTACATTTGATAATAACAAAAGAAAAAAAAACCAAGCTGTCATCCAAAGAGGAAAAAAAAGGATTAAGATATTATATATTTAGTTCAAATACAATGGCTTGTTCCTCAGTAAAGCTCTCTTTGGCCGACAAATCAGACAAGTCTTGTCTTGTCAAGATTAGTAAGAACTTGTTCAACTCTAAGCCTCTCCTGTTGGGCTACACAATATTAAAGTAAATTTAAATTAGTTCAATTGAATTTATAGGCTAATAATCAAGATTGTTGCCGCAATATATTTTGAAAAGTATTAAGACAAATAATCAAGATTGTTGCCGCAATATATTTTGAAAAGTATTAAGACAAATATATAACACCCCCTCCTCATACTTCAATTTCAAACACATTTATCATTATTTCAAGTAATATTTTGGAACCACCCTTATATCATACTCATCTTATTTTCTTAGTATTATTTTGTTTTGTCAACCCAATCTTAATGAACAATTGACACTTCAAAATTCGCATCTTAAACAGAACTAAAAGATATCAATATAAATCGAATATCACATTTTCATTAAAATTCATATCATGAGAAATGAAGATAAAATTTCTAGAGGAACTCATAGTGTCATGCTTGGCTGGTGTTAGGGGTGTCAATGGCACCCTTTTATCTGTTTACCCGATCCGTACCGTATTTGATAAGACGGGTACTAATAAGATTTTTTTTGTAAACTTATCAGATACGGGTACGGATAAATATATTTTTTCGTTATCTAAACGGGTAAAGGTACGGGTGAAGTCTATTTCGTACCCGTTACCCGATCGGATAATTATAAAAATATATATATATATATTATATATATTAATAAGCATTGAAAGAGTATTTTAATTAGTTTACTTGTGCTTAGCATGATCATATTTTTTTTAATAAAGTACTATACATGTGTGAAATGAATGTATATGTTTTAATGTTTTATTTAATAAATAATAAAAATAATTATTATATTAGTATTACCCATTATTTATCCGCTACTGTTTCGTTATCCGACAACCATAACGGATAAAGATAGAGTACGGATAAGATAACTTTTAGCGGATATAGATAGAATACGAATAAAAATCATTTGTAATGGATACGGGTATAAAAATGCTTCCACCTAATCCTTACCGTACCCATTGACACCCTAGCTGGTGTCCGTAACTGATAAGAAAGCATTAGCGTGGCACCTCATCCATCAGGCAATTGGCGCGCACATTTTTTTGATAACGTTATTTTAATTTCATGCAGTATACAGATAATAAAATTATTATAGAAAATATATAACTCGTGTGTTCCACGAACAAAACATTAATGTTAATATATTTTATCAAATTTAACATCAATTTTATTTTACAACAAAATAAATGTTTGATTTTTGTGTCAAAGATAAACTAAGTTTTTCTTTTGAGGCCAATAGACTGTATTAATAACAAACTTAATTGAGAACAAGTAAACTGTAATCGTGGTTTTAAAAATAAATTAACAGTAATTAATTTCGATATCAACTGTCTATAAATATTGATTGAATGGTCTTAAAAAAAACTGTACAACTAAGTTTTCTTTTATTCGCAGGTTTTAATTTAAATAGAAAAATTATTGTGTTGCCTATATGTGTGTTATTTAATTTATTCAATTGTCGGATAATCATTAAATTGTCTAAAAATAAAAACTTGCATATACTAAATTTTTGTGAATTTTGTTTCTAAGATTTTATCAAAAACAGCTTGTGACCTTCTATTGTCAGACAAGCCAAAAATTAACTTAAGATTAGATTAAGTTTTTTTTTTTTTCTAAAGAAAACGATCACACCACATGCGCTACATTTATGGTTATAAAATAAGTAATTATGAAAAAAATAGATAAATGCGACCGAAGTATTAATTATCAAAATAATAGCAGTCACACAATCTTAAATCTAATTTGCTAGTTAATTGTGCCATTTAAATAGCTTAATAGTAAAACCAAAATAACTTGCTAATCTGCTAAGGAACTCAACTAATAATTCAAATGGTAAGTTACATACATAGCATGCTGAAAGTGAAAGACATGTGAACTTCTCCTTTACTGAAAACAACAAGCTTGAAATAATAAAATAGTACAAATAATCTATTTTAATATGTGAAAATTTCATTTTTTTCACAATTCCACCTCCAAAAAATAATGGAGTGAAATATAAACAAGTTACAAAAAAGAAGGATTGAACTGCATATTTTCATTTCAATTCTAATTTTTTTTTTCACCATCACATCAAAATTCATTCTTGTTAGGCTACTATTTCAATACAGTTTGAAAGGCCCAATAAAAAAAAGTAAATCCTTAGGTAGCGGTGGTAATATGCCACAATGCAACAGAGAGATTGAATTTGTTTTCATTTCATTGACATACCCGTGAAGGCGTGAACTCTGTTCCAGTCTCTCTGCAAGTGGGCCCCACAAATAAAAAAGAAACAAGCACACGAAAAGTAGCGCCTACTTTTGCTCTATAAAAGGACAATGTATCCTGCACAGCTGCTGCTCACACCGCTAGGTCCCTTTGCTTCTTTCTTTTTCATCTCTGTTTTTATTTCGTTTTATTTCAATTTGTATTTTGCCATGGCAACTAACAAGTTCCTCTTTGGTTTGCTGCTTCTCTTAATCCTTGTGGAGGTAAATCTGTGCCTTTTCCAACAGGATTCATTCAAATCAGAACTTCAGAAGAAAAAAAACAGAATATAAATAATTGCCTAAATTGTTCATCATATTTTTCTGACTGTAGTTTTTTTATCAAATTCTAATTCTGTAAACATTCAAATAATTACTGTCTGAATATCAAATATGGTTTTTCAGATGAATATAATGGAGCAGCCCTGGATACAAGGAGTTGAGGCAATAGGTGAGATACTGAGATAATTCCATTCAAATTGATTTCTTGTGTCAGTAAAGAAATATCTGAGCTTCATTAGTCTTTGCTTTAATTTGGAGGCTTACAGTAAATTAATATCACTAGAAATTTTATGGAATTACTATAAAATGGGACTCATAATGCAGTTATGTACCCAAATGCCAATATTTTTATTTTTTTTTCATTCTCAATTGATTGTCAGAAATGGTACAATTAATGGAAATAACATAAAGAAATGGAATAATAACATATACAATGATAAGTGTAGGCCAAATAAAATATGACATTAATTTTCTTCTTCCCTCTTGAACGCAGATTGTAGCGGGAAGTGCAATTACCGTTGCAGTAAGTCAGGGAGGCCGAAGATGTGCATTAGGGCTTGCAACACATGTTGTCAGAGGTGCCAATGCGTACCGAGCGGTACAAGCGGTCACAAAGAGGAGTGCGCTTGTTATGCTAACATGAAGACCCATAATGGCCGCCCCAAATGCCCGTAAAATCTAGAAAAATAAAGGCATTAGGCATGCATGTTTCGTGTTGTTGTGTTGATATATCATATAACATGACCACATTTAGGTGATGTGACTTCCTGTGGATGCTTGATCCAGTTATGTTATGTGTGTATGTTTTACTTGAGGTTACATGAATAAATTAGTTTAGTTTGTGGTTTTTATATATACAACATAATGCTGGAGTGAGAGAGGAACTGCTTTATAGCTGATGGTGCATTATCTCATTGCACCACTTTTAAGAAAAGAAAATGTATGAATTGATTAATTGAAAATGATCTCAGTCAAGGGATTGCCAAATTAAGCTGCAATTAAGTAAAGAAGAGGATAATATTGAAAATTTTAAAAAGTAAAGAAAAACAAGGGGTACAACTGCTTTGTTCAAAACTAATTATCCCACAAAACTTTATCAAAACTAAAATTAGAACCAAACCAATTGGGAGGAGAAATGTAGATGGTTCCATTCACTTCTCCCTTTTCTTTGTTATTTCTTCTTTTCTGTTAATAAGCAGTTGATGTGCAGCAAAAAGAACGAATCTGAAAAAAATATATAAGCTATAACTTTCTAGGATCTTGTTTCTTTTTCTTTTCTTTTTTGAAAAAATATATAAGCTACCAAATTTTGTAGCACATGAAAGGAACACATACAAAAACTAGGTATCTCTGCCCTGGCAAGTTGGGCCTAGCTACTACTAAATCAATTTGGGCTAGGCGGGGTTGGAATTGGTAATTCAATTTCTCTCATCAGTACAATTTCAAAAGTAATGGACCTTTTTCCTTGTCATTTCTTTCGAAAAATACTAAAGAGGAGTTTATTATGCTCATAATAATAATTATTGTAAATTGTAGTATCAATCTTATCTTAAATCTTGTAGTATAAACAATTATGAAAACCGGTACTTAGTACTTACCCATCTGTCACTGCATATTAGACTCTTAACTAAAACTAAAACTACCTCCAGTGAATTAAATTGTACCTTGGCTATCCCGGTCACAATTAGCAAATTTAGGCCTTATTTAGAATCAATAAATAATTGAAACTCGCAATTACCCTTCAAATACTACATATATACTTCATGCATAAAATTTTGTTTATACTAATTATGGATGATACATTACTTTTGTGTAACGAACTTCGCTGGAAAGCATTTCCTCATGTTGTGGATACATTGGTACTTTCAACCAAAATACATGTTTTATTTAAGGAGGAGGATCCACTTAAAATATTTGTAAGTTACAACATATTATAATAATTTGATTTTGTGATTTTCAAAGTCCAAACAGTCGATCCAAACCATTCAACATGATATCCACATTAAAATGTGCTTGGAGATCAAATTTTACATTTTTTTAATTTTTTTACTATTTATTAAATATTTTACAAAACTGTTTTTTTTTCAGTAGTTAAGAATTGTCTAAAATAATAGTTTTGTAAAATACTTAATAGTAAAAAAATTCAAAAAAAAATGTAACATTTGATCTCCAAGCACATTTTAATATAGATATCATATTGAACGGTTTGGATCAACTACTTAGACTTTTAAAATCACAAAATCAAATTGTTGTTAGATGTCTTTACAAAACTTTCAATTACCAAAGCTTCCTTGAGGTTCGAAAATTACCAAAACTTTCAATTATTCTCCAAACGCGCGTTATATGATATCTTTAGAAAATTATTAGCACCAACTAAACTAAATATTGTATGCAAGCAAAACCTCCAGGTTTGTATATATTTACAATACATCTCATGCATCTATTGACGGTTTTAACAAACTCTGGCCTCGTTTAGAGTTATAAATTACCAAAACACAAATGTTAATTTGAAAGCATCGACGAACTATTTCAATTAATTTAAATGTTACTCCGTTACAAACAATACGGAATGAATTAATTATCACCTTTGTTTTCTTCATACATTAATTATTAATCTATACAGCCAGCGGGTCCTCCATAATAGAATTTATGATTATCAGTCTCGTCCACAAGAGATAAAGCAGGAATGGACCTGTAGCAATCTACTCTATCGTCCCCTCTTATTAGCTCATAAATTTTAGGAACATCACCATTTCCTGCCTTGTCGAAGAGTTTGAGATCCATCACATATGCTGCTTTATTTCTACCTTCCTCTGGATAATGGCCGCTTCCCATGGCTGGACCCACGTCATCATTTTCAAATGTCACAGAAGCCGACCATTCAACAATACTTGCATTTCTATCCAAATCTCCCAGAACCCCTTTTTCCCACCATCCTAATTTTAAGCTTCTACCCAAATCTTCTCGATATACACTCCAAAATTCTGTAACTGGATCCTATAATAATAAACAATGACAATTTACTTGAAGCAACCATCAATATAATTAATTAAGCATGCAATGCATGAAGGTTGCAACAAATTAAATTAGTGATACGTACGTGCCTTTTTTATGCTAAGTGTGACATAGCGATCTTCTCCATTATACTGAGAAAGTGGAGCTACAGCTTGACCCGGATAAAGCACTGATGAATTAGCAACAATAAAACCGGGACAATTTAAGTTGTAGCATGCATTCTTTTTGATAGCATCATCCTAGAAAATAACAAAAGAAAAAAAAAATCTATGTTATAATTAATATATGAAGAAAGTAAAAGAAGTGATGATCGATAAGCCATTAAAAGAAATAGTTGATAATAATTAACTTACAGTTCCCTGGATAAAGAACCGCAAATCTCTGTTATAATATAACTGTGGAAATACCTGCACCAACAAAATGTTATAATATTACCAAATGACTAGGTCAAATATAGATAGAGGAAATGATACTAATATTTGGGACAGTTCTAAATAGAGATAAGAGAAATAAGTAACAAATATATATTCTACTCCAACTGAAGAACTTTAGTTTATTTTCTTATCTAATTGCATTAGAATTTTACAAATTAAGTAGAATACCTAGCAGATAATTATTCTTAAAGTAACAAAATTCAATCAAATTATTAATGTTATCACAAACAAAGTGATAAAAGCTTAGGAGAAAACTTTAGTGTCTCTTTCTATAATAAGTTTCTCTTTTTCTTTCTAGTAATAGGCCATTTAAACTATTTCATGTTCAATAAAGCCTTCATTTAAACATGTGGCACTTATATGACACTTTGGTGGAGTCCAGTGCTAATGACAAATTATAGTTATGATATTTTAATATATAGTGGTAATGTGATATTCAAGTGATTGATGATATGTATCACTTATATCTTCAAGCACCTTAATTAGTAAGCAAAATGCAACCATTTCTCACAAACGAAACAGTTTTATATTACTTGTATGCAAGGTTTTAAATAGTGATTATCGCGTCATCGTGGAAAGGTAAAAAAAACAATAGCTATAGCACCGAAAACAGCCGATAGCACTATATCTTTTAAGGACCGAAAAAGTTACAGCGCATTTATAGCTAACTATTTAGAGCCCTGCTTTTATGCAAAAATAAAGAAAAAAATTTAATCTAGAATTATCTTACATACATGAAGTCCCGCTTTGGCAAAACTTACGCGGTCACCATTAAAGTTTAAGAGAGTTATTGAGACTTCATAGCTAGAATTCTGACTGATCATGTCAGGGACTCCCCATGCACTAATTTTGGCTTGACTTCCGTAATATTCTCCATATGTTCGATATCCAGCACTCTAGAGAATTAGAAACAAAAAATAGTAAGATAAAATAAACAGTATGCTTGACTAATACAAATAAAATTTCTGCTTACATGCATAATAGATCCGGCTGCAATTTTCCAGGAAAATAACAACAAAATAATAATGCTATTGAGAGCCATAGAAAAGCAAATCGACCACCTTGAAACCAAATACTTTAACCATAGAGTTAGGTTAGGTTTATATATATATATATATACACTAATATACACAAAACACAGCTATGCAAAAAATGTAGTGATAATTGAAAGGTCAAAACTCAGAAAAAACAAAGATAGAGTGATACATATATATATAGCAGGTGGTATGAACATTACAAATTAAGCCGTCCCCTTGTAACCGTTTTTTACTATTTGTACACATAATTTAATTTTCACTGCTGTAATGGCCGTCAATTTTGTGTTTATCTTATTTTGGTAATGGAAATAGAGCCAATATCGCAGGCCACTTCAGCTGGCTATGGTCCCGAGATAAGGGAATTTTGGATATACTACGTACTAACTCAGATCCTGATTTGCGATCTGTTTCCTTCTATGTGGTTTTATGTTGCATGTTACATTTACAGGGAAAAGACAAGGGAATGATAGAAAACAAATAAATTAGACACTATTAGTGAATAATTAACTTTATAATTAAATAGAAAAATAAAATGAGAGTTGAGTGATATATTAGATATAACAAAAAGAGTAGAAAGGTAAATATAAAATTAACCTTATTTTTAATATATATGTTGATTCTTTTGAATAGTATTATGGGGAACATCTAGAAGTTAGGTAGGGGTAGGGCTGCGCAAAATTGTGCAAACTCGTAACTTGTTCACAACTCGCTCATTTACAGCTCGTTTTAACTCGCTCATTTACAACTCGAGTCAGTTCCAACTCGAGTTGGCTGACTCGTTTAATAAATGAGCTGAATTTGAGCTTACCCCAACTCGCTCATTTATAACTCGAGTTACATATAATATTGGTTACAATAAATCCGTACATGTCTTATCGAATACAGTACGGATCGAATAAACATATAAAAGGGTGTCATTAAGTGTATATATATATATATATAGAGAGAGAGAGAGAGAGAGAGAGAGAGAGGGGGGGCTAATAACAAAATGTTTGCACCAAGGTCCTCGTGCAACCAAGTCGTTTTCGAATTTTTAAAGTCCAAACAGTTAGATGTTCAATCTATATTAAAATTTGCTTGGAGACCAAATTTTATATTTTCTGAAATTTTTTTACTATTTATTAAGCCACTTTGAAAATTGTTGATCCGGGTGAACAGTAAAAATAGTGCAACCAAATTCTGGACCATGTGATCAGCAATTTTCAAAGTGGCTTAATAAATAGTAAAAAAATTCCAAGAAATGTAAAATTTGGTCTCCAAGCAGATTTTAATATAGATTGAACATCTAACGGTTTGGATCAACTGTTTGGACTTTGAAAATCTGAAAACGACTTGGTTGCACGAGGGCCTTGGTGCAAACGTTTTGATATTAGGGTTTAGGGTTTAGATATGAAACGTTTGTTCCTACACCGTGAAACAAACGCTTCGGTTTTTATATTTTTGAAGTCCAAACAGTCGATCCAAACCATTCAACATTCAATCTATATTAAGATGTGTTTGGAGACCAAATTTTACATTTTTTGGAATTTTTTTACTATTTATTAAACCATTTTTAAAATCGTTGTTTTTCAGCGATTTTAAAATTGACTTAATAAATAGTAAAAAAAATCCAAAAAATTTAAAATTTGGTCTCCAAGCACATTTTAATATATAGATCACATTTAATGGTTCGGATCAACCATTTGAACTTTAATAATAAAAAACCAATTGGTTGCACCATAACTCCGGAACAAACGTTTTGATACTAGCCAACCTCTATATATATGTTGGCTAATATCAAATATTATTAAAACCGGTACTTGCATATTAATTACTCTCATCTCTTCTGGTACAACTGGTTTGTTCAAAACAGGCCCACGTTTTTTTTATTAAAACTAAAAGTAGAACAAATTGGACGGAGAAATGTAGATGGTTTCATTCACCGAAATTTTTTTTCTTACCACCCTCGAAAATCGGAATTAAATCAATACCACCCGTTTAATCAGAATTCAGATTCCGCCACGTACGCGCCTTGGATCTGCGCACAGATCCCAAATCCGTCCGCATAGTGGATATGCGGACGGATCGGTTCGCAAGATGGATATGCGCACGGATCGGTTCGCAAGGTGGATATGCGCACGGATTGGTGCTCATTGTGGATATGCACCGATCCGTGCTCATTGTGGATATGCACCGATCCGTGCGCATATCCACCTTGCGAACTGATCCGTGCGCATATCCACCTTGCGAACCGATCCGTCCGCATATCCACTATGCGCACGGATTTGGGATCCGTGCGCAGATCCAAGGCGCGTACGTGGCGGAATCTGAAATCGGATTAAACGGGTGGTATTGATTTAATTCGGATTTTAGAGGGTGGTAAGAAAAAAAAATTCGGTTTCATTCACTCCTCTCTTTTCTTTGTTATTTCTTCTTTTCTATTAATAAGCACTTGAATATGCAAGTAAAATAACGAATCTGAAAAAATATATAAGATATATTTTTCAAGAATCTTGTTTCTTTTATTTTCTGGTAAAAATTTGAAGAAAATAATGTGAAGAAAAAATAGACTGTTTTTAAAATTTTCAACAGGTCAAATAATATTGATACAAAAAAAAGTAGGGTTTAAAATGCCCCACTGTTTCCGTTCCCTACTTAGTACTCATGCCCCGCATCTTTATCTTTGTTTTCAAAGTCCAAACACTCGATTCGAACCACTTAACATGATATTCATATTAAAATGTTCATGGAGAATAAATTTTATATGTTTTAGAAATTTTGTACTTTTTTTAGATAGATACAAAATAGGAAGATTATAGACTATCCAAAAATAATGATTTTATATCTATCTTAAATTTTTTAAAATAATATTAAATTTGATCTCGAGACAGTAGACACATTTTAATATGAATATCATTTTGGTTGAAAATTGAAACAAAAGTAAAAATAAAAATGTGAGACCTTAAAGTCTGCCTTGGCGAGTTAGGCCTACTACTAAATCAATTTGAGGTGGGCCGGATTGGAATTGTTAATCCAATTTCTCTGATCAGTACAATTCAGGAGCAATGTGGATTTTCAAAAGTAATGGACCATTTTGGTTTTATCATTTAGAGAATATAAAGATGAGTTTAATTAATTATTTTGTAAAACAAAAGAGTTGGACATGGACAAGGATTTCTTTGGGTAGGGTCGGGTCTAAAATAGGAAATAATAAAAATATGTAATCATCAATCATTTAATTTGGTCCTCGCTTGAATTGAAACCAACTCCAATCATGCGTGCAAACTACTAGCATACAAAACTAAGCTTTCACAACCAATTATTTTAATCTATCAACTAAAGGCTAAATAAAGCAAATGCAAAGCATAGCCCCCTAACCCCTTACCCTTAGACTATCACTAATTCACTATACTTGTTTTTGAATGACACTAAATTATTCATTGATTTCAATCCTGCCAAGTTGATACCAATACAGTAGCGGGACCAACTAAAGTGCCTCCTACAAGCCTACAAATTCGAAATCTCCAAAATCTCTTTCTTTCCCATCTCCATATCTTACTATTTCACATATTTTTTCTAAAATTGGTAACACTCCAATATTGATTATTGAGTCTAATTAAAAGATGAAAACAATAGTATTTCAAAATGCTCTTAAAAAGAGTAAATTTGAAGACCGCTCAGAAGAGCCATGATAGAGACTATTCACAACAAGTCAAGAATATTATATTGCTGACATATTCATTGTTGAAATGACGGTATAGTGAATAATATTTAAATTGAGACATCCACTAACAACTTATTTTATCATCCATCATGAAGATGTTAATTGTTTTATTAATAATTTAATTTGTACAAAATAAGATAAAAATTTAACTATTGATCTTATTTTTATGTAATGATGCCACAAAGCACATATATAGAAAAATTTATTAAACTAGGATTGTTTTCATAACTTCACTCCGAAAGAAAAATACCCATTGAATTTTTTTTAAAACACTAACAATTTGCAATACGAATTTTCTCAACAATTTCTTAACACTAACAGTTTTTTTTTTCTCAAAGTACTAAAGACATGTATAATGCTAAAACATAAGATTAGTCACGCGATATGCATACAGATAAGATGTATACAAAAAATTGAATTTCGTTGAAAGTTATGTTATATCTTTAAGTATACCAAACACATAACTCTTTTATAAGGAGAATGAGAATAAATAATGAGCAATCTAATCAAGATAAATGAGGAGAGAAATAGCATTTAAAGAGTATAGATGGTATGGCAAGAAGAAAAAATTGAGAGATTAATTTGAAGGCTCAAAACACTCCATAACAAAAACAACCTCCTTGAGTCATATTTTGGGGTTGGATAGCATTTTTATTGCCTCCTAGTCTCCTCCAAGGCTCCAACTGACATAAACGAAACGAGAAATTTCCCTATCTCTTCAACTTCAACGCAAGGGTTCTATAATTTTGTTTTTTGCGAAAATTAAAAATTAAAAACCAAGGCCTTATTCGACACCTCCTCCTCCCTCTCCCCCCTCTCCCTCTCTCTCTCGGGCACGCCGTGTGATTTCACCCAAGGTCAGCTCTCTCGCTTTTATCTCAAGTAGTTCAAGATTTAATTTTTATGCATACATTTCGAATTATCGATTGTTCTTTTAAGCGATCTAGCTCAATCAATGTTACTGAACAAATTAAGGGGTCAATCTCGTTGTTATCATCATTTTTTTGACGGGATTTCCATTGACGAGATCTTCTGAAAGGCAAATTTTAGGGATATGAATGAATTGAATTATTTAAATTCTGTGATCTCTTATGACTAGCAATCAAATCGATGACTAGGCCTATATTCTGGTGCATTCTAATTTTCTCCCTATTTTTCTTTCTTCTGATTAGTTCATTGGAAAGAATGTACTGCCTAATCTTCACCGATTTTATCTCTTATGATGGAATTCATTTATGTTTTTTACATCTATATCGAACATAAGTTCAATCGATATCTATCAGATATCTAATGAAAACTATACTTGAAAAAATTGCAAAAGTAATTGGGGCTTTTTTTCTCAAAACTTTATATTATGTACTTTGCCAGCTCCTATTGTACCAAATAATATTTTCTGGCTATTTTGCTGTTTGCCAGTTCCTCATCAAGGAACAGCTTGGTTCAAACTTCATAATTGTCCAGACTCCTTGTTAGAATTTCAGTGAAAATCCAGAGTAAATGGTATTAGGGTTTGGCTTCAATAAGGCAAAAGTATCTAGACATTTCTCATGCTATAGGTAATAGAAAAAACCCAAAGGTGTCATAGCCAAACGTTTGCAGTAAACTGTTTGACTTGTCTTGAGAAGATAAGTACAAAGAAGATTATCACACACACATACTATAAATACAAAAGTCTGAAAATGATGCTTTTTTTTTTTCTTTTTTTTTGCCCCTGGTTATTTCCTTCTGACTTGCAGTAATAGATCCTTTCACACTTTGAAATTATTTTTCCTTGGAACTGGCACGGGCATGTACTGAACCCAATTTACCCTTTTCCTTGCTATTTGATCATTCTACTATAATTTGGCCTTAAATCAATTCATGCAAGTGCTTTGCTTCTCTAACTTTTGATAAGTAATTTTCAGGAACTGAAATTGCTGGTGTGACCCAGTGTACTGACACACAAAAATGAGCTTAGCGTGCCTTGTATGCCATGGCATGGATAGCCCCTCTCACTCCTTTAGAAGTTACTCTGTCTCGAGCTCAGAAGGAGAAGGCCGATGTGGAGCGGTAGTCAGTTGCCTGACCCTTAAACCCGTTACCAATAACGGTGCACAAAGCAGCGGTATTGCCACATCAAAAGTTGCACCTTTTCCTGTCTTAGCAACTGGTAATCAAGGTGTAGAAGGGGCTCCACGCTTACAAAGGAGCCGTGCTGTCTCAAGAGACCTTGTCAGAGATTGGAATTTTGATGAGATTATTTTCGCAAATTAGGGATTTTAATTACTGGGCATAATGAAGTTGTTTTTAAGTATGTTTTTATATTGAAAGCTGGAATTCATGATCTTGATATGCTAAAAATATGAGTCTCAAAGTTTTCTGTACATTTTTGCTTTGCTTTCTTAACTTTTTTGGTGGTGTAAAATATAAATTGTGCAATGCCCTAGGTTTACATGAGATAATATTTTTGTGAACTCCAGTAATGCAATCAAATTTAGGGTATATCAGTATTGTAATTGTTCTTTTAGCCACCACAATTGCTAATCAGGTCTTCTCGTGAGGATTTTGTTAGTGTGGTCTTTTGGAAAATAGTCAATGGTGCTAATGTTTTAAATTTTTAGTCAATGGTGCTAATGTTTTAAATTTTTAGTCAATGGTGCTAATGTTTTAAATTTTTGTACTATCTTTTAAATAGGTAAAAAATCACTATTCTTGAATAGTCTGCAATCTTTAGATCAAATATTTTTCTACCTACCTAAAAAAATATTTAAAAAATTCTAAATTTTTTTTGTAAAATGTGATCTACGGGTACATTTTTATATAGAGATCATGTTGAATGGTTCATATCAATTATATGGACTCGGACCAATGTGTGCTATACATAGGACCATGGCCTCACTCAATATTTTGTTTGAAATTTATATGTTTAGCCTGCTGGAGTAAAAATGAAGGTTTGTCAACTAAAAATGTTATTTTTGGAAGTGTCATGAAAGTAATTAATGCATAGAGCATGTGTATGGGAATTGCAAATTAATTGATTGCGATCGCTGATGTAACAATTACAATATCGATGTAAACTAATTGCTGAATTTGTTATTTTGGTAGTTTCAAAAGTTGATACTGAGTGGGTCTTACAATTATTATTAACTGAGATGAACCTGTACAGATAAAAGAGAGTTCAATTTATTGAAGGATGATTGATAAAGTTGCATATGTGACACTTACCGCCTCTTGTTACTGCAACCAATTATTGTGCAGCAGCAGTACTATATATTGAGCTAACGCAAGTTGAACAATGCATATTGAGATTTCACAGCATGTATATTAAATGTAATTGCAATGTTTGTTGCAGGAACTTAAAAAGTTAATTTTCTGATTCAAAGTTACTAAGGATGCTGACGTGGCATTTGAAATTTGGAAGACTAGTAAGGACGTGAATAAAAAAAATGACAGATTCTAAAAATTAAAATATATAGATATATGGAATCATATTAATAAAGTTGACTTAACATTGTGTGGAAAATAGTTGATAATGATACTGTTAAAAATTAAGTCATAGTGAAATTGTGTAAAAGAATAGTTGACAGAATTGATGTAACGGACAGAGACAGATAGATAGACTGCCGAGATTTTTATATATAAGAAAATAAATAAATAAAATATTAAAAATAAGAAACTGTTGAACAGATTTTGAAAAATAAGAAGGCCGCCATGCGGCATCCCAAACTACGGCCCGTGGAAAAAACGTAAAAAACATTAAAAAAAAAAAAAACAGGACGCCATCCCAGACTCCGGCCCTAAAAAAAAAAAAAAAATCAATTTATTTTTTCTGCTGTGTTCAGTCAGAAATCCAATAATTTTGATCAGATTCAAAATTCATTTTAGAGAAAATGGCTATATGGATTTTTGTGTTCTTTATATCAAAATAAAGGTATGAAAGTCTAGTTTCCAGATAATATAATTTCTCTATACAAAAATATTACAGATTGGTACAGTTTTAGCGATTAATTGACAGAGGTCAGAATTCAGAAAAGCTGAAATTTCAGTGAGCAGTCCAATAATTCTGACCTCTGTCAATTAATCGCTAAAAATGTACCAATCTGTAATATTTTTGTATAGAGAAATTAAATTATCTGAAAACTACACTTTCATACCTTTATTTTGATATAAAGAACACAAAAATCCATGTAGCCATTTTCTCTAAATTGAATTTTGAATATGGTCAAAATTATAGGACAGCTCACTGGAATTTCAGCTTTTCTGAATTCTGACATCTGTCAATTAATCGCTAAAACTGTACCAATCTGTAATATTTTTGTATAGAGAAATTATATTATCTGGAAACTAGACTTTCATACCTTTATTTTGATATAAAGAACACAAAAATCCATATAGCCATTTTCTCTAAAATGAATTTTGAATCTGATCAAAATTATTGGACTGCTCACTGGAATTTCAGCTTTTCTGAATTCTGACATCTGTCAATTAATCGCTAAAACTGTACCAATATGTAATATTTTTATATAGAGAAATTATATTATCTGGAAACTAGACTTTCGTACCTTTATTTTGATATAAATAACACAAAAATCCATGTAGCCATTTTCTCTAAAATGAATTTTGAATCTGATCAAAATTATTGAATTTCTGACTGAACACAGCAGAAAAAAAAATTGTTTTTTTTTTTTTTTTTTTTTTAGAGCCGGAGTCTGGAATGGCGTCCAGTTTTTTTTTTTTTTTTTTACTTTTTTTCCACGGGCCGTAGTCTGGGATGGCGTCCCACAGGGACGCCATGCCGCACGGCGGCCTTCCTATTTTTCAAAATCTGTTCAACAGTTTCTTATTTTTAATATTTTATTTATTTATTTTCTTATATATAAAAATCTCGGGATAGACTAGTTGGCAATTACATTACAACCGCTTGCACTCGCTGAATATTATTTTGACTTGATTTAAACAATCATTTTGTACCAACTAAAATGGCTAAATCCCAAGAAAAATATCACCATACCTCGAAACTTAAAAATAGATAACTAGCAAAATAGAGTAAAAACAGCTTTGTATATGACTCGTGAGCTGCATGAATTAAAACCTGCTCTGTCAAAATGTGTACCCAAAATAGCAGCCATTTGTCCTTAAAAATTCACTACTGCTACTTAAAAGAGCTAGTCAAGATCAGTATATTACAGCCCTGATTAATTGGCACATAAGATCCTATACTCCATGGAGAAGGCAACTGGATCAAATTATCAACACAAACGATGCAGCTAAAAATATTTAGGCAGTGTAAATACCTTCCCAAAAAAGAAAGGAAGGAGTTTCCTTCAATTTCTGCTTTTCTAAGTTCCCAGCTATTATTCCCCCCATGAGAGGGCAAAAAGAAAGGTACACCAAGAGGAAGAAAATAAATAAAAACTTTAAGGGTCAACTAACTAGCGCATCATCTTGACACGTGGCATGGATTTCTTAAGCTGGCGAGCACGCTCCTTCTCTTCCCTCTTGCGCAGGGCCTCGGCACTGAGCTTGGCTTCAGCCTCCTCACTCTGCTTCCTCCTCTCACTCTTCTTCCTCTGCAATGCCTCCTGCCGAGCACTCTGCATCTCCTTGAACTCCTCCTGTGCCACCTTAGACCGGGCTGCCTCTGTTTTTGCCCGTGCCTACATTCAAGTTTATCATTGTGTGAGTACACCTTAACAGCATTTGGGTCGGTACACTAGTCAGTAGATATTGTTTTGAGGTGAGGGGAAGAAAAGGGCAAGTTCCATGATTTGCTTTTAAACAATACAATACAGATGAATTTTGCAACAAAGCAAGCATTCCAAATTAACTGCTTGATGTACTACATTCTATTATCCATATGCATTACTATAAAAGTATTGGATAATATATCTGTTCGCTCCAATATTATTGTGAGGCAGCCTTTTTGTAGCATAATAATTACCCATAGCAAAAATATCTCATTGCTCCAATACTATGAGATGCAACTCTTTCTGTAGTATAAGGTTAAAACCTCAAAAAAGTTCGTAAGCTTAAACCTCAAAAACCACCGGATCGGCTTCGAACACACAAACAAAAAGCGTTGATTTTAATCTCCATGATGAGACAAGCATAAACTTTCCAAACTTTTTGTTTTAGCATGTTTTGTATAAGAACGAGAAATTTAAAATTATTAAATAATGAGCAAACAAAAATAGTTCATTTTTATTTCTTGATCTTGTACAAAACAAACTCAAGAATTGCAAGTTTAATACGTAAACACTTGGCTCATCAAGTAGATTAAGATCAGAAGTTTAAATTCACTATTCAAAGCCAATACGAAAGTTCTTTAAATTTGAAGTTAAGCTCGCAACCTCTTCATCAGCTCAAGCTCATATTATATTTACTCGTATATAACACCAACAACAACATAGAGAGGTCAACGTTTACACCCAAGTTCTTTCATTTGTGGTGCAAAGGTACTGTTTTATGAGTGAACTTGGTATGGACAAGGGTAAACCAGAACATTCCAATCTGGTATGATAAAAGTAAATAAGTAGTTAGAAAAAAAATACAAGAAAACTAAAACAGAGTAGCGCCAACTTAGCAACAGCTTCAGTAAACTTCTAAATAAAAAATTAAAAGGACATACATTAGAGCTGAGTTTGTAACGGCCGATGATGTCAATGTAGTAAGGCACAAGAGCAACCAATTTGGTGATGTCAGCCATATGCTTGATGTCAGGCAGCACAAACTTGAACAATAATACTTTTTTATTCAACCCTGGTTGCTGGTCTGAGATATGGAGCGAGACGAACCACTTTCCAACTTTCTCAAAAGCCTTTTCTCCAAAGACCTACAGAAGAGAAAGTAAAACAGGCATGCCCAGTTGAGAATTGATATTGAGTAATACAATTCAAGCCATGAGAGCACTGCTGGTATGAACAACACTCCTGCATGTGCTGGTACCACAGTTTATAATCATGTACTTTTAGCCGTGCTTTTAAGCTGAATTTTATCGGGCCCTAACTTTTGAACAAAACTCATGGAACTGGTAGTACCAAGCCCTTGGTCATACCAGCACAACTGTACTCTTTTAAGCTTAGACAACCTCTCTCTATATATAAGAAAAAGAGACTCTTGTCTTTTACGACAACTGTACTCTTACCAGCACAATTTCTGAAACATATCAAACCCTGGGACTAGATCAATTATAAACATTTATGCAAATACAGAAAAAAGTACTACACAAATATATAGAGTCAGACCTGATCAAGCACAGCCTCATTGAAGAGGTCCCAGGCAACCTCCTTGGACTCGGATATGACAGCCAGCTCATCAGAGACCCACCTCTTACCAGCGGGGCCTGCCACGGCATTTGGTGAAGCATACTTTTGAAGGTCCTTCTCATCCTTCTGCATCGCCTTCACTTCCTTCTTTCTGGCCACAGCAAGGACCACATGGTCCATCGCATCATCATTCATTATCACTTCAAATGTGATAATGTCCTTCTTGGGGAATACCCAACCAAAGACGCGAGCAATTAGGTCATGCCGGTTATGCATGTACATGGTCGCTAGCATTCCCTGGCAATATCTGTCATCAAAATAGGTCTTAGTTATCTACATAACATTAAGGTATAAGCAACACAGTTTTTAGCTAATTCAATTATTATGCTTTCTGCAATCATGAAAGCACATTTTTTCCAACCTGAGTGGCTCGAAAATTGTGTTCAGTAGAGTATCTCTTAAGCTTCGTTCCTTTTGGATTGTTACGAGTTGGTGTGTGTATCTGTGCATGCATGTCTAGAAATTTATTGACTGATTTTACTATGACAGCTTTATTAGACAAGCTTGGCAATATCAAAATATAGAAACAAGTTTCTGGGTGCATCTTAGGATATCAAATTTGATTGCATATCTATTTAATTATGTGTAATTAGAGTTTCACTCAAAAATAATACATCAAGGGTTGTTTTTTTTAACTCACGTTGAAAAATCAGATCATTGTATGAAAGATACATTGTATACCAAGTATCATCATATTTTTAAGGACATATGTACCACACAGACCATGCTTACAAAGTTGGATCTGTTACTTCAATTTTATTTTGACAATTGTTCATGTTAAAATCTTTTCAATGGATTTATTGATCATGACCCTTCTCTGTAAAACAACAGTAGGTAGTGTGCAGATCTGCAAATATAATTGACAGAACCCCGACCATAGACAAACTATCAAGCTTGAGATTTAAAAGTCTTTGTATCAAGGTAGCATAAATAAGGTACTATACTAAGCGGGTTGAAATTAACCAACCAAATAGCACACATCTTCACATTTACATATCATAAGCTATTAAAATTTCATGCAGATATTACCTTCTCCCACTTGCATAAAATTTGAACACATCTTGACCTTCTTTCAGCAAAAGAGGCGTATCATTCCCATCTCCAGTCCCCAAAAGACTGAAATTCTTCTCAAAAATGGAATCTTTGGTCGCAAATTTAGCAGCCCATGCAAGAGCCGTCGTCTCATTCTCCTTCCTTCCAGTAAAGTAATTGATAATGAAGCAGATCAGGAAGGCTACACACACGATCTCAACCCAGTAAGACGATGGCTTAATGGGAGTCGCTGGTTTCGGATCAGGCGAGGATTCGGGTATGGATTTAGTTTCTGATTCGCGGTCCGTTGATTCCTGGATGACGATAGTCTCTGGGGTTGACGGGATACCCTCGAACTCATCTTCATCCCAGAAATCGGTCTGGAGATGAGATGGGGTTGTGGTGGTAGGGTTAGGATGAGGTATTTCCGTAGGTGTGCTAGGGTTCGGATGATGTTCTGGGTCGGGTGTAGCTTCTAGCGGAGAGGAGAGAGAGATGGTGGGGGGAGAAGCGGATGGAAGGGGATCGAGCGGTGCCTCGAGATCTTCGTCTTCGTAAGAGAAAGAGGCCTCGTCGGAATCGAAACCCTCGAATTGGGAGGAAGAGGTAAGAGAGAGAGCGGAGATAGAAAGGAGGAGGACTAGGATTAAAGAAAGGACCCTCGCCATTGGCGCAGGGCTGCCGCAGAGATCAGAGATGAGAGAAAGAGAAAGAGAGCAAGTTGGGGAGAGACGACAGTGGCAGCTAGCCTATTACAGGTATCAGGTATGTATAGGTACTCAGCACTCTCCGTTTCAATTCAAATGGAGATATCCATACTTAACTCTATCTTACCCGAAATATATTATTTTGATATTATACCATTTTCTTTATTAATAAATTATCAATAATTCAATTAAATAAATAGATTGAATAATAACATAACATAACATAACATTATTTATTACTTCTAACGGAAGAAATGTCATTTGTCAAGATGTATTATTTTGAGATATTTACAAGAGATGTTCAAGTTAAAATTATGATTATTTGACAACAAATTATCTTGGTCATTCTAATAACGAGGAAGGTTCAATATTTTTACTTTTTTGTGTCTTCATTTCTTTAAACATTAATAACTTAAAATTTAAAACTCGAAATGTAAAACTAAAACCATTAAATTTTATCTATATCAATTTTTCTATGCATATATAAAAGATTGTGATATTTTAACTTTGTTTTGATCGGTATCAAAATCTTGGAAAAATACATTGACACAGATATATTCTAAACGTTCATTTTTAAACTTATCGATTAATATAAAAATAAAATAAAAATGATAATTTTTATGTGAACAAAAAGAAAATAATATAGATAACATCTAATGACTTTATTTTGACATATAAATTAAACAAAATTATACTAGAAAATTTAAAAGTGGAGACATGATGAAAACAAAAAAAAATAGAGACATTTAAACTCTCTCCTTTAATAATTAAAAAAAATTATAAACATTATTTTCTTTATCGATTGGTTATTTTTGTGTATTAATATTCGAGTAGAACTAGGGTGCTCATAAGATCACAAAACTCTTTGACGAACTTAACTCTAAAATTTATCAATATAACTTCGAACAACGAATCCATACCATTGAAGCTGATTTACTTCATGAGTGATGTGTATACATGTCAAATTAATAATTGTCGTATTAATTTAGTATAAAGTCAAGCAATCCAAAAAAGATTATTTATAAATTAATTTTAATGAGTTCGTTTTTCATTTTTTTTTACCGTTTGACTTTATACTAATTAATTTACAAATTTATAAATTTGACATGTATACGTGTCACTCGTGAATTAGATTGATTTGAACAGTTTGAATTCGTCGTTTGAAATCAATATGATAGATTTTGAAGTTTAGCTCAAAGAAAGCTTCGTGAGTTTAAAGGAACCAACTCAGGTTAGAAAAGCACCTTCCTGCTTTTCCGATCCCAGCCATTCAAATTTGTTGAGATTATTCATGAAAAAAATTATTTATCGAGATACGCAAATAGAAAATTTTGAATGGTTGAAATTGGAAAAGCATGAAGCTGTTTTTCTCTAAAAAAAGCAGCAGAGTTGGATCTGAGTTTAAAACACCCTAGTTCCACTCTTAATATTCATGTCATTTAAACATCATTTAATAACTGTAGACCATTGTAAATTTTTATGTCATTTGAAGCATGCATGAAATTTCATCATTTTTCGTGTATATAGTTACATTCTATTTGTTAAAAAAAATTGTTGTTATTAAGGTTGTCAAAATAATAGCATTAACCAAACAAACCGAATAATTTGATCAACCGAAGTATTAACCAAACCAGGTAAACCAAAATTTAATTCGGTTTCTTCGGTTAAATCGAAGTACTATAAAGATTTAAGTTATTAACTAATATACACGCATTAAATTGATAATATATGAATTTATATGTAATATATTGCAATACTAGTACAATATTTACTAATTTCAATTCAGTTTGTTTGTTCAGTTTATTTAATTTTTATTTGTGAAAATGAAACCACAAATAAAAAATCAAATCATCATACTTTTTAAACTGACACAAACCAAATTAATCGAACTATTGAACTTTTTATTCAAAATAAATTTGATTTGGATAAAATCAAAACAATCGAATCATTTGAATATACTTTCAAACGTGACGAGAGGAAAAGAAAAATAGTTGCCAAGGAAACTAAGGACCGTCTCTCTAAGTGTCTATTTTTGTGTTTCACATTATTATTTTCGTTTTTATAATTCAAACAGTCGATTTGAAGTACTCAACACAATCTCCATATTAAAATGTGCTTGGAGATCAAGTTTTATATTTTTTTAGATAAGCACAAAATCAGTGTTTTTCAAAAGATTATGGACCATAAAAAAACACTAAAATACTATGTATATCTGATAAATGAACAAAAAAAAACGCAAAAAGATATGCAAAACGAAAATTTGAACACACAAAACCAACAAAAATATTCACAAGAAAATGGAAACAAGTGGATTCCATAATTTATAAGAAATACTTATTTCTACAACCATGCACCGAGCTGATACTTCGTTGGAGAAAATGGACAAAATAACTAATATTTTTGAAAAAAAAAAATAAAAGAACTCGGATTCTATAGTCTAGCATGACTTCCATTAAAAGTTAAAACATAGTTTAAAACGAACCCATATTTGTGTTCAAAACCTCGGATCATACCACCAGGAGCGGATCTACTGTAGCGCAGGGTAGGACAACTACCCTACCCTGAAAATCCAAAACTAATTTATAAAGGCTGGGTTTTGGACCTTTGTCCTATCCTGATTATCTAAATTTTATGGAGTAAATTGTGTTATAATATTATTTTTGTTGTTTTTGTTATCATGCTTTATCTAATATACGATTATATAATAGACTTAGATCCGATTATCTATTTAAATCCAATTCAATAATTTCTTGCCCTATCCTGATTAAAATCTTGCATCCGCCCCTGCATACCACACTTACCAAACTAAATATTAATGAGTTCCGAGGAATAGCTGTGGATGATATTACAACTAATAAAATGACTCCAAACGGTGCGATACATGCATCCCTCTCTGTAGATCTAATCCAATTTTTAATGGAACAGCCATTTTTTTTTTATTCTTAAAAAGACAATATTTTTGCGGGACTTCTCATAAATAACTGAACGCAAGCTGGCTATAAAACAAAATAAACAAATAAATAATTTGATCTTTCTTTGCGTTAGGTCATCCAATAAACAAAAATATTAATGATTGTTGCAGTCCTTCAAACTCCAATTAAATAATAAAACAGTAGCCTACCCTTACTCCAATTAAATAATAACATCACACTTAGGGCTGTACAAAATCACTCAAACTCGTAACTTGCTTCATAACTCGCTCGCTAACTGCTCATTTTAACTCGCTCATTTACAACTCGAGTCAGAGCTGACTCGTTTAATAAATGAGCTGAGTTTGAACCTATCCCAACTTGCTCATTAACAACTCGAGTTAGACAAAATTCATCACAATAAGTCACATATTCTTCTAAATGACTTCTAAGCTGCTCTTTGGATTGTTTGTTTTGTTAGTTGTATTGTTAATTATGTTTGAATTGTTTGTGTTTAAATAAACTCTTACTCGTATATATCTGTAACTAAGAAAATTGACTGGTCAAACGAGTTATAAACAAGTTGTGAGCCAACTTGAGTTGGTAATGAGCTGAACTCGAGTTGACTTTACAGCTCGTTATTGTCATTCCAACTCGGCTTGACTCGCTCATTAACTAAATGAGCTGAGCACGAGTTGAAGTTAACTCACTCAAACTCGACTCATTTACAGCCCTAAATATTCAAAGTAGCTGGATGACAATTTCAATGTTACAATGAAGTGATGAGAAACAGAGAAAGAGAGGCTACTAATTATTCAAATTAGATATTACCCATCAATTGATTATTATATTTGATATTATTGATAAATCCAATTTGGACTAAAATCTGTTGATTAAATTTAAATTTTTTAAATGATGAATCATTTCACTCTTTCCTTCAACACTGGAAAAGAATCTTTTCCTCTTACACACCAGCGCTCCTAATTTGAAACTGTCACATATTTCACACAACTTGCCAGTATTAATTTAGTTTAAAGCAAGGTTCGGAATCGGAATCGGAATCGGAATCAGTCGGGTAGTCAGTTCTTGACTCGGAATCAGACGGAATAAGCTGAGTCAACTCAGAAACTCGGATTTTTTTTATTAAAACACTTGTTTTGTATAATAAAAATAGGAAAAAAAAAGTTTGTAAAATAAGCCAATGCTATAAATGAAATAAGATTATTTTCGTACGTATATTCCTTCTTACAGTATGTTGCTTTAAAGCCAATGCTGTAAATGAATGTGGCACAACGAAGGTAACATAAATGATTTATCTTCATTTTTCCGGAAAATATTTCATTTAGTACTGACTACTGTATGACTAGGGATGGTAACAAGTCAAAAATTAAGCTTACGTGGGTGTTCTCCAAATAATCCAACTCAAAAAATTGCCCAGAGTAATTAGGGGTGTCAATGGCACCCTTTTATCCGTTTATCCGACCCGTACCGTACTCGACAAACAGATAAGGGTAAAAAAAAATTTCGTAAATTTATCAGGTACGAGTACAGATAAAGTTTTTCTTCGTTATCTAAATAGGTAAGAGTACGGATAAAGTCTATTTCGTACCCGTTACCCAATTGGATAATTATAATATATATATATATATATATATATATTAATAAACATTGAAAAGAGTATTTTAATTAGTTTACTTGCGTTTAACATGATCAGAATTTATTTTTTAATAAAATACTTTAATTAGTTTACCCGTATCAGAATTTATTTTTTAGTTTACTATATATGTATTTAATGAATGTATATGTTTTAATATTTTATATAATAAATAATAAAAATAATTATTATATTAGTATTACCCGTTATTTACCCGCTATCATTTCGTTATCCGACAATCATAACGGATAAACGTAAAGTACGAGTAAGATAATTTGTAGCAGGTAAGAGTAGAATACAAGTAAGAACAATTTGTAACGAGTACGGGTATGAAAATGCTTCCACCCGACCCTTACCGTACCCCCGTTGACACCCCTAAGAGTAATACATCCAAGCATTAAATGCTTATTTTATTTTAACTGTTCAAATAGAAATTGATCTGGGTTCACAGTGAACCAGTAAATAATGGTATATCTAAAGAAAAGGAAGTGTAGAATCGTCTATGCACCAAGTCCATTCGAAATTTTAATTAGAGAGTTGCCTTTTCTATCGTCTCCTTCCTTTCTTCTTCCCAAATTCTCGTTCCGACGGAGCATTTTCAGAAATTGAGAAGCTAATTCGACTGATTGATTCGAAATTGTGAAGTAAAAACAGTCTCCCTTTTCACCCTCTAATCATTTTCAGATGACCTAGCCTCAGACTCGGTCTGATTTCAGTTGAGAATTAAGTTTTTAGTACAAAATTACAGAGGTGAGTAAATCGGGCATATAAACAATCAAGACTTGGCCCGACTCGGTCGATTTTCGGAACCATGGTTTAAAGGATGAACTTGGACACAAGCAAAAATGGTGTACCAGCTGAACTGTACATGATTGTCAAAGTTAGGACAAGTTTCATAGAAGCGAATCAAGAGCAAAGTTAGGAGCCAGTTTATTCCAAAAATATCGATATTGATTGCCAATACCATGTTAGGAAATTCTTAAATCAATTTCAGCATTCACAAGCAAAATTGAACAGTTTGGTTGATAATAATTGATATTATCCAACTCTTATACCTTTTAAAGAAAAAAAAAAAGACCACTTCAATTGGGTCCAAGTTGAACTTAGCCCAAATTAACCTGGACTTGACAATAAAAAATCAATTAAGCATGAAAAATACTGACATAGAGTGAAACCTAATATTTAACTAGACATTAACTTTTACTTTATGAGATCAGTGCTTCCAATGAAGAGCAACAGAGATTAGCTCCTTTTACTTGATCAATTTACGAGAACAGCCGAGGCAGCAACAACTGAAGGTAATTTTGAATACTGCAAAATTGAAAAAGACAACAATTAGAATTTTAGTTGTACTGTATATCAATTTATGAGAAACCAAATTAGACAAACTAAACTTACCTGGTCAATTTTAACCAGAGATTAGAAAATATGTTAGGTTCTCCATTATGTGTAAAGCATGATATAATTTAGAGCTTTTCAGTCCTGTGGGTTATATTTTCACTAATTACAAAACTGGCATGGCTTGGTTCATTTCTGTCCAATTAAGAATTCAACTGTGACCATAGCTTCAATTGTCAATCGAGAATGCATACAAATATGAGATACATCAAGTAGTCATTTCAACTGATCCAAGGCTAAGAACAATGAACAGAAACACTCTTAATATTTATATTGGATATTCAAAACTCTTTCAATACCATATTGATATTGGATATTCAGAATTTTACTCCCACAACTCAAAAAACTCTCTGGTACAATAGGCACAGGCAATTAAACTCCTGACCCTAGTCAAGTAAAGTTTGGATCATATATTGTTGTGTTGATAATAAAACAGTACAGTAATGCAGGAAGAATGAAAGCAGGCTGAAAAATGACAAACAAAACACCTGCTGCTGGTTGTAACCTGCACCGATGGTGGTACATTTACAGTTGAGCCCTTGAGGTATTTCGTTAATTTTATTATTAATTGTTGTCTTAGCAATTTATAATATTCCCTTAAATGCTAAAAGTGATTATGTAGTATTTTCTCTGAAATAGTGCTCTGGTATGGTATGATTGATTATGCAAGCAATGAAAGACTACTTCTAACCAGGAGTAATAATTGAGCAAAGTGCCTCTATCAATTCTATTTGTTTGACTTCAAATCTCACTGATTGGAGGGGGCGTAATGGAACAATTAGCTACCAAGGTCTGACAGGAAAAAGCCCACCTCTTTAGTACTTTTAAGTGGTACAGCTGTTAAAGATACTAAGCCGATTCTGGTAATCTGTTACAAAGAGTTTAAATCGTACTAATTACTATTTTCAACATTGTGTGGTTGTGATATTCTTTAGGCATTTATTTAGCTTGAATTGTCAATCGAAAATGCATACAAATATGAGATACATCAAGTAGTCATTTCAACTGATCTAAAACTAAGAACAATGAACAGAAACACTCTTAATATTTAAACATGCTGGGTGATTACCAGTGTAGATCAAATGTAGAGCAGAAGTCTGATCCGAATTATTGTCCAGTGGTGCCTGAAATTTTAACCGCCTGATTCTGCTCCACAGCTTCAGCATTAAGGGGCCTCCAGGGATGAGGAGTGGGTGGGCTGTTTTGTAAACTTGCATCTTTGGCAAGTAAATTGGCAAATTGATAGATGAACTGTAGGCTTGCAATTGCTGGAATGGGATAAGTTATTTTTTTCAAAGATGTCAAAGGAATAGTGTGATCAATTAAGGACACAATAGGAATTTGGGATCTATCAGCTTTCAGTATGATTGAGGACTTTCTATCTACATCCATAAGAAGCACACAATCGGGTTTTTGGATTAACCCCAAAGTACTTCTGGAACGCAAGGGGTTCTTCCTGGAAAAAGAATGGTTCAAAGTACCCTCAATCTTCCACTGAGAATGTTTGATCAAGCCCGCCATTTCAGAAAAGATCTCATTTACAAAGAGATTATTTGTGTGTAAAGAGAACAACCGGCCTTTTTGACGAATGATAGATCCTAAAAAAAGAAGAGCATTTCGTAAACAAATCTGTGTCTTGTCCGAATCGAGAATAGCAATTCCATTTCTCGAACCAGCGATATATACTTTGAAATGGTGAGCAGCTGTCCGATTGAAAAGATGCGCGTTAGTACTGAGTAATTTAGCACAGATTAGAGATTGCATTTTGGCTTTTTTTCTTTTCTGGAGATAAGAAAGAGGTGCGAATTCCAGATCCAGATCAAGATCACAGGTCAAAAATCAAAGAATCTAGCAGACTGCAGTGAGGAATGGGAGCGGAGCGCGGCTGTCTGGAGTGGCGGAGGCCGGGAGGCGGAAAGATAGAAACGGCGTGTGGTTGGAGAGAGAGAACTATCGGCTGAAATCTGGATCGCATAGTAACAAAACCCTAGGGAGCGGGGGCGTTCCGATAGCCAGTCTGCACCGTCCGATTTTAATTTCTGAAGAAATCGCTTGATTAGCGGATTTATTATTAAAATCCACATTTATACCCATTTTCTCTCCGAACCCGTTATTTTTCATCTTTCGGCTTTCCCAATTGCCAATTGAGCTCCGTCTCCTCCAGTTTGATTTTTTCCTAGCGTCTCAGCATGTTTTTTTTAATTCTTTTGAATTTCATAGTGTATATTTGATTTGTGAGGATGGGATTTGAAGATTACTATATCCAACTCTTTTTTGACGTATGGCGTGACAAGTACTTTTCTAATTAATGGTACATTCACTCAAGGGCATTTGGTAGCATATTCTTTTAACAAAAGCCTTTTGATATAAGAGAGGGATCCAATTTATCTTGACACTGTTCTTTTTATAGGTCAATTTTGCGATTTCAAAATTCAAACGGTCGATCCGAACCGTTCAAAATGATCACCATATTAAAATGTGCTTGGAGATCAAATTTTACATTTTTTTTGAATTTCTTTTACTATTTATTAAGATGGTTACAAAATCGTTGTTTTTCAATGGTCTGAAAACAACGATTTTGTAACTATCTTAATAAATAGTAAAAAAATTCAAAAAAATATAAAATTTGATCTCCAAGCACATTTTAATATATCCATCATGCTGAACGATTTGGATCGACTATTTGGACTTTGAAAATAATAGATGTCAAAGTGTATAAAAAAAAATGTGTAATTTGATCCCTCATCTTGATATAATCAGTATTTAGACATGACGATAAACAATTCTGAACGAAACAAACATCAACCTGATTTCATTTCACCTTTAAACTTGTAAATTCTCAACCACAAAACACTTACTAGTGCTGACCTATATTTAAAACATTATTTTTTTTACCATGGTTGGTCTGACTCTGAACCGACATTTTTATTAATATTCAAATTTAAATACAAATTAATACTTATACCCATCTTAATTGGGTATTTTTAAAAATATCCAAACCGGTCATTTTTTTGCCGGTTCTAATTTTTTTTTCCATACGGCCAAAAAATAGCCGGTCCCAATTTAAATCCCAACCGGCCAAAAAATAGCCGGTCCGAGTATTTATAAAATTCCCATAGGTTTCTATTTTTTTTTCCAAAACCTCATTTTCACAAAATTCACACTCTCTCTCATCTTTTTCTCTCTTTCTCCAAAGTTTATCCTCCTCTTCTCACATTTGTGGTACAAGGGACCTCTAGTCTGCTTCTGAATTGTGGAGCACCACTATCCAGATCGGGTCATCCGTCAGTTCGGAGAGGTGCCATTGATTCCTGCAGATCCGGATTTGCTGAGATCTGAGATAAAGATGCTACACCAGTAAGTCATATACTCTATTATTTCATATCCAGATTTGCCGAGGGCTGAGCATTATCAGCGGCAGAGCATCCGGGATTGGAGGAGAGGTGGTAGATGCCAGATGAGGTTACACAGACCCAGGGACATCTGAGATTGAGATATCAGTCTTGGTTCCTGCAGGTTGCCATGGCTTCTGTTTATTTGGAGGGCGCCTACAGTGCCTACCTCCGTGATCGGATTGATGCTGGGCATGAGGGTTACACCCCCAACGATCGTAGTTGGGCTCGCGCGGTAATGTACCTAAAACCATACGTTTTTTATTAACTGATTGGTTTATAAATTTTTGACCTAATAAATTATTTTTTGCAGCTATTAGTGGCGCTCAAAAGTGTCGCGCATGGCGTCAAGATGTTGGGAATAAGGGGTTGGAGAGCTATCGGATGCATGAAAATAAAGGAGCATGCCATACTCGTTGAGGATGTCGGGCATAAGGGGGCAAATCATCAATATGTTGCGAGACGCCAGAGAGAATATCGACTGGCGGGCGATAGATCCGTACGAGCATGATGCGCCATTAGTTAGAGCTTCTCAGATTCCATCTCCCCCCCTCCCGAGCAACCACAGTGGGACTACCATCGTTGGGTATTGTCCATGGCTGGCTGGCATGCCTACTATGATGAGCAGGGACGTCCAGTGTTACCTCCGGTATGTCATATTTTTTAATATGTCAAGTTAGTACAAATTTCTTTCTTCAGAGCAAAATTAGGTTATTTGTATGTTTGCAGGGTCAGCAGGAGGCTCCGGAGTTTGAGCCTATGGACGTGGAGGGGCTATCTTTCAGTCTAGATGATTTGGATAGACTTTCACCCGTTCAGGACCAGGGACGACGACGATATGCTACAGAGAGGCCACACGATAGAGAGGCCAGTGGTAGCGGGTCACAGACTCAGCATGATTATGCAACTAGATTGGCAGAGTCCATCTTCACTACACCCCTGCCAGTCACTAGGGGTGAAGATGAGTTAGTCTGGGATACCGCAATACGGCTGAGCAGAGAGACCGAGGCTGATGTCGTTACACCTGATCAGGGAGTCTGGCAGGGATTGCATGATCAAGGAGTATGGGAGGGACTACCCGACAGAGTTAACAGGGGACAACCGGCATTGCGATGGTCCCCCTCTGGATAGCCTTCGCCACTGACCATAGGTTTTTATGGCAGTTTTAGTAAGATTGTTTTGTAATATTTATATTTGGTACACTATGTTTGGTATTTTATATTTGGATTAGATTATGGTATTTTTATAGTAGTATTTATATATTTTTTAGATTTATTTTATTTAGCAAATTATACTAAAATAAACTAAATTATGCTAAATTATACTAAAATAAACTAAATTATGCTAATTATACTAAATTATACTAAAATAAATTAAATTATGCCAATTATGCTAAATTATACTAAAATAAATTGGTTTTGTTCGAATAGATAAACAACAAAACAACAATAACAAAATGCTAAGTCTACAACATAAAATCTAACAATCCAAACATAAAATACTACAAATCCAAACATAAAATATTATAATCTGGTCTAACATAAAATACTACGAAGCATATTCTCATATGAGAAAGACTATGGCTTATGAGTAGTGGAACTTTCTGCCATCGTCTCCGAAGGCCTGCGTAGCACACAAACACACTCTCACATTTTGAAACGATAGTCGTTTACCAGATCTGCATTCTTTTCAATGCACTTGGGGTGAACGGCTATGCCACAGAGATGACAAAAGAACATCTCCGCAATATCTCATTTGACAAAACATGCGGGGCACACTTCCCATTTAGGTGGAGGGTCAATATCGCCAAAGTTCTCGGTAAGAACGTTTCTAATAGTCGGATCATCTGTGGTCATGTATTCTTCAACATCTTTGGATGGAAGAAAACGAGATAAACGTCTCTTCAAACGAGCTTCACCCGTCCAAAAAATTTTAGCGAGGGATATGCGAGCATTGCATATTATTTCTCTTCCTCCTTTTCGAAATTTGGATTTGGATGTCATGGTAAGATCTACGGTTTGTTAGACAATTTATATTAATCGTAAACATTTTAAAAAAAATAAAAAAATAAAAAAAATCTGAAAATCGCCTCTGCAGTAGCCCTTTTCGCCTTGAAATTGGCTTTCTCTTTCTCTCTTTCTCTTCCTCTCTTTCTCTTATGGGGAGTTTGAGTGAGTTGTGATAGAGAGGAGAGAGAAAACGGAGTATTTATAGATTCTGAAACACACAAAAAAAATATCTCAACCAGCCAAAAAATAGTCGGTCCTAATTTTAATCTTGGTTGACTGCCGGTTTGGGCATTTTTAAAAAATTTCAACTAAGCTGGATATAATTAATAATTTCCATTAAATTATGGACATTAATAAAAATCTCGGGAATCTGAATGGTCTCCTTTTGCTAGAAAATTGAAAACAGCCTAAATAAAGTCCTTAATATCTTTGGTACGAGACTATACTGGAATATGAAAAGGCTCAAGCTTCAGTCCACATTCTCAGTGCTTCTTTTCTGGGCTCTCTGTTGGGCATAGGCGCATAGCCTTGGCTCTGTAAAAAGAATAAAATGTTTGCTAATAAGATTGCTTATTATCATGTTCAGACAATAGTTATTAGCATAAGCATTCCTCTAAAGTGTACCACAAGGAACCAACTTTGTTCAGGCATCAATATTTGCATAAATTCCTCTAAAGATTTTTTGCTATACAAGCGATTGAATTTGATATTGGTACTGTTCCAATAAATTATTACTTTTTTTATATAGTTCACCACCAAACGAGGTAGATAAAATTTGATATACAAAATAATTTTTTTATGTTTTAAAATCGCGTGCTAAAGGCTGCCACAGTTTTCTTTTCAATTATAGAAAACAAATTAACAGAAAAATAAATCTACATGCTAATCAAAATTCTTTCACGACTTTTTATCATTATGAAATTTGATCCAGATATAATGCATTTATTAGTCAACGTACTCTTCAGTTTTCTTTTTCTAATTACCAGGTTAAAATTAAATTGGATCATGTAATTAATTAGGATTTGGTGCATATGTGAACTTTAATTCCTCCAATTATAACTTAATTAAAATATGACTTAATATCAAAATGATTATACGTTTAAGAATGTAGAATAACTTTTCAGAAAATTTGTATAGTTAAATAAATTATACCAAAGTAAATTAGTCCAATTAAACCTCGACTTAACAACCAAAACTCAATAAGAATGAATTACAGACATAGAGTGAAAGGGAATATTTAATTGGATAATATTCTTTTCTTTATGAGATCAGTGCTTCCATTAAAGAGCAACAGAGATTAGCTTCTTTTACTTGATTATGGCAAAGAGTAGTATTAGGATAAGGTGTCAGAGATGCAGAAAGAAACGAAGCTGAGAAGAAAGAACAGATGATTTATATACTCTGTTCCATGTTGTATATTTCTTTCCGCTCTTATTTAAAGGGCACCATGATTTATCATTACAAAAATCTGAATTGCATCAATACATTTCAGTTCAAATCAAATTTAGGGATAAATATCAAGAGAATGATTAATTGATGGATAAATATATAATTTGAATAATTGGATAAGAAAATATCTAAAAACAAAAAAATAATTAATGAGAACATAGCCTTCAAATTTCGCATTAAAAATAGTACCATATGCATCAGTATTATAAAAGTTTTAACTGATGCAAAAACACATACATAAATTTAGCTATCTCCACTCCTCTGTCCAAAAGCAGAAGGAATAAAGGAAAATGGGTTGTCCTCAAGATCAAACCCGCACCGTCCAAGCTCGTCAAGTGACCCAAAACCATCCAAATTCATTGGTGAGAAATCAGCCCCCTTTACATCCAAACCCATTAAGCATTCCTCTGATGCGAAGTTACCGTTATACCCACCAAAATCCCCTATGATCTCATTATCATCTTTCACAGATCCCGAGGCCTTAACCTCGTCCATCGGTAAAGCCGGAGTATGCCCCTGAAAAAGCGCCACATGGCCAAACAACTTGTCCTTTCTTGAGAAAGTGGTCCCACAAGAACACTGCCACTTGTCCCGACCACAGTGCTTCTCATGTGTTTTCAAATCAGCTATAACTGAGAATTTCTTGGCATGGCACCTACTGCACGTGTAGCTCTTGTCACAGTGACTTCGCTTGTAATGGTTCTTCACACAAAGGATTGTTTTTAGTGGCTGAAATTTTTTATGCTCCTTGTTTCTCTTGCAACCAACAAATGGGCATGAGTAACGGGTAATGGGTTGCGGGTCAGAACCCGGTTCCTTACTGGGTTTTGCGAGTGCAGCTGTGGTTTTGTACTCATCTCCATGCCCCCGCATGTGCATTCTCAAATTAGCATCTCTCTTAAAACCTTTTCCACAAATTACACAAAAATGGATATGCGGAGCAAGAATTTCTTCTTTCTCCAATTGCAATACTATGTAAGAACCCGGTAGCAAGTGCTCTCTCTCTACATCACCATCATCACTTTCCTTTAGCTCATGTTCATCATTCTGGTTTGTATCAGCCATATTGGATTCTGGAGCTGGATTTGGGTTTTTGATCCAATCATCTCCATCATCTAAATTTCTGATGAAATCCTCATACTCTGGATTCTTGCTTGATTCTGGGAAATTTCTGGGTAGATCCTCACATTTTGAACTGTTGTTAAATGCAGGGGCAATAAGTTGCTTTAGTGCAGGGTTATTACTTAAGAGAGTGTTCTTGATTGAAGGTAGGAGAGATCCAGCAGTCGAGATTAACTGAACTATGATGCATGTCAGATCAGCTGTGGCAAGCTGCTGACGTGTCGCAAGCTCACTGGACCGGCCTGAAAATTGGGCTTGCTGGTCTATAATGGATTGAACAAGGGATTGAACTTGATGAATTTTTTGCTCTAGGAAAGATAGGTTTGTGAGCATGGTATGAGGGTCCCAATCAAGGGTTGGGTTTTGAGTGGCCATGCCCGGGTTAGCGTTAGGGTTAGGGTTAGGGTTTGGTTCAAATGAGCTGGTGGAGTTGGTCTTGAGATTTTGGGGCTGATTTAGGAAAGGTGGTGGGGTTAAATTGGGAAAACATTGAGGTGCTGGATTAAAAGAGTTGAGATTGTGATTAGATGAATTAGGTTTATGAAATGATTCTGAGTTTCTGTTTGACTTGAAATCCATTTCAAAATATGAAGCTTTCGAGCCAATGTAACAACTCACCAATTGTTTGTTTCATGCGCCCTGAGAAATGGAAAGTCAATGTTGAGTAAAGTATATACTGGCAAAAATGTTAAAAATGTACTAATTTGAGAATTATCATGCTTCCTAGAACAATTTTGTCTAGGATCAAGTTAGAGAAAGCTGTTCTCGTAACAATAAATGTTGACCTCAGAAAAATACCAATCCTATCTATCTTGAATTCACCCTCCACGAAAAAAAAGGAGAGAAAAAATGATATATTAAAAAAAAAAAAAAAAACATAGCACTCTAGCTTTGTTATATACCCAGATTCTGATAATATTTTCTCTGTCAGATCAGTAAACAAGATCTAAAAATCTAGGATCTCACAGATAGAAAAAAAGAAGAAGATGAAATTGGTAGTTCAGTACGTAAGATAGGTAAAATCAGACAAGCCCATAAATTTTTTCTAGAAAGCCCCAAATAATTTATTTACTTCTAAATTTTTCATCAAATGATTTATCTTGCAAACATCAAATAAGCTCAGTTAGAGATTATATAGATCCCCAAACCTAACAACTTGTACCAACAATCATTGACGAAATAAAAACTGGATCAAAGAAGATTTCTCCCAAATTAACACGCCTCTTAATATCAAAATCAACAAAGCAAGGGAACACTGAGATCCCGAACCTAATGCTGTTCGGATTTTGAAACACCACTGAGTACATCACAATTAGTTCGGGGAAGAAAAAAGAAGAAGAAGAAGAAGAAGAAGAAAAAAGAGACACTTACAGAAAAGACAAGAGAAGCGAGACTAAACAATTGGAGGAAGAGAAGGCAGCAGTCTCTCTAAACCACTTGTTGATCAATTGGAAGTTATAGCAGACCGCAAGCCCTTGTTGACCCCCTTTTGAAATTGTTGGCATCGATGTTAAATTGATAAACGTTTTAACTTTTCCTGAGAGATAGATGGTCATGATCCAGTGGGGGTTTAGGATAACAAAGTTGTTACGCGAGGACAACGTAGGCAAGGATGAAAAACAATTGGAATTGGGGAGGATAGCAGTTAGTGGACGAACAGAGCAACGATTTGTATGTCAGTGTTATCGAGGTAGCGAATGTATAGCGGGTTAACTTGCTCAGAAAAGAGTAAAGACACACGAAATAACAAAGTTCTGGTGAATCAGAATATCATGGAGATTGTGTATATAATACTAGGGGTGCAAACAGGTCGGATATTATCCGACCGTATCTGCATCCGTATCCGAAAATTAGATACGGATATCCGATATCCGAATATCCGTGCGGATACGGATACGGATATGGTTTTGAATTTTAATTATCCGTATCCGAATAGTAGATCAATATCATATAGTTTACTATATATTATGAAAATATTTATGTATATATATACGGATATCCGATATCCGATCCGTATCCGTATGTATCCGTCTAATATCCGATCCGTATCCGTATCCGAAAAATAAAAGCGGATACGGATATGGTTTTACCACAATCCGATCCGTATCCAATCCGTTTGCACCCCTATATAATACGGGTCAAGTATATACGGATATACCTGCTTTTGTTAACGACTAGTGTTAAATGTGAGTAGCCGCGGCCGCGGTGCGGAATGATTTGTTTTCCTTTGTTTTTTATTGAACAAAACATGTTTTACATGACTGTCCAATTTATGAAGGATGTATCAGATCGCATTAAATGAGTACTTTGTCGCTCGGCCAACAGCAATAAATTAGGGGTGAAAAAGGTGGATAAAATCCGAAATCTTCCTGGGCTATTCATAATTCTCGAAATCTACTGATTATTTGACTTGTTTAAATTTAATGAGACAGTTTGCGTACTAATATACCAATAACAATCGGCTGTCACACTAATAGGCTAATAGCATATGCAAATCTGATCAAATGTGATTTGAATTTGATCCGCCACTTATTGCTCCTTAGCTTTACATCTCTGAATTTTCTCTAATTCAAAGCCTATCATATTAGGTTCAAACGACAATTCAAACTGTCTAGCGATACGTTTATATGCAAAATTTGTAATTTGTTAATTAATTTAGTATAAAGTTAAGCAATAAATAAATTTATAAGTTAATTTAATGTATTAATTTTTTCTTTTTTTGCAGCTTGACTTTATACTATATTAATTAAAAAATTAAAATATTGTATGTAAACACATAACTCGTGAAGTAGATCAGTTTTAATGATTTGAATTTGTCGTTTGAAACTAATATGACAGGTCTTTGCTCACCAAGAAATTTGATGAGCTTAAAAGAACACTCTAGTTCTACTCTACATTTTGAAGGGTTATAATTGTTGATAATTTTTTAAATTAACAATTATGATAATTAAAAAAATCCAAATAATATAAAATTTAATAGGCAGACTATATTTTTGTTTGACAAACGAGTAGTTCTGTGCCTGATTAGTTCAGAAAAAAATATCATTAGAACTAAAAAAATAATTTACTGTCGAATCTCGTGCTATTTGAAATAAATGAGTAGAAGTGGGTAGAGGACAAAGTGTGTTTATACAGAATTTTCTATATAGTTAATACTGTAAAATTAATTTTGATATTGTAAAATTATTTCTCAAAGTGTGTTTGATGTTGTAGCTTGAAATTCTGGTTTCACTATCTTTTCTTTTGGCATTTTCGCTGAATGGCATTTCACTGCCCAAAGAGGCAGAAAATCAAGAAATTTGACAGGGACCTTAAACCTACCGACCAGTGCAAATCCTCTGTTACATGTTCTCTGAATGGATCCCTATTACACTGCCTATCGGACCCCACCAACACTGAAGCAGCCTACAGGAATCGGTCATCAATAAATTTATAACATTAGCTTTATTTGATCTTCTATGGCGCATGCAACAGAGTTTGATGCTGTGTAGGTGTAGTGCAGTCGTTTAAAACTTATCTATATGTTAAATAATAACTATAGCAGGGAAAATGAGAACACCAGAGCTTCCAACGACAGCACCAACAGCTGAATTCAGACACCACAGAAGATCAACAAAGCCCAACTTTTGATAATTTTGGATGTGAGATCATTCCATACGTCACAGTAGACAGAGAAAATTAGAACCACCCTCGGAAAGCCGGATCCGTATCCTCTGCATTAACTCAAAAGGGAATCTTTTGAGTTAATGAATTTCAACCGTCTGATTTTAAACGGAGCAAATCCGGCTCAAGTCTATAACATATGGGGTCCTTTAATATTAGTGCAGATCTAGTTCAGACGAATCTTGAAACATATTGGACAGTCAAGATTCATTAACTCAAAAGATTCTCTTTTGAGTTAATGCAGAGGATTTTAGGACTAAATAGGTAGTTTAAAAAAATAAGCATATTACATGCCATTGGAAACACATATCTCAAAATATCAGGGGGGGGGGGCATTATACTTTTTCTGATCGTTTACAATTTTGGTTCAAACAAAAGAATTTTGTCACTGTAAAAAGACCATTAATTTATACAATAATCTAACGTCGATCACAGAGGTTCTAGAAATTGAATTCAGAATAGGTCCGATGCCTATCGGACCTACTTTGGTTCGATGGGTGTGATGACCATACAATCACTATCAAGATTCGTGCACTTTGCATCAAAATACGTGCGAGTCTGTATCAATTTTCATGTGCACAGATTTAATGCTAATCGTACGGTGGTAGAGTTAATTGAACCTAAAAGTAGGTCCGATGCCTATCGGACCCACTCCTATCTCCTAGAAATTATTTGTTGCATGTAATTTTGAAGTGACAGTATCCATCAAAGCCTCTCAATTTACGTCTCAATAAAAGTTAGAACTTTAGTCAAGTTAGTTTTCTATAATATTCATACATCTTTTTATCTTACTTGGGTTCTTTAGATTTGAGAGTTTTCGTTTTCGTTACCCCTAAGGTTTTCGCTCGTTTCTCTCAAATCTATTATGTTTCATTTATCCGTTCGAGCCATTCTTCTATGTTCCGCTCATTTCGAGCAATTTCTTAGATTTGAGAGTTTTCGATTTCTTTACCCCTTGGGGTTTCGCTCGTTTCTCTCAAATCTATCATGTTTCATTCATTTGTTCGAACCATTCGGCTATGTTCCTCTCCTTTCGAGCAATTTTTCTAGATTTGAGAGTTTTCGTTTTCGTTAACCCTTCGGGTTTTTGCTTCTTTCTCTCAAATCTATCATGCCTTATTTATTTGTTCGAACCATTCTGTTATGTTCTGCTCTTTTCAAGCAATTTTCTAGATTTAAGAGTTTTCATTTTCGTTACCCCTCGGGGTTTTCGCTCGTTTCTCTCAAATTTATCATGTTCTTTTATTTATTCGAACCATTCTTCATATGTTTATGATAATAATTGATACAATATTCAAAAAGAAGGTATACTTGTATTCCATGACCCGAAGTGCTTATAATACTGCACTTATAACGAAATAGCAGCACCTTCGTGCTTTACATTGTAAATTAAACTATAAAGATGTAAGTAATATAATCAACAAACAAAAACAACATTTATGTGCTTGAAATTGTAAATCTAGGCATAAAAAACATAAGTGATAATAGCTTTTATTGACCTTAGGTGTAAAACTTGCGCATATGACATGTATTCCATGTCCTTTTGATTTCCACACCATCCATGTATTCGAGTTTGTGAGCTCCGTTGCCGTATGAATGTTTTACTAGGAATGGTCTTTCCCAGGCTCGGTCTAGCTTTCCCATATGCCTTAATGCTCCTTCTTCAATCCTTCGAAGGACTAGCTCGCCTTGCTTTGCCAATTTTTCTTGCCTTGCCAATTTTTCGATAATATCTTGTAGCTGGAGGCAATCCACAGTAGGGTGTCCCTTTGATTTATAGAAGTAGTAATACTTGTCAGGATCTTTTATCTCAAATATATTCATGTGAGGGGTTTCGGGATTCTGTGTTGTTCCTTAACAATTTCAAACACCTCATATAGCAATTTTGTAAATGGTGCGTATGTGGAGAAGTGTGGTCGATACCGCTCACTTCTTTGGTCGAATTTTGCTTTGCCCTTTCTGAACTGGTTGTTACTTTGGGATTGGCCACTTTCCTGAGATTGCTCGTCTATTCGGACACAGTCTTCTTTTGGGCCCTTATGATTCCTGTGTCGGGGAGGAGACCGGGACCACATTCTGACGGGGTTACCAGCATCTTCTTCTGCCCGGACGTACCCCTCCGCAAAAGCTAGGAATTTCCCTCAAACTTTTTAACTCCTATCAGTGAGCATCGAAACACAAGGTGCTCGGACTGTCTTGGCGAAGTCCCTTTCGATCTGCCGCGAGGGCAAATTCCTCATTCAAATTCTGGATTTTACGCGAGTTTTGTACAAACCGGTTAAGGAACCCACGATTTCTTTCCTTCGAGCCCTGTTTCATGTCCAACAGTGTTTCCCAAGTAACTTGGGGCAGTTTTATTGTGGAATATCGTGCCAGAAACTCTCTTGCTAGCTCCTCAAAGTTTTTTTATTGAACCTTGAGGTGGCCTCATGTATCATTCTCAGGCCTCTCGTGTTAGGCAAGTAGTAAATATCCGACACATTATCGCATCGGTAGCACCTTGGAGGCAGAGTCGTTCCAAGAACCCATAGACGAAGTGTTGGGGGTCTTGATTGTCTCCACTTCCCCGGAAGTTTGGCAAAAACTGGGGTTTGAAGTCGACCATCACTGTATTATAAATTTATGGGGCTAAAGGTCCGACATTGGTGCCGAGTGGACGAGAATAGGTGCCAGCTTTTTTCGAGTCTATTTCAGCCAGTTTATTAGCAACACCTTTTCTGATCATCTCTTGGACCATCTCCATGTTCAAGGGTATTGGGTTTTCTATCGGAGGAGTTTTTGGTCGCTCTCTTGGCATCGAAATACCTCATTGACTGGGACCACCTCTACCTAATCCCGTAAGAGAGAGTTGAGGGTTGCCCTGATGGACACTTCGCTCACCGTCTCTGTCCATCTCTGACCCTACCCTGCTTATAGCTGCTTCTAACTCGCGGTCTAGGTTTCGTCAAACTCGCATAGGGTTTTGCAACCGACTCCCGAGAGGGGAGGGTGTGGCCTTAGCGATATAAGGGGTGCGACTGGTGGTTGTTGGAAATGAGGAAACATCTGTCCGGGGGCGGGGTTCTGGTAGCCAAGTGCTGAGTACGCAGGTATTTGCCTTAAGTCTACCTCCGGGTAAATGTGTCCCGAGGGTGTGGCATACAACTGCTGTGGGTAGTAGGCATATTGTAGGTATTGTGGGTGTTGATACTGTAGTGGATGTTGGGAACTAGGTCTCGGGTTGGGTATTATTGGTGTACCTGGTCGCGGTACGACAGATCCTGCTGCCGTAGGGCCAGGGGGACATGGATTAGTTTGGTTAAGGTTCGCGGCTATCGGTGTCGCATATGACATGCCCAAATGTGGACCTTATTGTGGGCCAGGGGGTGGCCGAACATCGGTAGTTGGTCTGCCCAGAGGGTTGAGTGGTCGGATCGGTGGGGGGTACTAACGCTGGACTTGGTCTGTCTTGCATTGGTTGTCATTATGTCTACGACTATTAGCTTGTGGAAAGATATTAGCCCCACTGTGGATGATACGGCCTATCTCCGGAGAGATTTAAGTCGCAATATATCTAGACACATCTTAATTCGGGAGGGATTAGTCTGTGCAGGTAGGTGTGTATTTATTATGTGTACGAGTAAAAACTGAGTGAAGATCAAATAGGTACATAACTCTATCCTTTATGTATCGAGCATTTCTGAATTGTGGTCTCGATATCATTGATTTTCTAGGGTATTTATAAGCCTATAGGTCAGTTTGGGGTCTCGTACGGATGCTCGACCGGGCCTATTTCATAGGCCAGCAAGTCAGTTCGAGTCTTCGTACGGACGACTCGAACGGGCCTGCTTCTTGAGCTTGCTATCTGGGCTTAGTACTTATCTCATGATAGTTTATGGGGATTTTTGTACATGGCCCATCAATACCTAACACGTCTGCTCTATTCTCACAAGAAGGGAGATCTGGTACCTAGTATGTGTTAAAACTCAAAACAACATCTGATATACAAAATACTGAGAATTATGACTTTTTTTTTTTTTGTAGAATAGCTAATTTATAAATACAATTGCAACTAACCAGTACCTTTATTCCATTGTCAAAAACATTGTTTACCAGTACAACTGGTACTACCAACAATTACACCAATAAACAAAGAAGATGAAAATTTTGGATTATACATCTCGGTTACAATAAGTTATGCTACCTCCATACAAAGAATTATTGACACAGACAAAACCAGCCTGTAACCCACCTTTTAATTAACTCATTAATTATTTTTTCTTGGTGCCTTATTAAACCTTTTTCTGAAAAAGAAAAAACCGAGTGAACCTATAAAAGGCCAACTTGTGACAAAAGCTATATATGCAAGTAACCAAATCGACTTTCCCTGATACTTTGTGAGTTCGTTTACTGATCTCTTGATAGGGTATATGACATCAGCCACAGTTTTATCAATATTCTCATCTTTGCTCTTCTTCTCTATTGAGTTCTCATTTTCTTTTGTTCTCGTAACCTTACCATCTTTACTACTATTTTCCATGGTCTCATTTTCTGAGGTGATTTCTGATTCAGTTATTTCTTTACTGGTGTGAGATACAGTGTTTTCAGTCATAGTTTTCTCAGTTGCAGGAGCAAGCATCCCATCTTCAGTTATTTTGACATAAGGGCTATGATCAATAGTTGATCCAAGTGAAGAATGCAATCCAACAGCCTCCATCTACATAAATTATAATATTAGGGGCTAAAGTCAAATTTCATAAACTATACTGCTTCAAAATGCATATTGTCTCATAATCCCTTACACAACTTATTACATTATTTCGTTCTTCTTTTATATTCATTAATGCCCCCATAATAAGATATTGAGTAATACAAAATTGCTGATCAAATACAAGTTCCAGAACAATTAAAAAAATAATATTCAAGTACCTTCTTTTGACAGTGCATGAAAGGACTGTTGTGAAGAGCAGAGAGAAACTCATGAGCAGCTCCAACCCACCTAAAGAAAGAAGAAATATTGACTCCCTTAATTTTGAAAGCCATAAATTTTTACAGCCAAATAAAAGAGAGAGAAAATGTTAACTACCAGAGTCTTTTGGCGGTCAGCCCTTGAAAGAATCCAAGATGGCCACCATGTGTAGTAGTTGCCAAAACAATTTTCTTGTTTGCTCTAATGAAAGGTTAAATAGAAGATTGTAAATCAGTTCAAGAAATCTCTACTACACAATAAACATAGAATATCTCAGTACAGCTACCCTCGTATTTTTTTTAGTTCCAACAACTTCCCAAGCTAACTTTGTTTCCCATGTTTTCAGATTTTGATATGATATATATATATATATATAGAGAGAGAGAGATGAGCTATTGTGCTTTGCAAAGTAAAGCCATCGTTTTACTTCGGCTTACTTTTTGGATTTTCAAAGTCCAAAACGTCGATCTGACCGTTCAAGTTGATCTACATATTGAAATGTGCTTGCAGACCAAATTTTACATTTTTTGGAATTTTTTTACTATTTATTAAGCCACTTTGAAAATTGCTGATCACATGGTCCAGAATTTTGTTGCACTGTTTTTTCTGGACCATGTGATCAGCAATTTTCAAAGTGGCTTAATAAATAGTAAAAAAATTCCAAAAAATGTAAAATTTGGTTTGCAAGCACATTTCAATATGTAGATCAACTTGAACGGTCGGATCGACATTTTGGACTTTGAAAATCCAAAAAGTAAGCCGAAGTAAAACGATGGCTTTACTTTGCAAAGCACAATAGCCCATCTCTATATATATATATATATATATATATATATATATATATATAGAATTTTGCTATTGTGCTTCATGAAGTAAAACCAATATTTTACTTCACGCTCATACACCCATTTCCAAAATCCAAATCGTCGATCCGACCGTTCAAGTTGTTCTCCATATTGAAATGTGCTTGGAGACCAAATTTTACATTTTTTGGAATTTTTTTACTATTTATTAAGCCACTTTGAAAGTCGCTGATCCATTGGTCCAGAATTTTTTACTGTTTTTTACTATTCACAATGGATCAGCGATTTTCAAAGTGGCTTAATAAATAGTAAAAAAATTCCAAAAAATGTAAAATTTGGTCTCCAAGCACATTTCAATATGGAGAACAACTTGAACGGTCGGATCGACGATTTGGATTTTGGAAATGGGAGTATGAGCGTGAAGTAAAACGAAGTTTTACTTCGCGAAGTACAATAGCCCTACTCTATATATATATATATAGAATTTTGCTATTGTGCTTCATGAAGTAAAACCAATATTTTACTTCACGCTCATACACCCATTTCCAAAATCCAAATTGTCGATCCGACCGTTCAAGTTGTTCTCCATATTGAAATGTGCTTGGAGACCAAATTTTACATTTTTTGGAATTTTTTTACTATTTATTAAACCACTTTGAAAATCGTTGATCCATTGGTCCAGAATTTTTTACTATTTTTTACTATTCACAATGGATCAGCGATTTTCAAAGTGGCTTAATAAATAGTAAAAAAATTCCAAAAAATGTAAAATTTGGTCTCCAAGCACATTTCAATATGGAGAACAACTTGAACGGTCGGATCGACGATTTGGATTTTGGAAATGAGTGTATGAGCGTGAAGTAAAACAAAGTTTTACTTCGCGAAGTACAATAGCCCTACTCTATATATATATATATATATATATATATATATAGTGCTGGGCTTAGCTACTTCATGGAGTAAAACGACTTGGTGCTCCACGCCTCATTATTTTCATTTTGAAAATCTAAACGACCGATCCGAACCGCTCAAGTTGTTCTCCATATTGATATGTGCTTGGAGACCAAATTTTACATTTTTTGGAATTTTTTTACTATTTATTAAGCCACCTTGAAAATCACTGATCCGGCGGTCCAGAAATTTTTACTGTTTTTTACTGTTCATAAGGATTTTCAGATTTTCAAAGTGGCTTAATAAATAGTAAAAAAATTCCAAAAAATGTAAAATTTGGTCTCCAAGTACATTTCAATATGAAGAACATGTTGGAAGGTTCGAATCGACTATTTGAACTTTGAAAATGAAGATATGGCGTGGAGTACAAAGTCGCTTTACTCCATGAAGTAGCTAAGTCCATCTCTCTATATATATATATATAGAGATTGACTATGGTGAGTTGTGAAGTAAAACGTCGTTTTACTTCACGCTCATACTCCATTTTGAAAATCTAAACGCCCGATCCGAACCGCTCAACATGTTCTCCATATTGAAATGTGCTTGGAGACCAAATTTTATATTTTTTGGAATTTTTTTACTATTTATTAAGCCACTTTGAAAATCCCAGATCCGGGTGAACAGTAAAAAATTCTGGACCATTCGATCAGCGATTTTCAAAGTGGCTTAATAAATAGTAAAAAAATTCCAAAAATTATAAAATTTGGTCTCCAAGCACATTTCAATATGGAGAACATGTTGAGCGGTTCGGATCGGGCGTTTAGATTTTCAAAATAAAAATATAAGCGTGAAGTAAAAATGACATCTTACTTCGCAACTCACCATAGCCCAGCTCTATATATATATATATAGAGAGAGATAGGCTAATATGCTTTTAGTAGCATATGGCCCGATATGCTTCCAACTCAAAATCAGATTTTCAAAGTCCAAATGGTCGATCCGAACCGTTCAAGTTGATCTACATATTGAAATCTGCTTGGAGACCAAATTTTACATTTTTTGGAATTTTTTTACTATTTATTAAGCCACTTTGAAAATTGCTGATCCGGGTGAACAGTAAAAATAGTGCTTTCAAATTTTGGACCACCGGATCAGCAATTTTCAAAGTGGCTTAATAAATAGTAAAAAAATTCCAAAAAATGTAAAATTTGGTCTCCAAGCAGATTTCAATATGTAGATCAACTTGAACGGTTCAGATCGACCGTTTGGACTTTGAAAATCCGATTTTGAGTTGGAAGCATATCGGGCCATATGCTACTAAAAGCATATTAGCCTATCTCTCTCTCTCTATATATATATATATAGTTGTTAACATTTAGAATATTAAGGGGAAGAAAATGATAAATCCACCTGCATTCATCCCATGGAATAGCCTCACTGGTACAAAGGGGGTCATCAATTGCGCTGACGCATAGAAGTGGTACCGATACATTTGCCACATAACTGACACTGCTAGACCTTCTATAATAGGTATCTACTGTCTGAAAAGCACATATCATTCTTTTTTATTTGCCTTTAATAGAAAGAGAGAAATAGCATCTGTACCTACCCAAGACCTTCAAATATGATGTAAACATTTGCAAAAACAAGAAACATCATGTTTAAGGCACAGAACGTAGAAAATTGCACGAAGCATCTCTCATATCCATCTCCTTGCCCAAATTCTTTGAAAGGTTCCAAAACTAACCTTCTTTACTATTCCTCTCTATATATAATCGGTCTGAAGCAAGATTTGCAAGTTATGATTCTATGTATTGAGTTATTTGCGATTCTGTATCAGGTGTATATGATACGCTTTTGGTAAACATGTGACATCTTATCAAAAGAAAGAACAAAAATAACAACTGAAAATATTATCAAAAGCCAGAGCAAATAAGTGAAAAATTTGCAACAGTACGACGGTAATGTTATTTAGTATAAACTCTGTGAACTAAAGAAACAGTAACCAAAAAAAAAAAAGGCAAGTCAGAGGAAATCACCTCATATTTAGCAACGAGACGAGTTGCATGATTGTCAAAATCCCGAATTGAGCGTGACTGACAACAAAAGAAGAAATACAATTAACCTTGTTAGTTATTAAAAAAAATAGAATACTATGAAAACCTTTATAAAGTACATATATGAATCAAAAACCTTGATTATGCCCTCCCAATTTGCAAGTCGACTTAAGACATGCTGGTGCCTGGACACAGAACAGATTAATAATTAATGACAGTAAAAACATCTATCCATAAATTATAGAAGCATGTCAATGCATTATGTAAATTAAATAGTAAAACGAGAGGAATATTAATACAGCTCAGCGTATCCCTGAAGACCAATTGTCAGAGCCCTGGCATACAGCCTTTGTACCAACTTCCGATGTATGAACCGGTCACCCACCTAAAAATTTCCCATTAAATTAACAAAATCAATATGAAAGCATCAGGGCAGCTTCTTGATTTACAGCTGGTGCAGTAAATCTTGATATTTGGTTATCACAACACCTTTCACGTGCACCCTAAGAAATCTCAATTTTGTGTGAGCTCATACAGAGCAATAAATATCATGCACACCCTTGTAAAAACAAAAGAAATAGGATGTATTCCGCCAGAAAGAAGGAGAATATTCTTAATAAACATCGCTTCGCCTTTTCAATAAAAGATACCCAAAGTACTGCTACTTCTTAAATCCTAAATGCTTTGCTACAACAAGGAGAGAGAATAGTTTGGTTATAACTTAATCCTCCTATAATATCTAGTTATCAATTTGCAGGGGCTAAGATCTTAATTTGAGTGTTAGTAAAGTCGGCATTGCAAATTTTAACCCTAGATACATACCACAAGGTCCCAAGGAGAACATATAGCAGCAGCACCAGCAAGAGGTGTGTTTTCTCCTTCTTCTCCAAGATACTTAACCTTCACCAAAGAAGAAAAAGATAAACCTCAGATAATATACATGCTTAAGAAAAGCAGCTTAACTGGAAGAGAAGGCCAGTGGCACCCAAGTAAATAATAGCCACGTACCAAAATGTTAGCACCAATGCTTGTTCCAACAGCATACATGGGAGCATTTGGGTATTCTTTGTGAAGATAGTTAATAACTTCTCGTGTATCTTCTGTCCATCCAGCATTGTAGAAGCAATCCGACTATATAACATACATGAATAGAGAACCAATTTTTAAAAAAAAAAAAATGGCTATGGTTATTTTTCCCAATGTTTCTCTTTGCTAACTTCAAAGGTATTAAGAAATCAACCACCATGTTAATTTTCCAAAATAAAATTAAAGGATGCCAAATCATAAGACGAAGAAAAAGCTGTACGGAAACACAAAACATCAAAAAGTAAAATAAGTTTAAATATTGATTATAGAACTTACAGTTATGGACATGCCACCAAGGCCCCTATGGTTACCTACGACCACATTCCACCCATTTTTGGCCATTTTGTACACCATATGTTTTGCATACTGCACAATGACAAAATGAAAAATTTGATGCACATAAAATACTGAACAAATTATGGACAAATAGAAAAGATAGCATGTGTGCATTTGATTAAATACATGATTGAAACAGTAGAAAAGAAATACTAATCATAAGGTGTGGAGAAATATCCAAGAACAACTGTTTTAGTGTACTCGGTGAGGCATTATTATAGTATGATATATCTGTATGTGACATTATTTCCAGTATGCATAAAGGTCGGAAAAGTTATCTTGAAACAAAAGGGGAAAAAAAGGAAAGAAAGAATATAATGCACAAAATCAAACAAGAGATAACTAAACACAATAATGCAAAAACAAGATTTCTTAGCACTGATTATGCATTAACTCAAAATAATAAGTGCTTACTGGAGAAGCAGAGTCACTGGTTAGACCTGGGACCATAACCATAAGAGGCGTTGAGTCTTCTTTAGAAATACCAGTCTGCACTTGTGAAGAGCCTCCAGCAACTGTTTCACAAATACTCCATTTAATTCATTTGGATTTAATGGTTGAACATGCAGAGGACAACTTACCTTCTTAACTGCTTACTCTTTTCCCCATTTAATTCAGAATTTCATAAAACCAATAATAGATCAGTTACATTAAAGACATGATGAAACTTAGGAACTCACCGTCAGAAAAAAGGAGCCAATCTAAAGCAATGGTCCCACCATCGCGAGTTCTATATATTTGCCTGAAAAAGTAGTTGACAACAAAAACAATACATAAGAATAGATGCATCATATCAGGACCATTTCTAATAAACAACAACAATAAATGCAATATAAAGGGGATATAAAAAAAAAGGATGCACTATACCAGATTACCAGTACAAGTTAAACAAAAAGTCAAGAGTGAATAATAGTGCTGCACAGGCACCACGTTGAAATTAACTGAACCTCAAGCTTGACAATATGACTTTGTTATTTATTTCTATGAAATTGATTGCATAGACTGGAAATGCTATCATTTTGTTCAATCAAGTCCAAAATTTGACATTCATTTACTATGTTTACATTATAGTCTGATCTCAAATTTCACGATTAAACTATGTGCTTATTTAAAATAAAAAAATTATATGAACTTCAATCAAAACAAAATCAGATATAGGCTAGACCTGTTGTACTTAAAAGACGGGGGACGGCCGAAGAAATTCAAAAATACTGTCTGAAGATGTGGGCTTGCCAGCCATGGTGTGACCAAGTACCTGTTTAAAAAATATCGATTATTCCTTGTTATTGAAAATGAATTACCAAAAAGCAAATTCATAATGAAACAAGAAATCTACAAATCTTTTTTATCTCCTAGTAATTTGTCTTTCAAGCACCAACAAACACAGAAAATATACACATCACGGGGGTACTCTAGTGTATAGAAATACAAAGAAAACACTCACATATGCTACCAACTGACTATAGAAATCCATAAATTGGGAAGAGAAGGGATGATCAAATACCAACTTCTTTACCATATCATGCCACAGCCAAACTTTGTTATTTCTTTTGCAGTAATAATTTGATTTACAAAAAATCATGTCTTGCTCTATGTCACAATCTCATTTACAATCAACTATGCTGAAAATTGAAAAATTTAGATTTAATGTAGTACAAGGTCAAGAAGCCAAATATTAAACATTAATAGTGGCTACTTCACTGCATTTATTTTTCAACCACTCAATTTTTAATTGACGAACCTCTAATTTTAGTATAGGCATTGCTCAGTGCAATAGAATGTGATTAGCAGTTCAGAATTGTCATTTAAAATTTGAAACTTTGAGGGAAAAAACCATTGCATGATGTGGCACAAAAAAGTTGGTATTTGATCACTTCTCTAATAACAAAAAAAAAATCCATATCGTTTCAATTTAATTTTGTTAAAAGAGGAAAGAAATCCGGTTTGATTTTAAATTTATTCCCAGTAATATTTAAAAATAATTTAGGAGTACACTCTATTAAACTCACCACTTAAACAGCATCAAAGCAACGATTTTTCCCATGTACAAATTCTAAGAACTAAAACTCAAGTCAAAATGGATTTTTTTTATTGGAATCAGACCTCACTTCAGGGATTATAGGAAACAAAAACATAAGAAATTTAAGAAATCCATGCTGCAACGTATTGGTTCGAACAATTATTGCAACCCTTTCTATCATATACAAAACAAACAATAATTCCTAACGCGAAATTCATTGATTTGAACTTCCGCCTATTACAGACCATGACTAGAAACTAGAAAAAGAATTAAATGAAAGCAGCGATGCAAATAGAATTACCTCCCGTGGAGAGAGCGACACTTAGAGGCAACACCATGGTAAATATCTGAGTCGGGATTAAAGGTGAGTTCCACTGGATCGCCAAGAAATCCATGGAAAATATCATAGAGGAGATGACATTCAAGGAAGTTGTAGAGAAAGACGACCACGACGAGGATAGAAGCAATGAGGTAATAAAGCGGAGGCTGGCTTGCAGCCACGCGGAGGAGGAGCTCTCCGGCAGCGTAAGCGGAGGCGTCGAAAGTGGCGGAGATGGTGTCGTTCGACATCAATGAAAGAGGGGAGAGATGGGGGTAGGGGTTGGGTTGGTGAGACTGGTTCGAGGGAGACGAGCTATAGTCTATAGTCTATAGAGCGCTAATTTTGGACTGTTACTTGAAAGAAGGGAAGGGAGTACTGATCGAGTTCAGTCCAGTGCGGTACTCTACCGTGTAGATTAATCTGGCGTGAATCTTGAAGCAAACTCCTGATCCAAATAAGCACCAAAAAGATTTTGGCTCGGATGGGAGTTATTTAATTTGGTACGGTACCGTAGGGGTACTCTCCCGCAGTGCTCCGCCAGTTTATTTGGAGTGATGGTTTAACCACGGCAAAGTTCTACGAACTTCTACAAATAACTTCTACAATAGCCAGCCAGCTAGTGAATATTGATAAAGTGAAGTGCTGACGTTTGAAGGAAAAGAATAACTTTTGAAAAGAAATTCTATCTGATAAAAGTTCCAAATTGATTTTATGTGAATGTGAATAACTGAATACTATAATTCTTCAAAACACCAGTGATTTATTTTTGTTTAGATACGTAGTAGAGTGGATGGTGAAAATTTAAATAGCATGATTTTAGGATTAACGTATAAATAGCATATAACAACTATTACTGTATTCTAAGCATCTTAAATTAGGTTATGTGGAATGATCTCACCTGTCAAGTCTCCAAAGAATTAATAAAACTAATACGAATTAACGCTAAGTTAAATACCTGTACAAGTTTGTGAATAGAATAAATTAAATTCCAGATTATTATAATTAATTAATAGTTATAAAGGTGATTTGGTTTCAGAACTCTTAAGGAAAGTCAAATCATAAAAAAAAAAAAAATCACGAACTATTATGAAATTTAATCGCAGGCTAAAAATAATTTAATCTTTTTATTAATAAATATTCCTCAAATTTAATTGTATGTCTAATTCGATATATGAGATTAATTACTATATTTCGTGATCATCCATCAAATTTCTATACGATTTGTATGATCTATTATGTTCGATAAGATTTGTCTCAATTTAAAGTTCAATTATTTTTCAATGCATGTGTTTATTTTGAGGCTAATCCGTAAATTAATTCTAATTTAGTAAGCTTCCGGCTTTTCTTTTCTTATTTTTCTAAAATGTTTTCTCAATAGACTAACAGTAGCATGTGGGTGCTTCATCATATTTGAGTATATAATAGTAAAATTTCTAAGTGGAAGTTGTTCGTTTAGTTTAGCCCTTGTCATAATTATATAGCTTGCGCAAGTAATATTTTGTTTATTTAAGCAACACCTCGAAATTGGTTCTATTGATCTATTTTTTTAGCATCACTCGTGGCAGGAGATCAGATCTTCTCCTAATCCCAAAAACACTGGAGCATCCTTTTCCTGTCATATAAAATCAAATTATTTTTCTCATAAGCATCCGAATCCGAATCTCAGGCAATGGCTGTCACTATAAGCATCCGATCCGAATCCGAAGCGATTGCTCATCGGAATTTATATAGTCTTGAGTCTTGACGGTCATCTTTCTTTTCTTGGTACAGAAGTAAAATGAATGGATAATTTTTAGTTTCTAGAAGAAACTGGCGGCTTGTTCAATTTATCAGAAAAAAGAAAGTGAATGGATATTTGTATATCTCAAAATCTCTGAGAAACCCGAAAAAGGAATCAATGGATACATCCGTTTTTAAGCACCGTGAAAAATGTGACATGGAGTGGGCCTGGCCCTGGCGGCAAAAAGGTTGCTTAAAAACTCAATATTCCATTACGCGTTGGACATATTTTATAAAAGACAAATATTCCAGTCCTTGGAGCCATTAAACTCTAGCGCAGCTCTCAGCTACTTTAATAAAAAAAAACTTCTAATTTTGTCTGACTTTAATTTGATTTAACTTTCGTTTTCAGCATCCTTATTCAGACTTTTAAAGTTCTGTTTATAATATTTTATAAGGTACTGATATAAGTACCCACGCTACACTGTACCCACACCTAAACTGTCATAACTGCTTGTGGAGACCGCAACTATTCCAAAACTGTAATTTTATTTCCCAAATTTAATAGTAATACTGTGAAGTATATATATCAAACAGGTCAAGTATTTATACTTATACAGACAACTACTTATGATATATGAATTTTCCTAAAATAACTGTACCCGCACCTTTTTTGTAAAATTTTCATGTTGTACCCGCATTAGGGGACCACCTAAACTGCCATAACTGCTTGTGGGGACCGCAACTATTCCAAAACTGTAATTTTGTTTCCCAAATTTAATAGTAATACTGTGAAGTATATATCTCAAAGAGGTCAAGTATTTATACCTATACAGACAACTACTTCTGATATATGAATTTTCCTAAAATAACTGTACCCGCACCTTTTTTGTAAAATTTTCATGTTGTACCCGCATTAGGGGACCACCTAAACTGCCATAACTGCTTGTGGGGACCGCAACTATTCCAAAATTGTAATTTTGTTTCCCAAATTTAATAGTAATACTGTGAAGTATATATCTCAAAGAGGTCAAGTATTTATACCTATACAATCAACTACTTCTAATATATGAATTTTCTTAAAATAACTGTACCCGCACCTTTTTTGTAAAATTTTCATGTTGTACCCGCATTAGGGGACCACTCAAACAGCCATAACTGCTTGTGGGACCGCAACTATTCCAAAACTGTAATTTTGTTTCCCGAAATTAATAGTAATACTGTGAAGTATATATCTCAAAGAGATCAAGTATTTATACCTATACAATCAACTACTTCTGATATATAAATTTTCCTAAACATAACATTCATCACACAACATATCATTTATTACACAAAATTATCACAAACAGTTTCATACCCAAATTAATAACAGTTCAAATATAAAATTAACACAGTTGCAAACCAAAATTTATAACAATTCTACTCGATAATCCAGCAAAATTGTTATTAAATTTTATTTTAATATTACAATGGCCCTGCTTGGTTTGATGCTTTTCAGATGACACATCCATCATGACTATTGAATGTTGGATCATTCAATTTTACTTCTTTAAAATAGAACGCCTTCTGATTTCTAAAATACAATTTTCTTTTCGGATGAGTTCCAAAGTTCAATTGGGAATGACACGTGTGCATGGCCCCATTTGCAAATGACTTTCTTTTCAGAGAGTTCAATTGGAAAGGACACGTGGAAACTAGAAGGTAAAGCGGGTATATCCTGCGGGTACGATGCGGGTACCAAAATAATTATTCTATTTTATAATACTACTTGCAAATATTTAAACCTCTATCTGTAAGCACTTAAATTCTAAATTTGTATAGTTTTAACTCCTAACTACTTTTGTCTTCAAACCAAAAAAAAAAATATTATTTTATAAATTTTTTTATTTTTCTCTGATCATTCTCATTTTTTTTCGACGATCTGTAATAAATTTTACGAATGTAAAAATACAAACGTTTTCTACTCGATTTTCCTTTTCAAATGATATCCATGAATAAATACTTTTAAGTTATTTTGAAATCGTGTTTTTCAAAGTAAAGTTCATAAGCATAGGGGTGTTCAAATGGTCCGGGTTTATTTGATTTTTAATCGAACCGGAAAAGTTTGAACGTAACAGTTCGGTTTTTTGGCCGCCTCAGAGAGGACGAGTGCGTATCCTCTGAGATATCTCAACTTTTGCGTGACCGACGTGTCCGGTGCCTATTTGGGGACAACTCAGGGGCCAGTATTATTTGTGCTCCAAGATTCGTGCATAACTTATTTGAATAGTTGCGATTTCCATAAAGTCACGCAAAGTGTGAGATATCTCAGAGGATTCGAATTTAGAGAGGACCCCAGTTACCCCACTCCCTAGTCCCTAAGATAAAAAAATAAAAATAATTCAAACTCCCTAACCCATCTCTATTCTTTTTTGAAAAAGGTTGACAGGGGCTGTCATTACGAATTCATATCCTCTGCATTAACTCAAAAGAGAATCTTTTGAGTTAATGAATTTTAACTGTCCAATCTGTTTCAAGATTCATGCGAACTAAATCTGCACTAATATTAAAGAGCCCTTATGTTATAGACACGAGCTGAATTGACTCCATTTAAAATCAAACGGTTGAAATTCATTAACTCAAAAGATTTCCTTTTAAGTTAACGGAGAGGATACGGATCCCTGTCATTACCATGAAACTCCCAACCCCTCTCTATGTCTCTCTTTCTCTCTCTTCGTGCTTCACTCCCAACTAATTTTCTTACGTCGCAAAGTGAACAGTGTCATTCTCAGCACCTGAAATTCCTTTTTTCTTTTTTTCTTTCTCATCTCCTTAATTTTTTAGATTCTCTGCTCGCTAGTTTTCGAGTTTCATTTAGATGGTCAGATTCTACACTGTTTTTCTTTCTTTCTTCATTCATATGGTTCGATCTTGTTAACTAATAATCTAAATATGCGGTGAAAATTTTCTTTTTTGCTGTTTTGGGTTCAACTGTGCAACTTTTTTTAAATTTGCTCTTGTTTCAACAATTTTGCTAGAATGACCCTACATTTTAACATTTTTATACCAATGGTTTTACTTCGGTTTGAACTGAATAAACCGAAATTTATTTCGGTTTGTTTGGTTCGGTTCTTAATCGGTTGATAAGTTTAATCGGTTCGGTTTGGTTCGGTTCTATTTTGAAAAGAAAAAAAAATATTTTGGTTTCTTTACTTTGGTTTCGACCGAACCGACTGTTCGAATACCTCTACATAAGCATTTTAAATTTTCAAACTTTTAAATCTCAGTCTACAACTATTGAAACATCTCATGCCACCATTTAAATTACTATGTTCGAGCGTTTAAACCTCTGATGTCGATCATATATTATTACGCATTTAAACCTCTGTATACAATCGTTTAAAGTAATTGTGTCAAACATTTAAATAATTTTCATATCAGATTTAAAAGATCGTAGACTAAGATTTAAAAGCTTGAGAATTTAAAGTGCTCATGGGCTTTGCTTTAAAAAAAATAAAAACACAACTTCAAAATAACTCAAAAATTTTTTTTTTATGGATCTCATTTGAAAGAGAAAATAGAGTAAAAAACGTTCGTATTTTTAGATTCGTAAAATTCATCACGGATCGTCGAAAAAATAAAAGAGAATGATCAAAGAAAAATAAAAAAAGAGCGAGTAAAATGAATATTTTCATTTTTGGCTTAAAAACAAAAGTAGTTAGGAGTTAAACTACACAAATTTAGAATCTAAATGCTTGCAGATAGAGGTTTAAATACTTGCGAGTAGCATTGTAAAATATTATAAACAAAACTTTAAAAGCTTAAATATGAGCGCTGAAAATGAAAGTTAGATATTAAATACTTAGGAGGCACACTCGGAGATTCATTTGGGAGACAATTATCCGGCTCCTTTATAAAATACAAAGTCTTCTTGTGTTTCACATCTCCAAATTTATCTCAACGATATGCGTAAGTGGTTGTCTCTAAAATAAAAAATTTGAACTGAATAATAAATTATGAGTTGGGCATGCTTTATAAGATGTAGGTCTTTCTTGTGTTTCACATTGCATGCAGTGACGTAGTTACAATTTTTATCAGTAGGAAACAAACATGAGTAGAACTAGGGTGTGATGTGCTCACCAAACTTTTTGGTGAGCACAACTCTACATAAACTATCGGATTCACTTCAAACGAGATTAATCCAACCGTTGAAACTGATGTACTTTACGAGTGATGGGCGTACATGCAAAATTTTGAATTTTTTGAATTCATTTAGTCTCAAGTCAAGTGGTCAAAATTAAGAATTTTTTGAATGCATTAAAACAACTTCATTTTGGATCATTCATTTTTCATCAATTTTGACCACTTGACTTGAGACTAAATGAATTCAAAAAATTCAAAATTTTGCATGTACATGCATCACTCGTAAAGTACATCGGTTTCAACGGTTGGATTAATCTCGTTTGAAGTGAATCCGATAGTTTATGTATAGTTGTGCTCACCAAAGAGTTTGGTGAGCACATCACACCCTAGTTCTACTCAACAAACATTTTACTAGTACGACTAGCAAATTGCATAACACTGTGAATTAATTAATTTAGACTGAATTATTCAGGAGTAAGTAAAAAAAATTTGAAATTTTTATTAATATCTAAAAAATTATAAAATTTAACAATCTGCATTCATTTTCGGAATAATTCCGAATATGCTCAATCCGGAGAATAATTCTCCGGAGTCCGGATCCAAGCCTTATTTTCGAAGAATTATTCTCCGAATTCAGGCCTTCTTTTCGGAGAATTATTCTCCGGATCCAGGGGCACCTCGGTTAATGCGGATTCGAAGAATTATTCTCCGGATTTGGAGTTATGGAAAATTATTCTCCAGACTTGTTTTTTTAGTTAAATAGAAAGTGTTTTGATTTATATTTTTTTATATTGAAATATTAGAAATATTTTTATATTTCTTTGAAAATAGATAATATACTATATAATTGAATTTATTAGAAAGACTGCGATAAATAATCCGGATCAACATTTTTCAGGCCGGAATTTTTGCAGTAAGAAAAATTAAAATATTTATTTGTGTGTAACTAGAAAAAAAATAAAAATGTTTTGGATCTGAGATATTGATCCCGGTTCAAAAATCACTTCTGATTAAATAAAGAAAATATCGTGATCCTTCTATTTTTGAAAAAACCCAATATGATATGACATATTGTCAGGCGAATGATTTAAGATAAATTATTTTTTTCAAAATAGATGCAGTATCTTAGAATTTGAATGTACTAGAAAGACCGTGATATTTTCTTTATTTACTCATAAGTGATTTTTAAACCGGGATCAATAACTCAGATCCAAATTTTTTTTTCCAATAACACATAAAGAAATATTTTAATTTTTCTTACAGCCGCAAAAAATCCGGCCTGAAAAATGTTGGTCCAGGTTAATTGTCGCAGCCTTTCTACTAAATTTAATTATATAGTATTCCATCTATTTTCAAATAAATATAAAAAATTCTAATATTTTAATATAAAAAAATAAATAAATCATAACATTTTCTATTTAATTAAAAAAACAAATCGAGAGAATAATTCTCCGGAACCCCAAATCCGGAGAATAAACATAGACCTATACCCACTTATCAAAATAATTGTCTACCCCTAGTTCAACGTGGCTCCGCCACTAATCTTATGTGTCCTTTTAAGGTCCAAACAATCGATCCAAATAATTAAATATGATCTTCGTATTAAAATGTATTAGGAGTCCAATGTGTGTGTGTATATATATATAGAGGAGGGATCGGATTACACTGTTTTTTGGTGACATCGAATGAAATCGTCCATTTTCAAAGTCCAAACAGTCGATCCAAACCGTTCAATATGATGGATATATTAAAATGTGCTTGCAGATCAAATTTTACATTTTTTTTTAATTTTTTTTACTATTTATTAAGATGGGTACAAAAAATCAATGGTCTGAAAACAATGATTTTGTAAAGTACTTAATAAATAGTAAACAAATTAAAAAAAATGTAAAATTTGATCTGCAAGCACATTTTAATATATCCATCATATTGAACGGTTTGGATCGACTGTTTGGACTTTGAAAACTTTGAAAATTGACGATGTAATTCGATGTCACCAAAAACGGTGTAATCCGATCCCTCCTCATATATATATATATATATATATTTTTAAGATATGCACAAAATTATTGTTTTTGGATAATCCAGAATCTTATGAAAAATAATAATTTTCTACCTATAAAGAGATAGTAATTTGTTTTTTTTCAAAAAACATAATATTTGGTCTCCAAACATAATTTAATACAAAGATGGTGTTAAACAGTTCAGATCAACTATTTGAATTTTGAAAATAAATATAAAGACATGAAGCATGAGAAGGTCCATGTTTCATATAGCACCTTAACCATCTCTTAAAATATAACACAGATCATACACCTGCTCACGTGATTGTGCATGTGCAATTTAACTTTTAATTAAAAGCTGATAAAATAATATTGTGAATTTTAAAATCTCTGAGTATATGATCTATTAATTACTAATGTAACAAATTAATGCACGATTTATTTAATTATAAAAAATTATCTCTACAGCTTTTTTATATTTTGATATTGGTTGGCTACAGGTGGAAACAAAATATTCATACTAGAGTTATCCACCGATTGGTGAATTTATCTTTTATTTTTTATTTAAGACTTATTCGATAAGATAATAAATTTTGTATTCTAAATCCAAATGCTCCCTAACAAATTATTTCTCTAATTAATATTCCCAATGATCTCTGCGTGTTGTGAGATGCTGAAATACGTTCCCTATGAAAAAAACTACCAATGTCACCGATTATATGCACTGAACAATTAGTTTTTTTTTTTTTTTATTTATCTAGAGCAATTAGTTACTTCCATCAAAATCTTGTTATACATCGCTTATAAAGTAAATCGGTTTTAATAATTTGAATTCATTGTTTGAAATTCATTCGATAAATATTTAAGTTAAATTTGGTGAACTTCTGAACATCACTCAATAAGCTCACCCGTTAGTATTGATTATTGTCAAGCTATTTCTTCATATTGGTATTGGCATTGGTATTGCTATTGCTATTGCTATTTCTTCACTCAATAAGCTCACCCGTTTATATTTCAAAAATTTATAAAAAGTCCTCAATCAAGTGATTATATTGGTATTGGTATTGGTATTGGTATTGGTATTCAATTAAATTTTGATTTGAAATTGAACTCAATTTTTGTTCCTCCTTGACATAAATTTTGAGCCCGCCCCTGTGTCACAAGAAAATGACTCATTTCCCCCTCATAACCGGCTAGTTAAAATACTGAACACTTTTCTTAAAAATGCTACATACATGCATACATACACCCGAATTGGTTGAACATAATAACACGTCGGATGCGAGGATTAAATCTGAATAGGTTAATTATAGTTTCGAGTTGAACATATATAACAGTATCCGATATTTTTCTATTTCCGGACTAAAACCCGACGTAATTTGTTGAACATTGTTAGTTTTGCATAAACATTGTCTACTGATTTGGTCTTTTGTACATTTTTTTTCAATTAAAATTTTCCATACAAAAATTCAAATAAAAATCCTTATTAAAATATATATTTTTCATAAACAATTGTCCATAGAGGATTAAACCTCCTAAATATATTGACATCTTTTGGTCCCCACCAGACAATTTCTATGTAAAAAATCTTATAATATTCTGACAAAATCTCCTAATAAAAAAGAAGTGTGGAAAATGTGCTGGCAAGCCTGGCATTAATTAAACACCACACCACCAACTCACCAAGTCATCGTAATTCCCAACTTCAAATTTTTGTATTTTGTAATTAAAAAGAGCTTCTCGGGTTAATTGTCGATTTAGACATCAGCATATTATAGATGCACAGGTTAAGGTTTAGATCGTAATAAATAGTTCAAGTCACTTTTTAAAGCTCTAAAATATTAGATTCGAGGGGTTAATATCAAAGATTTGGTGCTTGAATGTACGACGAATTAAACAGAGTGTTCTAGAGGTTTATGCACATTGAACAAAGTGTTCTAGAGACGCATATTTGACTTTCGTGAAAAACACGTAAGAAATGTTAAATTTAGATTCAGTGTAATGCATCATTTCTTGAGATGCATATTTTTGAAAAAAAAAAAAAATCTAATAAGAGGATCTCATAACTACTAAATCTAAGAAGATTTCAAACAACCGCTTGACAATTAAGTTTAAAAATAGTTCAAACAATTATAAAGGACCTGTAACTCAACTAGTGCAAATCGAATTAATGAACTGGCAATGGCAACGACAATGAGAGAGAAGCGGAGGGACTATCGTCAAAATTATCAAAATAACCATTGTCAAGTGATCCATCCACTGAGATAAAACCATCTAAAGTCGACTGAAACCATGATATCGTAACTCAAATTAGACACAACAATATATATTTTATAGCTCACTAACTCCTGGATACCATTTCAGTACATGACAAACGATTTCTCAGTACTTACCAAGTTCAATTATTACCAAACCATGATCCATATTCACATAACAGCAACAAACTTTCAACACAGACACACAACAGAAGTCACACCAAACCGGTGCGATGCATTGCACCAGCTCCATCATGCAGCTTGTAAGTCTGGCTTGGCACAACCTGAATTACACCCGGTTGCTCTGCAATTCACAAAAATTTCGGTGTAAGAGAATGGCATCTTTCTTTCATGATCAGTGCATTGTACCAGAGATTGGTGCTCGTTACTGTGGCATGATACCAGTTACAAGGTTTAAATGAACTGAAGAGGATTTATAATGTTTTATTGCATCAGTTGCTACGTAGCAAAAAATTTGTGTAGTTAGACATAGAAGAGTTTGATCAGATATAGCCGACTACCGTCATCAATTCAAACAAACAATAATTCACCAAAGACATCTATTAATTTTAATTAATGCAGGAAGAAACAACTTGGTAACTTACTCTTTAACTCTTCAACTTGAGATGGGGTCAACTTGGCGGAGAAACCACTAGCCGCATGCTTGTAGTGGTACAACACTGCCTCTTTCGCCGCTGCCTCACTAATAATTAGCAACAAAAACAAGGACCAAAATGAATAGAAATGCAACAAACTAAGAAAAGACAACCAGTTTACAGTATGCGGACCTTTTAGAAGTGGAGTCGGGGGCGATCCAATGCCCGATCGGAGCCATTCCATCTGCATCAAGATTCACACAGACACACATTGAGATTCGTGTGTATCAAGTGAATGTGAATCTTGATGCAGATCGAAAGGCTTCAACCAGACATTGGACCGCCCCCAATTTCTTTAGGCATCGGACTGCCCCCAATTTCAACCAGGCTTCAACCAGACATTGGACCGCCCCCAATTTCTTTAGTAATAGTTATCGGAAATAAACAAATCTAATACTGCATCTGTAAAAAAATCTCTTAAGTGATTATCCACATTAAGAACCTTTTTGTAAAACCATGATTCCACCTCCAATTTAACAAAAGAATGGAAAATTGGAACTGATCCAAACTAAACCTTATGCTTCAAGCCAAAATTCTGTATAGCAATAACAAACAACAATACAGGAATCCATGTGACGAGTCACATCGCTGTCTGTGTCGGGTTGGCCCCGGCGAGAAACCCCAACTAAAACCTTCGGCTTCACAACCGCATCCAAAACCCTAGAAATGTAAAAAAATATCGTAAAGGAAAAGGGAAGTCACCTTCCGAAAACGGAACCCAGTGTACGGATGTGAAATTCCTCCGGATCGACACCCTCCGGTCGATCCAGGTAGACGATGTGTACGGAAGCCTCCTCTTTCGTCTCCTTCTCTACCTCAACCCCAGCGCGTTCGTCAGCCATTAAAGCGAGCACAGAGGAAAACAACAAGAAAAGCACGAGCGGGACAGAAACGATGGTTTTCATTAATTTTTGTGATTTTGCAAATTTATCGATGGTTCTGTTTCTGTAGATAAGTACGCGCTTCTCCTTCTCTTCAACGCCAAGTAATTATTCTTGCGAACAAATGCCGACTAAATAATTGGTTGCACCTGGTGCAAATTGTATGATAGAAAACGTAATCCTCTGTAGGTGCGGTCAACTAGGTCTTTACTGTTGATGTAAAACCTGATCTGGGTGCAAATTGGACCTTTTCTTTTGAAAGGCCCATTGGGTGCGCGAAGGAGTTGCAAATGTGTGAATCGTGATTAGTGGGCTTTTCTTTCCCGTTTATTCTATCTGTGATTTAAGTTGGAAAACTGGGAAAAAAAATATTTACATTTTATCTAAATAAATTGGATAAATTTTGGTATAATTTTAAATCTGATTATTTATTCATCAAAATAATGGTTAAATTGTACTAAATTTGATTCGCTGTCTGTTTAAATAGGAAATTTTCCAATTTTTATTAAGTTTAATATCAGTTGTTATGATTAGTAAATAAATTTCTTACAAAAAGATTAAAATGGAGCAAAGCAAAAAAAGTATAAAATTAAAATTTGTAAATTTGTAAATTTGTACTAAAAGAAAAGAAAATTTGCATTATATACGTCACGCCTACATTGCGTCATTACACAATAAAATTAAAGGATAAAGATTTTTTTCCCCCGGCTCCTATCCCCCATTCATCCCCCAATCATTAATTATGTAGGGGACCACAACTTCAAGTACAAAAAAACAAAAAAAAAACGTGTATTAATCATTAATTACGTGGGGGACCGCTTGTATTTGAAAATTTTTATATCTGACGCGTGCAAGTATTCATATATAATACATCAAGTATTCATATATAATACACTAAGTATTCATATCTAAGATATCAAGTATTTAAAAAAAAAAACTGGATACATCACTCACCCATTTTTTACACGTTTTTAGAGGTGGTTTTTTTTTTTCTCCGTTCACTCTAACTAATATTTCTTACAATTTGTGAAGAATTTTGCGAATCTAAAATCACAAACGTCTTCTACGCAATTTTCTCTTTCAAATGAGATCCATGATGAAATACTTTTGAGTTATCCGTCGCGCAAGTATTCATACCTCGTAAAATTATTTATATCTCGTCATTCAAGTATTCATACCACGTCAAGCAAGTATTCATACCTCGTCGAACAAGTATTCATACCTAAGATAGAGTGTACTGGACATTTCCAGTAATTGAGCGGTAACGAAATTTCAATCGGTAAAAAATGAGTGAATTAAGTGTCCAGTTTTTTATTTGTGAAATACTAATTAGGTATGAATACTTGTTCGATGATGTATGAATACTTGAATGACAAGGTATGAATACTTGTGCAACGGACAACTCGAAAGTATGTCATCATGGATCTCATTTGAAAGAGAAAATTGTGTAGAAAACGTTCGTGGTTTTATATTTGCAAAATTACTACCAGATTGTCAGAAATATTGATTAAAGTGAACGGAGAAAAAAATCCACCTCTAAAAACGTGTAAAAGATGGGTGAGTAATGTGTCCAGTTTTTTTTTTTAATACTTGATATGTTAGATATGAATACTTGATGTATTATATATGAATACTTGATGTTTTATATATGAATACTTGCACTCGCTGCGATAATAACACGTTTTGTTTTGTCTTTTAGCGCTGAAATTTGTGGTCCCCTCTTAACTAGCGGTCAACAAAAACAGTTATTGACTGGGGGATGAATGGGAGATGAGAGCTGGGGGATAGTTAGTCGGTCCCAAAATTAAAAGCCACCTATAAGTATAATTATCAAAATTTACAATAAGATCTTTAGGTAAAAATTCTATATATAACATTTCTTTCTCTGCCTTTAATAAACCGACATTATTAGAATTAGTCTTGAGTTTAAAAAAACCGAGTAAAAGAGACGAATTCAAAATTTGAAAGATTCTTTGTGAGTTATAATAAAATTATTTTAATTTTTTTTTTTAAATCATGGTTGGAGTCAAGCCAACTAACACACTTTCAAACATCATGTATAATATAGAGAATAAATATTTAAAGTTGAAAGTTCTGATTTTTTTTTTGTTCAATAAAATCGACCAACGTAAAAAAAATGGGAAATTTTTTATCTATAGAAATTATTAAATACAGATGTACGGAAACAGAAAGAGTACCTCATTTGCAACAAATATAGAAAGATCTGACTCAATGAGTCCGATCCAAAATTTATGGATCGGTCTCAATGGTTCAGATCCATCAATATATATATATATAGAGAGATGAGATATTGTGCTTTGCAAATTAAAACGAACGTTTTATTTCGAGCTCTTTTTCAGATTTTCAAAGTCCAAACAGTCGATCCGAACCGTTCAAGTTGATCTACATATTGAAATGTGCTTGGATACCAAATTTTATATTTTTTGGAATTTTTTTACTATTTATTAAGCCACTTTGAAAATTGCTGATCACATGGTCCAGAATTTTGTTGCACTGTTTTTACTGTATTAAAAATATAACTTTTCTTTCTCTTGCAACGGGGTCTTCAGTCTTCAGCACCTCACTATTATTTCTTTAATTCTTTTCGTTTATTTTCTTTGACAAAACCGCACTACCGCAGTGCTCTTCGTTCCCCCTATTTTTTTTTTTAATAATCTCTGACAAACCGCACAGCTTATGAACAGCAACTATGTAAAGTCTAGATTTCCCTACCAAAAAAAACTTGGAAACAGATCGTAGCTCTGTCTCAAAAAAGTATATACACAGGGGCTCATTGATTTCGTTTAGGTTATAAATTGTCATCACTTGCTCAGAGCACAAATAGAAATATCCATTATTGTACGCTAGCTACATCTATCAGTTCTTCACTTGGCATCTGACGCAGGACGACCTCTGTCCAGTAACAGTCCCCGACCTTACAGAAGTAGATCCCCTGGGATCTCTGAAAGAACACCATTATGATGCACTTCGGATCGGTCAGATCCGTAGAGAAAGTTATCTTCGTGATCACAGAACTTAATTCCCATCATCGACTTAAACAGAAAGTCAGCTTTGTGGAGGGGAAAGTATCTCGAGACCCCTTGAAAACCTTTGACCGGAATAGTAAACGGAGGAAGCTGGACGCGAGCCCAGTTTAACGGGTTTAGCAAGAAAAGCTCCGTACCACTAGGGGCCACAAGTAGGAGCCAGCTACGGTAGGAGACACATGGTCTCTGGAAGATGAATCTTGCGCATCTTCAATATATTCCCAGAGGTCGTAGCTAGAACTGCCGGAACCCGTCATCCTCTGTGTGTCTTATTGAGTACGGAATCATCAGCCACGGGAGTTGATGAGGGAGGTGGCGCGTCTTCGGAAGTGAAGCAGAGCGCCATGGAGATCAAACGGCGCGAAATCGAACATAGTCAGTGATATATGCATCGCTACTTGGGGGAGATAGGCCCAGTCGGGAACATAGTCAGTGATGCAGCAGTGGTATAAGGGCAGGCACAAAAATAAAATAAGAGTTACCAGGATTTCCTCCTTCCGCCCGAGAGCGCCTTGCAACTGAGCTTATTAATTAAAGAGAAGTATTTTAGATAAGCCTGCGGTGGTAAGAAAAAAAAAACCATATATATGCTCTTAATTACTTGAAGTTTGTATTATGCTAAACATGAAAAGAGCTTGAGAACATTAAATTGTGAGTTCTAATATTCTTAATTTTAGGCAGACGTACTGAATTATTTTAAATTGTGAGTGCTATCTATAATTCTATATCCTTCCCTCAAAATTCAAAAATAAGAAATATGAAACGAAGCTTGCCACAGCTGTGAAAAGACAAAATCCAACAAATAATTTGCTAAATGTAAAGATGTGTCTTATTTCCAAACGCTTATGGTATTTACACTCTAGAAACTTTAATATTATTACCCAAAAATAATAACAACAAAATATGTACAATATATATGTAGAACTGTAGAAGGATAAATGTGTAGTAACCCAGATGTCTCCAGCCCTTGCTCCCGTGCTTTGAACACTCTTCACACTTAATTTTTCACAGTCGTGTCAGTTTCGCCTATTTAAATTTTTTCTTTTTTCAAAATTAACCGACCAATCAAAATCTAACGAATATAGTTATGCATGTGACTATATGTGACGTACGTGATGTGTTCACGTGTCTATACGTGACCACAAGACGTGCCGTGATGTGTTCATGTATATTTTATATCATTTGTGGCCAGTTTTGCAAACCACGTCACTTGACCATCTCACATGCATTACGTGACGTGACAGAGTCAATTACGATTGATGTTACTTTTTTCTTCACTACAAAATGTCCACAAGTCGCGTACCAAAGACACAGTAAAAGAAATAGTTTAGTCCAAAAAAAAAAGTTACAAATAATAACAATTCCAATTAACATAACCAACCATTAGTACAACGTACGGCAACATGTCAAGTTCAGTCATTGAACAACATATTGATCAATTTGATCAGCTTCCTGTAGTTAATTTGTATATGTCCTCCAAACTTCAGTCAAGCAAAAACAAGCCTCTCACACACACACAAAAATAAAAGACCGAAAACAACTAAAAATAAGATCTTAAATCAGATAGTGGATCCCTTCTACGATCTGTCAACGCAAAATTATGTATCTTAGCGAGAAAGATGACATCGTTAGATTTAAGACATCATGTTTTTTTGGAAAGTAGTAGAATTAAATCTACCGATTTCATTAGAAACCATATCAATCAAGTATAATTAAGATCCTAAAGCATGATCCTAATTAAGACTTGATTGCCATGCATGTCCAAAAGTTACAAAACATAATGAATTCAGAAAGATAATATTAATTAACAAACAACTTAACAACTAGCTGCATCACGACAATATTTGTTGAAGAATAATATCAGAGAATAATTTCATCATAGATCAAGGGTGTATGTGCAAAAGTGTAAATAGGTACAGCTGTACTAAATAGAAATTAGAATAGGTACCAACGGTAAAATATTTCTAACCGTTGAAAAGTTGTAATATATAGATGAAAATCTATACTGTAAAAATAGAACAATATACATAAAAAAAGATTTAGATTCATTCTCTCAAAAATAACATGGTATCAGAGCAAAAAATTCTGTGACCACAAAAAAACCAACATCAATACCAGTAAACTGGTTTCCACAATCATAAAAACAGCAAAGGGCAAAAATGGCTCAAGAAGGGCAACATGAGGCTATCAATTCCTCCAAGCTCACAAATACTTTGCTCAATGGCAAGAATTATCTTCCATGGGCAAAGGCCGCATCTAGAGCGCTCAGCGGTCGAGAGATGCGGGAATACATCACGGGAGAAAATCAAGAGCCAAAACCGGCAAATCCGAATTTGCTGACCAAAATAAAAAAAAGACAAGAAGAGAGTAGAAGAGAGGCCATGGGTGGTCCACAAGTCGCAACCGAAGAGGGACACGAGACCCACGGCTTCGCAGTGGCCAAAAAATTCAATTTTTCAAAATTCGGCCAAAACCCTAGATCCCAAATCTGCTCGAATCACGGTGAAATCGAGAGGTGTACGGGGTGTAAGAAGGAGGGGCACACTCATGAGAACTGTTGGTTTCTTCATCCCCATCTAAAACCAAAACACTGGAATCAAGAAAGAACTAAAGAAGGAGGGACATGTGGGAGTTTCTTTGCTGAATCGAGTACACGAGAAAAAAATTCAGAATTAAGTGCTGGGCGTGAGGCGCGAATTGGTGAGCCCTCTGGGTCGCATGCGCCTGGAGGCCTTCACACTTCAGATCCGCATGCACATGGGACGCATGACTTGCGTGGCCTCTCCGAGTCGTATACGCGTGAAACCAATCCGTATGCACGTGCCGCTGGATTTCATGTCAACTCGCATGCGGTGCGAGAAAGAATTCACCCCAATCCGTGTGCAAATGAGATTAATCATTTCCAGGCCGATTCTAAGCCCAAAATTGATTCTACGTATTGGCATGGAGTGAATTACCTTGCTGGCGGGTCAGGACCAGTTGGAAACGGGTCAGTAGCAGCAGATCAATTACAAACATTGATGCAGCAGATGTCTATGTTGCTAGCCCAACAAAATAATTCGTTCTCTGGTATTTCTACACACTCTAAAAATTTAAATTTATTAGATAGAATAATTATTGATAGTGGTGCTACGGATCATATGTTTGGCAACCAAGCACTTCTAAAAAATTTAGACATGACAAAAAACAACCAATTTGTCATGGTAGCTAACGGTATGAAGGCTAAAATAAATGGTATAGGTGAAACTATATTTTTTAACAAAAAAATACTCAATGTGTTATATCTAGATACTTTTCCTATAAACTTACTTTCCGTTCAAAAATTAACACAATAATTAAATTGTGATGTAATATTTTCACGAAAAAATGTTGTATTTCAAGACCGGGAAACCGGGACGAAGATTGGTGAAGGATTTCATGAAAATGGACACTATTTTTTGAATTCAAAAAATTATTTTTGTGCTTCCGCTAAATCCGTCGATATCGGCCTTTGGCATAGAAGATTTGGGCATCCCTCCAACAAGATTTTAAATTATATTTTGGATTGTAAAAATTTAAATTGTGATAATTGTGAAGTTTGCAAATTGGCAAAACAAACTAAGCTTCCTTTTGCTCATTCCAATAGCAAAAGTGAAGCTATGTTTGACTTAATTCATTCGGATGTATGGGGACCGGCCCCAATTGAATCATATAATGGATTTAAATATTTTGTTATTTTTATTGATGATTTTTCAAGAACCACTTGGTTATACTTACTCAAATCAAAAAATGAAGTCTTTAGTATCTTCAAAGAATTTTTTTGTCTCATAGAAAATCAATTTAATGCCAAATTAAAAATATTTAGGTCGGCTAATGAAACGGAATTTGTAAATAAAAGTTTTTCAACATTCTTTAAAGAAAAATGAATTATACATCAAACTACTTGTATTAATACACCCGAACAAAACGGAGTGTCGGAAAGAAAAAATAGACATTTGTTAGAAATGACAAGAACATTGATGTTCCAAAGCAATGTCCCTAAAATATATTGGTCGGATGCCATACTTTGCGCTACACATCTAATTAATAGATTACCAAGTTCAAGAGTAGAAAACAAAATCCCGCTAGAAATTCTTTACCAACAAAAAGTCACCTTCGACCATTTAAGAATATTTGGATGTACAAGTTTTGTGCATATTAAAAGAAAAGATAAGCTAGATTTTGTTTCAACTAAAACAATTTTCTTAGGATATTCATCTTTTAAAAAGGGATACAAATGTTATGATCCTATTAATAAAAAATTATTTATTTCTAGAAATGTTATATTTTTTGAAAATGAGCCATATTTCAAAAAAATTCAAATGTCTAGTCAAATTCAAAATAAAACAATAAATTCGGTAACACCCTACATTGCTCAAAATAATGTAGAAGAAAATGATACAAGTGATGTTGAAGAAGAAATAGATGATAATAGTAATAACATAAACGAGACCGAGGTAGTAAATAATTCGGGGCTTAGACGAACATCTAGAGTATCACAACCTTCTAGTAGACTTAGAGATTATGTAACTTATACCGTCCAATACCCTATACAAAATTTTGTTTCAAATGAAAAAATTTCACCTTCATACCAATCCTTTCTTACTTCTATAGAAAAAGAAATAGAACCGAAAAGTTACCAAGAGGCCATCCATAAACCAAATTGGAATAAAGCCATGAAGGAAGAGCTAAAAGCTCTAGAAAAAAATGAAACATGGGTAATTGTTCCATTACCAAAAAATAAAAAACCCGTTGGGTGCAAATGGGTTTACAAAATTAAATATAATTGTGATGGTACCATAGAACGGTATAAAGCAAGGTTGGTAGCCAAAGGATTTACACAAATCTATGGTATAGATTACAATGAAACATTTGCACCGGTTGCAAAAATGAATACGGTTAGGGTTTTATTCTCTATTGCCGTAAATAACGGTTGGAATTTATATCAAATGGATGTTAAAAATGCATTCCTTCAAGGAACACTTGAGGAAGAAGTTTATATGACCCTCCCACCGGGTCATGTAAAGGAAAAAAATACTAACCTTGTTTGTAGGTTAAACAAATCAATTTACGGACTTAAACAATCTCCAAGGGCATGGTATGGCAAGTTATCTCAATATTTAGTTTCTTGCAATTTTAAAATTAGTAATGCCGATCACTCATTGTTTACCAAAAATGAAGGAGAAAATACAACCCTTGTGTTAGTATATGTAGATGATTTAATAATTACCGGAAACAATTTAGAAGCAATTAGAAAAATCAAATCCCAATTAAAAGAAAAATTTGACATTAAAGATTTAGGGTATTTAAAATATTTTCTAGGAATAGAAGTAGCATTTTCAAACAAAGGTCTATTAATTTCTCAAAGAAAATACACCTTAGATTTGTTAAAAGAAACCGGTAAATTAGGTTGTAAACCGGTCTCTACACCAATAGATAACAAGTATAAATTGAATACCGAAGATGGTGAACCCTTAGAAAACATAAACCAATTTCAAAGACTTGTAGGAAAATTAATTTATCTCACGGTAACTCGTCCGGATATTTCATTTTCCGTAAGTCAAATTAGTAAATTTATGCATTCACCAAGAACACCACATTTAGAGGCCATAAACCGAATTTTGAGATATCTAAAAGGAAATCCCGGAAAGGGCATATGGATGAAAAATAATAATTCTAATGCAATTTGTGGCTATTCCAATGCAGATTGGGCCGGTAGCTTTGATAGAAAATCCACCACCGGCTTTTGCACATTTGTAGGCGGGAATTTAGTCACATGGAAAAGCAAGAAGCAAAATGTTGTGGCACGATCAAGCGCGGAAGCGGAGTATCGAGCCATGGCATCAACCGCAAGCGAATTAATATGGCTCAAACAATTGCTCAAAGACATGGAAATCAACGTTGATCAACCCATGAAAATGTATTGCGACAACAACTCGGCACGCCACATTGCACTAAATCCAGTATTTCACGAACGGACCAAACACATAGAAGTTGATTGTCATTTTATTCGAGAAAAGGTTCAAGCCAAGGAAATAGAAACACCGTTTGTTCGAAGCAAAGATCAACTAGCTGACATCTTTACAAAAGGATTAGATCCTAAACCATTTGAAGAAATCACAAGCAAGCTAGGATTACTCGATATCTATAATCCTAGCTTGAGGGGGGGTGTTGAAGAATAATATCAGAGAATAATTTCATCATAGATCAAGGGTGTATGTGCAAAAGTGTAAATAGGTACAGCTGTACTAAATAGAAATTAGAATAGGTACCAACGGTAAAATATTTCTAACCGTTGAAAAGTTGTAATATATAGATGAAAATCTATACTGTAAAAATAGAACAATATATATAAAAAAAGATTTAGATTCATTCTCTCAAAAATAACAATATTAATTAACAAACAACTTAACAACTAACTGCATCACAGTTTATCAAAATACACAAAAACCAAATGAAAACATAAACATAACTAGCTAGGTATCAGTAATCAAGCAAATTCCAGTCAACATCTTCCTCATTCAAGGCGGCACCAGACATTGGATTTTGCTAGTTGCCAGGCCCAAAAACCTCCCTGATAGGAGTCAAAGACAGCTCTTGAACTGGGGCCTCGTCCTCCATGGACACCAGAACCTCCACCGCTATTAATTTGTTTCACTTCCTGTAGTTGATCTGGTATGTCCTTGATATCACAGGGAAAAATGAGACTCAAATATGACATAGAATTAATCATCCCGAGAAATACACCAAAAAGTAAATAAAGAAATAAGTGCAAAATAGGTGTATTTTATGCTTGAAACAAATTTAAATGTACGTAATTTATAAACGTAGAATGATTTCTTTTAAATTTAACTGAATAATATTAGCTTGTTAGGTACATAATTGACTTGAGGCTAGGCAACAAGAAAATCAATACTAACTGAAAAATTGAACCATAAAGCATATCTTTTTGTAAAAACATAAAAATTATATCCTTACTTTATCCTGAATTTTAAAACTTGCTTTTGGTGCAAAGTATTATTCATTATCAAGATTATTCAAATTTGAGTTTCTACACCTAGCATAGAATTATCTAATTGCTTTAAAAGAATTGATCTGTTTTAGTTAGATTTCTCAAAATCTATTCTTCTATCTTTAGAAATGCGCGCAGCAAATTAAATTAAAATAATATATTCAACAAATCGTCACGTACTCCACCTACACGTGAAAAAAGCAAAAACTGTTCTGATCTTAACGCATGATTGTGACGATAATTTAGTTAAATTTTCATAAATGTCAATTTTAATGAATAAACATTAAATATTTAATTACAAAACTAAAATAAATTTAGAATTATGAGTCAGATGTTTCGTTTAGCTGCCACGCGTCAAACCAAACTTCATTCAAGCAAAAACAAGCCTCTCACACACACAAAAATAAAAGACTGAAAACAACTAAAAATAAGATAGTGTCCCTTCTACTCTTTGACTCAGAGATGCAAACAAGATGGTGCCTGCAATTGGATTTTGTCAGTAGCACAGGGTTGGATCTTGGGTTTTGTGATCTCTGACTCAGAAGCACACAATTGATTTTGTGCGTTACAGAGGTAAATTCAATTTTTAGATCTTAGAGTTAGAACTCCATTTAAATAGGTAGATTGAATTTGTGATTGGTAAATGGTAATATTGAATTACTAGGTCTTAGAACCCTAATTAATTAGAGATTGAATTTGTGCTTAGTAATATTGAATTATCACGTCTTAGAACTCTAATTAATTGGTATTATTGAATTATTAGATCTTAGAAACCTAATTGGTACATGAATTATTAATCTTTTCCATTAATAATTTCTAGTATAAAATGAGTTTGAACTCGATTAGCTATTTAAATCTGATTCGATAATTTCTTGCCTTACTCTGGTGAAAATCCTGCATCAGCTCTTGTCTCCAATATAAAATGAAAATGAGATAGAAGATATTCCTCAAGTTGAGAGAAAAGAAAACAGAGAGGAAGCACCTTTGTGAATGCCAACAAGATCAACACAACTTTCATAGGATAAAATATTTATAACGTATAAGATACAATATTTTATACAAAATTTATTATTCTTTTGAGAATATCTCATCACAACATAAGATATTTCTAACTTTTATTTAAAAAAGAACAAGAACCAAATATAATTACCAAGAAGCCATAATGAACCTAGTTTAATGCAAAGCCATAAAACAAGAACTAAGAGCCCTAGAAAAAAAATAAAATTTAGATAATCATACACTTACCAAAGAATAAAAATTCCTTTAATTGTAAATGGGTGTATGATATTAAATATAATAGCAATGGTACCGTAGAATGGTAGAAAGCACGATTAGTTCTTAAAGGATATAGCCAAAACCTATGGTATAGATTACTATTAAACTTTTGCATCCGTGACAAAAATAAATATTGTTAGGACTTTGTTTTTTATTCTGATAAATCAATGATGGAATTTATACCAAATAAATATTAAAATATCTTTCTTCATGGAGCACTTGAATAAGAGGTGTATATGATTATATCACTGGGTCACGAAAAAGAAAAAAAATTATAATTTAGTTTGTAAGTTAAGAAAATTCATTTATGAGATAAAACAATTTTCAAGAGTATGGTATGACAAATTAAGATCTCACTTGATCTCTTGTAATGTTAAGGTTAGTAATTTTGAGCACTCATTATTTATCAAATATGATGGTGAGTCCAAAACTATAATCTTAGTATATGTAGATGAAATTATAATTACCGGAAATAATCAAGAAGCGATTAAAAAATAAGTCTCAATTAAGAGAGAAATTTGATATTAAAACCTAGACTTGTTAAAATATTTTATAGAAATAGAGATAACACACTCTAAAAAAAGATTTTTTTTATTTCACAGAGAAAATATATACTAGATTTATTAAAATAAATCGGAAATTAATAAGGATGTAAGCCGACCTCTACACTAATAGAACTATTAGAAGACATAAGTCATTTTCAAAGGCTAGTAGGTAAATTAATTTATTGGGTATTTCTTTTTCTATAAAGAGGAGGGTTCCAATGCCTCGTGCCTTTCATACCTCATTATACCTCATATTTTATATCTTCATTTTCAAAGTCTAAATTGTCGATTCGAACCATTGAATATGATATCTATACTAAAATATGGCTGAGGATGAAATTTTATAATTTCTGAAATTTTTTTACTATTTTTTAAGATGGGTAAAATCACTGTTTTTTGAATGGTCCAAAAACAGTGATTTTGTATCTATCTTAAAAAATAGTACAAAAATTTCAAAAATTATAAAATTCCATCTCCAAGCATATTTTATTATGGATGCCATGTTGAGCTGTTCGGATCAACAGTTTGGACTTTGAAAACGAAGATATAAAATACGAGATATAATGAGGTATGAAGAGCATGAGGTATTGGAACCCTCCTCTTCTATTAAAACAAATTAGCAAATTTATTCATGCACCAAGAACCCCTCACCTATAATCAACAGGTAGAATTCTAAGAAATCTTAAAGAAACTCTCAGGAAGGGTGTTTTAATGAAAAATAACAATTCTAACAATATATTTAATTAGCTATTCTGATGTAGATTGGGCCGGTAGCTTCGATAGAAACTCGACAACCATTTTTTGCACATTTATAAATATAAATTTTAGTCACATAGAAAAACAATAACAAAATATTATGGCACGATCAATCGCTGAGCAAAGTATCGTGCCACGGCATTAGTCTCGAATGAGTTAACTTCGATCAACAACTCTTGGCAAACATTGGCATTACAAATCAAACTTCCATAAGAATATTTTGCAATAATCAATCGGTCCAGCACATAGCATTCAATCCGGTCTCCCATTAGCGAATAAAAGACATCGAATTGGATTGCCGTTTCATTCAAGAGAAGATCTAATCCAAGGAGATTGAGACCTCCTATTTATTAGAAGCGAAGAACAATTGACGGATATATTAACAAAGGATTAGATCCAAGACAGTTTGAAGATTAATATTGACAAGTTAGAGTTAGTAGTTATTTACAATTCTAACTTGAGAGGGCGTTGACAAATAAAATAAAGCAAAGTAAGATTGAGGATTTGATTAGGCTGAAAGCCATATAATTTATTTTTCATCATTGGCCAATAATGAAAAATAATTAAAGCTAATAAAGTAACTCCATCTTTTTATAATTGATAGAATTGCATGTACCGTTAAAATTAGACTAGGTAACCCATTTGTAAAAAATCATCAGAATAGCAATAACACAAAATACTTTTCGTCATTCTTACTCTAAAAAATCAGCAGTTCTTGTTAAGTTTATGATATCTATATTACTGTCTGCCAGTGCTTATATTCGTCACCGTATCAGGAACAACAAAACAAAAAAATGTATATTATACAAATAAGAATATTTAATTGATGTAACAAAATAATCCACAAGAACAAATATGTTTTGTGATCATATATTCTGAGTAGCACTCCCATCCAACACAAACAGGCAGCATGTAGTAATTAATAAAAAAAAATATGAAAGAGAAGGCATATAATTATAAATCGGTCACTGGATATCTTAAACATAATATATATAATCAGTGATGTATATAGGATGGGCTAAAGTGTTTTATAAAACATAGGTTCTCTTGTGCTTTGCGCTTTTATCTTTGATTTCAAATTTCAAATAGTTGATATGAACTGCTCAACGTGATATCGGTACAAAATTGTTATTTTTCAGAAAAATTTGAAGAACCACTAAAAAATAACAATTTTGTATAACTAATAAGATAGTAAAATCTTTTCAAAAATTGAAAATTTTGATTTTCAAGTATATTTTATTATGAATATCATATTGTGAGCAGTTTATATCAACTATTTGAACTCTAAAAATAATACGGATCGAATAGCGTACGTAAAGCACAAGAAGCCCTGCTTTATAAAGCATATTAGCTCAGTTCATATATACATGACTGATTACGCGGCAGCATGACAATCTATTAATTATTGTCGTCACCCAAAGGATTTAAGTTAAAGTAGCTTGCTATACCAATGATAGCCGAGACAATCTCTCCAATAGTTCCGACTGTGCTGCCAATCCTATGAAGTCGGTTGACGTAGGCTCCGAGCTTGTAGGAGAAGTAGAGGCGGCCTCCGGTGCTGACCGGCCATGAGTCGTTGATGGAACCCGTTGCCCGCTCACTGGCACCTGCGAGGAATCTCAGCAGGGGAATTCGCAAGCTACCGATGTTCCCGGAACTTCCATCGGGCATTGTGTTGAACAGATCGATGTTGAGATACTCGGGAGATGTGCTGCCGCCAGAGGAGCAATGCAGACTGAAGCTGAGGGGATGGTCCCACCTCGGGTTCACATCCCCAAAACGGTCAGCTGATGTGTACTGCCCAGGCATGGAGTCATTGGTGATGGACGCCTGTGCATGGACGGCCATTGTGAAGCCAGGGTATTGTTTCGTCAGGGAAGAGGCGGACGTGAGGTATATGTCTAGGCTTCTCCTGCCCATGACTGCAATTATATTCCTTGCGATTAAGGAACTTAATTTGCTATGGTTTCAACTTTCAAGTTTCCACTTAATTTTGAAGTAAAGAGATATATATATGGTTAAGTCTGGCTGACCTCTTTAATTAATCACCTTTGTTATTTATATATACAACCACACATGCACTAGCTACATGCATGCATTCTGCTTAAAAGTCAAAGCATAAGAACAATTAATGGTCTTCAACAAACCCAAGTACCCAACACTACAAAAAATATTATAAAGACTTAATGATTAATGATGTTACCCAATTCATCATTAATTAATTAATTAATTATTAATCTATACAAATAGAACTTTTCAATGTCAAACATAGAAGTAGTCGAATTCACATCACCTCAGGTTACCTGACTCAAGCAAAATTATGATTGGACGGTTCTTTTAACATGGCACGATCTCAAAACAGGCCCATACAGTCTCCATAGACACTGGATTGAGTTTGGTCCAGATAGGATTAATCTGGACCGTCCGTTTCAATTTGCTTTAGTCAGGTACCTGGGAGGATACGGATCCGAAGTAGTCACGGAGGAACCTGTAGGCCCCCACAAGGGACCCAACTTCAAGTCAACCCTAGGTAAACCAATCGTGCACCGCACCCCATTTTACAAATTAAATAAATGTATATATTTTCCTTATCTCCATTCCTTATTTAATTAACAATTACATTTATTTCTCCACTGTCTTTTTAACAATATTATAATTATAAATTCTTAATTGACAATGGGGTGTTACTGTAGAATGAACAGTAGCACCCCCTCTGTCTACCATCCGATAGGAAATGAAAGAATCCGGATTTGTTGTGCTGACATTCACTGATATCATTCCAATTTTCTTCTCTTTCGTCTGTTGAATTCGACCGCTATTGTAGTCTAAATTGTTATCTCCCTCTCCTTCCACGCTCACATGTTGCTACATGTTGCTAGGCACTCAGTGACACCATTTTTAGCTGGCTCTCATTTTTGTTCTTCTGTCTTCTCTCTCTGAAAATTTCATCTCCTATTTCATTCTCTGTATCCTCTTCATCTCTCCTCCATTTTCTGGCAAATATTTGTTTGTAATTTTGTTAATATAATTGAATTGTTCAATTGTTCCTTACGTTTCATTTACTTAACAGTTCATCTAAAGTTGAGGACTTTAAATTGTGAAACACTAAAAGAATAAAAGTAATGAACTTTAAGGTTGTGCTACACAACGAGGGTTAAATTGCGCATTAATGGAAGGGGAAGGGAAGGGAAGGGTGCGGGGTGATACTTCTCATTTCACAGTAAAATTTACACTCCGATTTGGAAGGGACAAATCTTAGCGAGGTTGTACACGGAGTTCTCCTTGGATCTCTTTGCTACAATAGATTTTTCCTTCCGTCCCACTCCGATTTCTCCTCTTCTGGAGCGGGTGAACGTCGCCGGACAGAAGCGGTCACGCGCTGTTTCACCTTCGCTCTCTTCCCCTCCCTCCGCGTACCTCTTTCTGGAGCACAGCCTAAATGTTTCTAATCAAGGTAATTAACAATGAACACTAATTACAATTAAAATTAGCGTGAGAATTAAATATTGATCATGTTTCGCATATTAAAGCAACAAAGGGGGTTGGTTTAATCTCATTAATACATATAGTGTTATATGGCATTGGATAGACTATACATGAACATTAACTAGATTATGTGTTTGTGTCAATAATATTTCATGTGGTGTTGTTGTCTCATGTTTGAGATGTTCGGTTTTTTGCATAAGAAATATGCATGAGTGGTTGTTGTCTAACGCCTGTCATAACTGAGAGTTAAAAGTGTTGCTCTATGCAATCTTCTAATTACTTTGTTTGACTAATTTGCAAAATATACAATAATTATATTTAACGATTTCATTGTTTGAGTGAGTTTGCAGGTTCAAGAACATTATAATTGCAAGATGAAAGTTTGAAAAACCAATGGAATCAACAAGACTTTACGAAGATCAAGACTATAGATTGTAATATCAAATAGATAAGTAAAGTAAATTTGAGATTATTGATTTCTAGAACTATCCGTTCGGTACAGAATCAAACCATTCAGTACGAAATGTATTGAATGGTACCGAATGGATACAGATATGAAGCGTTGCAGTACGGAATAATTATTCTGTTTGACAAACCGTTCAGAGCGGAAAGTTCCGAATCAAGTCATAGACTTTCCAATATAACATATTTCGTTATGAATAGATACCATCCGTACTATACACTACTTGAGTAACACAGAATTGAATAAAATACACTTTTCGTTCTGTACAGACCTAAACGTACTGAACGGAAAGGGTAAAGTTCAGAAAGGCGAAAAACTCTAACTGCAACACATTTGAACTTTCTGTTCAAACGGAAATTTTACCGTCATAACGGATTAGTTCAAATACCTAGATTTGGAGCTTCCTTTATAAATAGAGTAAGTACTCTCACTCCAGTTTCAAGCAAGCCGCCCCTAAATTTCAAATAGCACTAATTATGTGTTATTGAGAGCTTTCTTCTTTAAGAGAGCTAAAACTTCAATACTCCTTTGATAATCTCAAATCTACTTGACTAATCTTCTCTAGATTTAGTAGTGTTAATTCTTGTTCGATAGTATGGAGATCTACTTTAGTAATCGCTTTCTATAGCCGAGTGACTTCCCTACTTGTCAGGCATTATAGGGCTCACCGGCTCAAGCATTTCCGCTCACATATAAACATAATTGTGTGACGATCCTCTACATAAGACTCTCCAGCTCGAGTTTCTAGGCTCAACTTTGTACACGAGTTAGACCATGACTTCCTACCATTGTTGGGCACACGTGTCACGAATTGTATCATTTCTTTTTGGGTAATAGGAAAGGGACGTCGACGAGGTTGCTCTACCCCAGAGGCATAGACATTTTACGCCGAACTCCGTTATCATCCCACAATTCGAATTTCTCTAACTCTACTCTATTTATTTTATTTGTACATGCTTGTTTGTTGATTGATCTTGTTAATTTAGAGGGTTAAACCAAAAAACGTCAAAGAGTGTTTAAGACTACCTATTCACCACCCTCTAGGTATCGTTAGGGACAACAAAAATGACAACTTATCTGTATATATGACTTGTGTCATGAAGTTTGCGAATGTCAAGAAGACTAATATGCCTCATACATATTAGGTGATATTGTGTGAGTGGTGATATCTAAGGGACCCTTAATGGAGTAACATTATATGTGCGCATCACGGTCAAGAGTTGAACCTGAATATAATCGAACTCAGATATCAAGAAACATAATTAATAAGTTAGCAAGACAGATCATCTCTTGCGCTTATCATTATAGATATCATGCGATATTGTAAACAATACAGGCAGTGTGTAATGTACTGTCTTATACTAGATCAATGATATTGTATTGTACATATCATATGTATTGATTGAGTAGTCTTGATGCATTGCTGAATGTCAATCCTGACTTATGAGAAGAGATTTCTTGCCAACACGATACGGATCCAAATAGGTCACACCTCCAAGGTGTCTGGTTGAGATATCATATGAGATATGAAACCGCTAATTATGTTATGAGATAGCATATATCGAATCTAGTAGTGCATAATTATGTTGGACATAATATAACATTCATTCAACACATTAAAAGTGATGAGGATTAATTAAATCAATTTAGTATATGAGATGTACAAATGATGACTCTATTAAATGAGTATATATTTAATTAGATTAAATATATAATGGAGTTCATTAATCTTTCTATTTTGGTCATTTATAAATATACCAAATGATTGAGGATTGCTATGATAGTGTGTAATCAGAGCTAATAATATTTATAACTCTAATGTTCTACTTCACAATCAATTCACAAGCGCATGAATCTTTCGTGCAGGATAAATCGGGGTGTCGATTCACAGTAATTATGCATTAAGAATAATCATTCACTAATTCTAGGTGTGTTTGGTTATAAATAATAAGTGAGGCTCTAGTACTTTGCAAAGTGCGGATCGATCCGTGTTATGAATTTATATCTTTATTTAAAGTTCAAAAAGTGAATCCGAACCATTCAACATGCAACATGATCTCCATATACTTTGAGAGCAAATTATATATCTTTTTATAATTTTTTATTAATATTTTTAAATAGATAAAAAAACACTACATTTTCAAAATCTTTTAGATCACGTGATTTTTTACCTATTTATAAAACAGTAAAAAACTAAAGAGATCATGTTCAACCATTCATATTAAGTGTTTAAACGTTGTAAAAATAACACATACAGTACCGTGCTTTGAATGTACCGTAACCTCACTCAATAATAAAACATATATATAATAAGTTCATACAATAATAATAGGTATATGAAAAACCTAAAAAAAAAATAGGTCTATGACAAACAAATAAATGATCTTTTAATATTTTGTTTACAGGGCTAGTTCAATGCTGGGCTGCAATTGTGATGGGTGTGCTCTCAGGCAGCATCCCCTGGTTCACTATGATGATAGTTCACAAGCACTCTCGTATTCTACAACAAGTAGACGACACACTCGGTGTTTTCCACACACACGCAGTTGCAGGTTTCTTAATTAGGCGGGGCCACCACCGGTCTCACTTCTCACACATCGATTATGAAAGATCGACTGCTATATTTGAGATAATTATAATAGCATCTCATTGAATTTTATTTAAATATAACATCATATATAATAGACACATATTAGTCATCATGATCAATTAAATGATCACTTTTTGTTTTATATCCGTCCATTTCGTTTTTTTTATCAAACTTGTCTTTATACCTCACAAAATTAAGAACATATATTCAATATTCATGTATATTTTGTGTCATACATATTCTAGGGTTAATTTAATATTCGATAAATATTTTAACCCCTACAATTTTAATATACATAAGATAACATGAATATCATTCTAGGCAACTATTATTATTATTATTATTATTATTATTTTTATTTTTATTTTTTTTTATTTAACATTCAATCCTATCTGAGAATTGCTATTTTTTTAGTATGAGATTAAATATTATGGTACAGACCGGTTCGAGCTCGGTACCGACATGTGCAGTTTATGGTTGAGCTCTAATCAGAAATCCACAGATTGAACCACATAGTCAACCTTATTACATATATAAACAAAGTACCACAACAATTTTACTTTTGAATTCAATTCACATGAAAGCACATAGTACTAGAAAGAAGGGGCCTTAGACAAATCAATCGACACACTTTATGAAGCAATTTTCTAAATTGTTATAAGGTTTAGCTTGTATACTTAAATTCATACAATCAAAGTTTTCCAACACCTTTAATCAATTAAGAGAGAAAGGGAAAGAAATTACCCCTGTACATAGAGATAGAGTAATCACATAAACCATTCCACAACCAAATCATCCTAAGTAGTAAGTACTTGATCAACAAGAAATAAGCATTTTATTGGGTTGTAAACAGAGAAATGGTTAGAAGAAATAAATAAAAGGCCACGTGTAGCGGTGGAGATGGGGAAATAAAGAGAAAGTAAGGGCCTGTTCGGATGTCAAGGAATTATACGGGATGGGATTTGACCGGGATGGGAACTCACTTTTGAAAAAGTGGGAATCCACGGGTACGGGTACGCACGGGATTAATTTTGGAAATGTGTTGAATTGAGTGTTTGGTTGTACTGTGGGATTAGTTGTGGGAAATTCTATTTTTTTTTCTAAAATATTTGATATTATACAATTTTCTTTATTAATATATTATCAATAATGTAATTAAATAAATAGATTAAATAATACTATAATATTTCTTCTTAATTATTATTTTATAAAATATAATCATTTTTTTAATTAATTTAACCCACTAGAGAAGGAGATACACATCCAGATTATAAAAGACTTTTGTTTGAGAGTGAAAAGACAACATATGAAGAAAATCAACGCCAAAAAATAAAAGTACATGGAAACCAGAAATATATAATCAAACTCAAGCTTGTAATAATACAAAATTTCTAACAAGCAACCTAAATTAAAGCTAATAGTTGGCAGCGCACCGATTGGGAAAATCAAAATTGAATTGGACTCAATTTTCATTTGCTCACCAATTTACATTGTGTGGGGAAGAGTTTGGGAATAACTACAGGAATGAATTGGGAAAAAACCGAGCATCCAAACGGGTATGGAAATTATAATGGGAACTCCCTCAAAACCTATATGTTCCCAAACATCCGAACAGCCTCTAATAGAAATGGGATAGGAATTGGGGCGGGTCCCACCTGCCTAATTAATAAATTTATTTTAATAATTTCACCTTCTGTTTTCTGATTTTGAAAATCAATCCTAGCTATTATTCAATCTTAATATATTAATTGTTGTATACTCATTTAAATAAATTGATTCATGTACATTACAATTAAAATTTCTTAATATTTTAGAACTTCAATTAAAATTATACATATTTTATTAACATCTCTTAAGTTTCTCTTTTCAAATTTCATCAAACTTTATATATTTAAAAATTTTATTTTGCATACTGTTACATTGGTTTTAAAATGAAATTTTATAAATTCAAGGAGGAAAAACGAATCAGGCCTATTTTTTCCAATAAATTATAAAATTCAGGAGTAGCATATGCCTCCGAGCCAACGTGGGTCCGCCCCTGGTCGTGAGCAGCTTGAATGCAATGATAAGTTGCTGCGTTGTTCATGTTTTTTTCTTTTCTTGTGAAATTATGATCAGAGAGGGAGAGATGGTAACAAAACAAAATAATTGCTCTCCCTGTCGGCCCACTAAAGAATTACAGTCTAAACAAAAACGGGCTTTTATGGACCTACTAAAGTATAGATTTTCATTTACCTAACTAAATATTCAAGTTGAACTGTAAAATTTCCAGCATTTGGGTAAATGCCGTGATTTTTATTAATATCCTCAAAGAAATTAAAAATAACAAATCTGCCCTTCATATCAAATTATTTTTAAAAATGCTCTGACCGCCTCTTCACCAGACTATCCACTCTCACCACCAAACCGCCTCACGTTTAGACTGTTTAGTTTTTTTTTTTTTTTTTTAAATAAGGCCGCCCCATCCTTCTCCCAAACAGATCAAACCGACCCTAACCCCTCACCCCTCACCCCTCCCCCTTGCTGCGCTACCAAACCGCCCAACACCCCTCCCCCGGATCTCTTCCCATTCTCGCTGCCAAAACCGCCCCCATCCCCCTCTCCTTTCCTTTTTGCTTCCAAATCCCTCCCCCTCCCCTTTCCCCTCCCGTTTCTCTTCCTCTTTCGCCGAAACCCTTTCTCGCTACAAAACCCGATACCGACCGATTAATAGGAAGGCGAAGCATTGGAGCCGAACTCCTCCTATATGAAGCACCAATCGGGTATTTCCGGGTAAGTCGTCACACCTCTGTTTTTTAAGTTCTGTGCCTTGTGATGGCAATGGAATGTGGAAATGTTGCTTGATTGTTGTGTGATTAGGGCGAATTATGTTTTTCTCTCTGCTGAAGGATATTGAGAGGCCATCGAAATGGAACTGGGGTGGAGCTGTAATCGCCCACTTATACCTGAACTTGTGTTATGCTTGTCTGATGTTGTGTATTATAGGTATTGAAATATAGGACAAATTAATACACTTTTTCACTTTTAAATTTATAAAATCTTAATACACAATGATAGTCGGTTGCAAGCATACAATCTATCCTTGTAGTATTTTAGGTATCAATCCAAAGACAATAGAATATGGATTTTTCCTATTTATGGATTATTGTTTGTTTGGTCTGAATATGGATTTTGCCTATTTAAGAAGAGAAATTAAATTAAACTGAAATGAACACAACATAATACATCTCTGAACTGTTAAGCTTATAGAAAAAATTGGAGGACGGATTCGTTTTGTTAAATGCTAGTTACTTAAAAATAAATTGGGGTTGTGCCATGTGGTATGAGACCCAATGTCGACTATCTTTAATTTTTAATGTATTTCTATGATTCATCCATTAATCAAAGAGGAGGATAATGAATTTTAAGCATTTACCACCACTACTAGAAAATGCATTACCAGTTCAAGTATAATCTGATATGTGAGGGTTTTTCTGAAATTTTCGAGTCTGACATGGTCTGAGAGCAATTTTCTGAAAATTTCAGAGGCAGTTTTGAATAAACTGAGAATTTTCTGAAAATTATTTTAGGTTCATTTAACATAATACCTTAATTATGTGTTTTGTTATGTGCAATGTAATTAAACCAATATGTAATATATAAAAGACCGGTACTGTTCCCTAGCAGCAAATACCCCTCAGCTAGGCTATTGTACCATGATCGATAAGAAACCAGTACCACCTGTTCTCTATCTAAATTTCATTTTTCATTTGGACTTTCATATCATGTACATTTAAATTGTCTATCAGTGATCTTGCAAGCCATATTGAGGTTTTAATTGAGCTTCATTTTCTTTTAAATTTTCTGTTGTCCCCCATAGTTACAAACAGTTCCTAAGAAAATTCCCATTTTAACTAATCTGGCTGGCCTAACACACTACCAATGTACCTCACGCAACCATTCGACCCAGTGTTGTAAATAACGGTATGCGGTCGTCGGACGGACAGGGTACCGCCAAGCGATTAATCGGTATACGGCCGATTAATCGGAATTATGCGGACAATTTAACGTTTTTATTCAATTTATGTGTATATATCATAATTTATTAAAAATAATTTATTTAACTCATTAAACTTATCAAATAAACTTAATTATTATAACATGACACTACGCTTATTTCTTCTTAACACATAATCATTTTACATGTGTAAGTAACACATTTATTTAATGAAAAAATAAATTTGAGAATTATTTTTTTTCAAATACTAATAACATATTATTTGAAATAAATGAAACATTTCAACGTAAAATCACTAAATTTAGTTTATGATAACAACTTAATTTCATAAATAAATACATCGTACTAATTGAAAAAATTACATCAGTAAGTATGAAAAAATATGGTATATAAATAATAGAAGAATTAATCAATTTCAAAGTAAGTAAGAAGAAAAAAAATATAAAAAATATTAGATGTATATCCAAGCACAAATAAAACTACAATACAGAATTTATAAATTTTTTATCACACGCTATCACAGAAAAAAAAAATTAATAAATATTCACTGAAATAAACTGGAATAAACGGGAATAAACGGACGATTAAACGGTAAAACGGCCGATTAATCGAAAAAAATGGCCGATTAATCGTTTTCATCCGCAAACATGCATCCGTTAAGTGTATTCGTAACGATTTGGCCGCCGTTAACAATTAATCGGCCGTTAAGACCGTTTTTTACAACACTGATTCGACCAATTGCTGCTGTACTGGTACACTTGGTCTTCTTTTTTCTGCTATACTTTGCTAGCTAGGCTAGCATTTTGCTGTAATCTTATCGGCAAAATTTATAGGAATTCAAGGACTTGAGGGCTTAGTGTTACTCGAACCAACATTATAGTACAAGTGATGGCATTCATAGTGGGTAATTACCGTGATTATTTATATTTATAGTATGAGTACATGCCGTTGCAACAATAGTAGAATCCCTTTTTGGCTTTTATATATTAAGCCATTGCTAATCCAAGTTTAGTAATGGGACCTGATATCTCTTCATAACAGAAGTACTTCAAAGTAGTCTTAGTAAAATTACCTTTGCGTCTTTACCAGTTATATGCTGTCAGGAACAAATTAAGGTAATACCTTGTCACTGGTTGCATCTAACACAACCTCTCATCTTACAGAAAACCGGGACCCATTATGTTTTTGCTGGAACAGTACTTAGAACATCTACATTTCTGGTACTATTAGAATTTCTATTCTGATGTGGCAGTTTCTAATTCAGTTTTAGAGATGTGAGAGAGTTTCTTATTTATAAGCTATGCAGTAAAGTTTTTTATTAAGAAACTGTTTATAAACTCTATACTAATCAAATGATTGGCTTAAATTATGTCTCATTTTTAATTTGTTGCTGACATGACTTAATAGAAACTCTAAAATTAATTTCATGAATGTAAAAGCTAAAAATTTTAGAGACCTTAATTTCTAAAAAGTAGTTAACAGTACTTATAAACTCATTTGAGTTGCTGAGACGTAGATGCTCTTATATTATATTATGGTAATTATATAATCTAAACCCTCACCTAACTTTTAATTGAACTCAAAATTCTTATTAAGTGAATTGTACGAGTGATGGCACCAGTACGAACCAATTATTACACTTCTTCTATATCAAAATACTAATGAAAATATTATTTAATGATGTATAGGAATATGATATTCCTGGAATGGTAATGGTAAATTCTCTGGAATGATATTTCTTGGTATTATATTTTTTGAAATGGTCCCAAACGCTCCTTAATGGGTTTTAAATATTAAAATTATTGATATTGCCGATGATTTTTGTGACTAGTTGGGCCGGGCCGGAAGGATTATTTAATTAATTTGGAGGTTTTCAACAAACCAAAAACTTAAAAAAATATTATAAACACTTAATGATGTTACCCAATTCAACATTAATTAATTAATTTCTTATTAATCTACACGAATAGAACTTTTCAACGTCAAAGATAGAAGAAGTCCCCTCATGGGACCCACCTTCAAGTCAACCCCAGTCCCACCCAGGTAAACCAATCGTGCACCCCATCTTACAAATTAAATAAATGTATCTTTCCCTACTGTCCATTCCTTATCTAATTAAGAATTACATTTATTTCTCCCCTGTTTTTTTAACAGTATTATAAGTATAATATTGAAATTATTCCGTTGGCAAGACTCCAAAATCCTCCTATAATTTCCTTACAGAGAAGAGAGAACTTAGTTTGTGTATAATATTCATACAAAATTAATTAAAATTAAATGAAAAGACTCATTTTGCCCGTGATTTACTAATGGAGAGGGTATAATTAAGGGTATGTTTGCAAAGTGGGTTCCACCTACATTAAAAATCAACCACTTACATTGAATAATATAAAATATAAAAATACCAAACCGAGAAAACTAATCCTATCCGCCTGTTATAACACAAATAATCGAGGAAAAAAAAAAAAACTACCCCCCCCCCCCCCCCCCCCCCAACCAATTTAACTCTTATTTATTTTTATTTTTTAAAAGAGACATAAATGCCCATTTGCATTAACAAAAGGATAGTCTTAATTACACAATCACCATCAGCAAAAATCGCCCAAAAAGCAGAAGAGTGATGCGTCTCCACCCCAACTCTCTAAAACAAATCATATAAAAGAGCAAACCAATAGCATAGCAAGTCAATAGACAATTACTTAGTACAAAACATAACATGACACAAAGAAAAGAGTAAAGGAAAGCAGAGAAGCAGCTACTCAGTCGCAGCAGTATGAGTGTCCCCATCCATCACCACCATCTCAGGTGCTTCAGCTCATGCTCGTAGCGGAATGTCTTCAACCTCAGCAGGAGTCCAAGTCACCATCTCTTGCACCACGTCTTCCGGAATGTTTCCTGACCAATATTGAATTAAAAACAAAATGAGAAAAATCATAGAGCGATTAAATTAAGGTGCGACTCCTGTAAAACAGATATCATTGCGATGTTTCCAAAGTGACCAGCATATTGCACTTATTACTATTAGAGCAGCTTTCCTCTTTTTGGAAGGTAAGGAATGTACATAGTCTATAGCATCATCAAAAGATTGTCAATTCATAAAAACATCCTGGAAAGACCCCATCCAGAACCAAATAGTTTTCACAAAAGCACATTGAACAAATAAATGCTTCACCGATTCGGCCACACCACAAAAATGACACTGATTAGATCCTATCCAACCCTTTTTAATCAATCTTTGTTTAGTAAGAAATCTTTTATTGGACAAGAGCCACATAAAAACTCTAATTTTTGACGGAATCAGTATTTTCCACCATACAGCATACCTATCAGCTTGAATCCCTCTAAACGCAAGAAAAATATATAAAGAATGTACAGTAAACTTATGAGAAGAATCTCATTTCCAAGATATTCGATCTTGTGCATGAGTAAAGGCTATGATACTAATTAATCTCAAAATTTCATTCCATTCAGCCGCCAAAACCTCTGATAAGTGTCTTCTAAATTGTACTACATCACCGTGGGAGTTAACTACTGCATGTATAGTTTAAATATGAGGTTGTAGGCATAAGGCATAAGACATAAAGTTGAGGATAACTAATAGCTAGAGTACACTGGTCCACCCAAATATCATTCCAAAATGAAATGTGACTATCTAACCGAACTTGGTACCATACACTCATTTGACCAATATAATCTAATTTCTGTATTTCCTTCCACCATGGTGACCATCGAAGTATATTAGGACTAGTACTTATATAAAATTACTGTTTTCCAAAGACTAGAGTAAGAGTTGTCTTTAAGCTTCCACCACCATTTCAACAAAAGTGAGATATTCTTAAGTTCTAAATCTAAGATGCCCAATCCCCCATTCTGTTTAGGTAAACAAGCAAGTGCCCAATTAACCAAGTGATATTTTTTCCTATGGGACTCAGCCCCTTGCCATAAAAATGCTCTTCGAATTATCGATTTGTACTAAAACTGTTTTAGGAATCCTATATAGAGATAAAGTATAAAGAGGCACGGTAGATAATACTGAATTTAACAAGGTAAGTCTGCCCCCTAATGATAACAATCGACCCTTCCAATTTTGTAATTTTTTAGAGACCTTATCTACTAAAAACCCCAATCAGCAACGAATAATTTTGAGGCTAATAGTGGTATACCTAAGTACTTAAGTGGGAATTTCCCCACAGAACATTGAAATAAGGAAGCTAATTCCCTGGCATTATCAGTATTGATCGGTATTAATTTAATCTTCTGCATATTAATTCTAATCCCTGGCACAGCTTCAAAAGATTGCATAGTCCACAAAGTATGAATGATATTTAAAGAAGTAGCCTCTAAAAATAAAATAGTATCGTCGGCATAATGACCATTAGTCATTGCAGCACCTTGAAAACAATGGGGACCCAACCCTTTGATCAGTTCTGAATGCCGAGCCTTATTGAAAATTTTGCATAAACAATCTGAAGCTAGGATAAACATAAATGGAGATAAAGGGTCACCTTGTCATACCCTCGTTTACAAGGAAAAAAAATGTGTAAGGGAGCCATTTATGTTTATGCAAGTTTGAGAGCTGAGTAACCATTGTTTAATCCACTGTACCCAAACATGACTAAAACCTCTACTGATTAACATTTCATTAAGGAATTCCCAATTAATTTTATCATACGCTTTCTCAAAATCAACTTTGATAACGACCCCTTTTTGTTTGACAGCTTGACAGTAATGAATTATTTCATGTCCTAAAACGACATTATCTAAAATATAGCGACCTTTGATAAAAGCAGCTTGTGTAACATCAATAAATCTATCTATGATCAATTCTAACCTATTGGTTAATAATTTGGAGATGATTTTAAAACTACAGTTAACAGACTTATAGGTCTAAATTTTGTAATATCAATAGCATCCTCCTCCTTAGGAATTATCAGGAATTAAACAAACTAAGGCCTTATTCAATTTAGCCAAATCTACTTGATTAAGGAAAAACAACTCAACCAATGTAAGCAAGTCATTTTTAACTAAATTCCAAAAATGTTGATAGAATTTAAAAATACATGCCCTTTCTGATGAAATCAAACCATCTGTGTAACACCGCTCGGAATTTTGTTATTGTCTTGTGGTGTGTCGTCATTGCTAGAATCCCATCCATGTTTTGTAGAATCATACTTCTCCCCATCTCCCCACAAAGCATAGGCCTCCTCACCGTGCACCGCATCATCACCAATCGCCAAATCCTCCTCAGACATCCTAAGCGGAATCACCAATCGAATCAATACACATATAATACTTGTCGCCACCAAGTTCCATCCGATGACGAATAATGCACCGACTATCTGCCTCGCAAACTGATACCCACCAACACCTCCGTAGAATCCGCCACGGGAATTGGTGACGGGCAAGAACAAGCTGGCAAGAGTGGGTTCCGTTAGAAGACCGGTGGTGGCCCCACCCAAGAAACCCGCAACCGCGTGCGTGTGAAAAACACCGAGTGTGTCGTCTACTTGTTGTAGAATACGAGAGCGTTTGTGAACTATCATCATGGTGAACCAGGGGATGCTGCCTGAGAGCACACCCATCACAATTGCTGCCCAGCCTTGAACCAGCCCTGTAAACAAAATATTAAAAAGATTATTTATTTGCTTCTCATTGTCATGTAGCTATGATTATACGAGTCAGGCTATCATACTGTGCATAGCATATACTGGTGCGGACTATCGATCAAAATCTTTATTTTTAAAGTCGAAACAATCAATCAATCCGGACCCTTTATCATCATCTCATAGGACAATCATGTTGAACAATAGAAAATAAATTATGCAAAATATGAATCCGACAAGATTTGAGTTGGTTGAACCATTTAATAAGGGCTGGAAATTGACAGCCTAAATGAACTTGTTCTTCTTTTACTTTTAACGGACAGGCCTAAAATTTGAAGCTCGGCCTGATTTGACATTAGATTAAGACAATCTTTAATAGTCTCCTTATCTTGATTTTTGCCAGGATTTTAAATATTTTGTAGCCTCTAATTGATGTCTAACATTTACTAAAAAAAATATATCTTCCGTGAATCATTTAGGCGGATTCTTTTCTTCTAGTAATCAAGGGAACAAAACAAATGGCAGTCAACCAAACTTCCGATCGAGTCAAATCAGTAGTGATCTCTTTAAATAGGTGCGTAGCCTTTTTTCGAGGAAGTCAAGATTGGCGACTCGCACTAAATATCTCTTTAATGGTATGGCCAGCAAATTAAAGACTCCTTAATTTCCCTTTTCATTCCACCAAGTCTACTTTCCTTCACTTTCACCTTTGCTTTCCTTTTTGCTTTTCAAAATATCTTTCTAGTTGTACACTACAGTCTACACTGACCGACTTTGGTATCTCGTCAAAATGTTCATTTATTAATGGTATCACTCGTGCATATGGTTCTTTTATAAAAAAAAAATAACCGGCCCCATGACTTTAGTTGCTTTTCTGCTTTCATTTATTTGGAACAATTACGTAACACACACACACTTGTTAAGTGGAGTGATTTATACTTATATACGACAAAATCTGTCATGAACTGACCGGGACGGATCTAAATGCATTTATTTTATTTTTTTAAGATTTTATATAGTTCATCCTATCACATAAAATACTAAAAGCGTATTAAGTGATTACAATTTTACTTTAAAGTCGTAAAGATTTGAGTTCAGAGTCACAATCTATTTTTTTTTAATATACAAAGATCATTTTTTTTTTGTCAATCTAAATTTTCTAATTCTGCCACTGAAAATTGATTAATTAATACACATATATCACTTTTTTTTAATTTAAAAGAAAAACATATTCAATATCTGTCTTTTGTTCTTGTAACTCACCTAATTTTTATTTGAAATATATATCAGCCAGATCCGAATCTGCTGCGATCCTTCACAGTGAACAGTAACCCTGTAATTCCTGCTTTTCTCAATCCAGCTGTCGAATTGTTTCGAGATACGTGCACAGAAAAATCAATTGTTTTGAGATCCGTGCACATAAAAAGTTAACGGCTGGATTTGAAAAAGTAGGAATTTCAGAATTACTGTTCACACGCGTCGGATCACAGCAGATTTATTTCCATATCAGCCTATTTACATATATATATATAAGATTACTTGTTAAATTACAGCACTAGAACAGATTTATCTTATCAAGGACCATGTTAATTTCATGTGGTTAATAGGAAAAATGATTGAATAAGACAATAGATCCCTAGATTCAATAGTTGTAAGAAACCTAGGTTTCGATTTGGAATCATTAGAAGACTTCTAAAAGTATCTTAGATTCGATGTGGACTTGTACACACGGTGACACTTGGCTTCATTTATGACAAATACATAACTACGTTTATTCTAGGTTTCAATCAATATCATTTGGAGTCATTAGAATACTATATATTTCAAGACTTCAACTCATTGACGTCGACATTTACACGCAATGACAGTTGGATTCATTTATTACAAAAACATAAAGCATAGTTTAAATCTTTGGTATCTTTGGGTTTCTTCACAATAAATGAAATAATTTAAATCTATAACATTAATTTTTTTTTAAACATAGCACAAATATCGTCACTTACATAATTTCTATGCTTAGGTAAATAACTAAATACTAATAATTTTTATGTGCTCAAGTAAAATGATGTTATTGACAACGTTTCTCACTATGTTGTTTCAATTTTTTTTTTAAATAATGTTTGTTTTAGTTTTGCTCTTTTCGTCCAGAGCGAAAAAGAAACAATCCAACAAACTCTAGCCGCTGCCTCTATTTTCCTTCCATTCCGTCTCTTCCACTCCTTCTAGGTCTCACCTTCGATATAGTAATACTTTCTTCTCTCTTGTATCTACCTTCTCGAACGGAAAAGAGAATGAAGGAGAAGGCCTGGAGAGAGCCGAGCTAACCAGAACTTAGAGCGTGGTATCGTCGGAGCTCGGAGTGTAAAGTACTTTGATAATATAATAAATATCAAGTAGTAAAGATGTCGTGTGCATCAGTATTATATGCAACAACAAGTTGCAATAAAAATATTTGTGTAGTAATAAAATTATATTGTGAGAATGAGTCCTGAGTTCTGTCTACTCAACAAACCAACAATTAATGTTATATTGGGTACAATTGTTTGACCTTTTCTTTCTTTCTTCTCATAAAAGTTCGAAAGTAAAATCATTAATGCCACCTTAATGCAAGTAATTGAATGTAGAATGTAAATGATACTCTTTTATTCATTTATCCGATTCGTATCGTATGCAAAAAGACAAGTATAAATAAGATTTTTTTTTCGTTATCATAACAAATAAAAGTACATCTAAAAACTATTTCTTATCAATTATCTTATAAGATAATTTCTAAATAAAATTATATATATATTTGTTTGGAGATGATATATGAAAACATGATACCATAAAGTTTTGTGTTTTGCTATATTTTTGTGATATATATAAATTCGTTGTATTCATTATTAATTTTTTTTTCCTTTTTCTTATTTTATCGAATCACAGATTGAGATGTCAATAGTATTTTTTTATCCGTTTATGTTATCTGTACCGTATTCGACAAGATGAATAAGAATAAGATTTCTTTAGTCATCTTATCAAGTACACGTAAGAGTAAAGTTTTTTTCATTATCATAACAAATACGGAATATGAAAATACTTTCACTCGATCCAGATCATACACGTTGACACCCAATGCCACCCTTAACGGTCATGGGATCCTACAATTTGATTAATCTAAAGTGCTTCCTCATCTTGATTCGTTCCCTTGAAATATCAAGTGCTTATTGTTGTTATTTTTAGTCATTCCTTGGGCAGCAGATACAGACAAAATATTAGTTCTTAAAATGTTAGGTAATATCATCTTCAAAGAAAAAAAAATAGAGTTTTTGTTAATAATAAACCAATGGTTGATAACCAAACGTTGATCGTTCGGAACAAATTTTTTTGGGAGAATTTCGTATATACCACTTAAAAACTGTAAAATTACGTATTTAAAGATGGTAAATACGTAATTATAAAAATTTAGACGGTAAATATGTAATTTCACAATTTTGGAGTGTGTATATATGAAATTCTCCCAATTTATTTTGTTGACCTTCAAATAAGGACAAAATAGATGAAATCATGAATGCTTGGTTTGGTACTTCACCAAAAATAAAATGAAAAAGGAATCTTTGTAAAATTAAAAAAGGCCCACAAAACAAATGAAGATATATGAAATAATAAAATCGTCCATAACTAAATTCGTCGATCATACATATTATACGTGCGTACTTTCAGAAAATATTAAAAAAAAATTCAATTTTTTATTTATTTTTATAGAAAGTTTACATATGTAATAGGTGTCGATAAGTTGGAAGTGATTTTGATTAGTGGATTTAATTTGAAGTAATTTTGTCGTGATGATATTTAGAGGCATGTTTAAAATATGAGATATTTAAAAGATTATGAGAGAGTCAAAAGAGTGACGATTGGTTGGGAGAATACTTTGGGTGCAAGTGACGATTGAAGATTCTAGTCAATTTTTCCGGCCAAGGGTCATTACGGTCTCCAAGTTACACCACCTAGATACCAAAGCTAATTAATAAAGTTATTACCCTTCGTTCTCTTCTATTTAAAGTTAAAACCATATAATTATAGCGCACTCTGTTTTCAACTACGTACGGCGCTCTAAATAGTTACTCATTTTTATGTGAATTTACTAGTACATCAGCTTCTTTGGAAAAGGATGTAATAAATGGTCGAATGAAAATTGCTCTGTTTTTTTCTCTCTTTGAAAGTGAACTTGAATGACAATATTTGTTGGACATTAATTGCAAGCGACAACATAATTGAACTAAACCTAACCTAAAATCCTTTTAAACGGTCAAACATGGGACCGGACATTTTTATTTTTTTAGACAAGTCAGTCAACTGACAACACATTAGATTTGAAATTCTTCAAAATAAATAAAATTATGTACGTACGTACCAGCCCCAGGTGTGATGCAAACAAGGCCGGTGATCATGCCTTGAACGGCTCCGATTACCGACGGCTTCTTGAAGTAGATCACGTCGAGGCACGTCCATACCAGCAAACTCGTCGCCGCGCAGATGTTCGTGTTGAGTACCGCCATCGATGAGTCAATGTTGGCTGAGTACGGGTCTCCTCCGTTGAACCCGGCCCAGCCCATCCACAGCAATCCCGCACCCGTTAACATCAGTAGAACGTTGTTAGGAGGAAACCTCTCTCTGTCCTTGCTCGATCTCGGCCCCACCTAATTAATTGCCCACCAAATTATATTTAATTAATTATTATGTTATAGTCGATCGAGTTGTGTAATTAACTATGTACGTACATAGTACATACCCAATAAGCGGCAGTGAAACCGGCGATTCCGGATGACAAGTGAATGACGTAGCCACCGGAGTAGTCGATGACACCCCATTGGAAGAGGAAACCACCGCCCCAGAGAGAGAATGCGCCGATGGTGTAAGAGAAGGTCAACCAGAGAGGGACAAAGAGCATCCAGGCCTTGATGTTCATCCGACCCAATAGTGAACCCGCTATGAGAATGAGTGTTATGGCAGCGAAATTGCATTGGAAGTACACCATCGAAGCCATCGGGTAGTAAGGTTCAATCATGGCCGTCTCAACGGTAACTCCATCCTTGTAGTAGTGTGTGGAGGCCGGTAAAGCGGCTTGTTTGATGAGGAACTTTTGGCCGAGGGCAGGTTTGGCCTTGCCCCAGAAAGGGAGGAGCTTTTCGCCGAAGGACATGTTGTATGCCCAAGTGACCCAACATATCCACACGGCGGCGAAGGCGTATAAAGCCATAAAGGCGGAGTTAACGGCCCATTTCTTTTTTACTATGCTGCCGTAGAGAATGACGAGGCCGGGGACACTTTGAAGGCCAACAAGTGTGGCCGAGATCATCTGCCATGCGTTGTCTCCTTTGTTCAGCCAGTCGGCCACGGCCAGTGACGTGTTGCCCTGGTAGGCCACCGGCACCGACATGCTTGGTTTTCCGGTGAGACCACAGAGAGATTTTTTTTGTTGGGTGGGGGGTTGTAGTGTTATGTACTTGCTTGTGCTGCAGCAGGAGAAGTGGAGAACTCACTCGTATATATACTTATAGAGTTGGTTGTGGGAAAGTGTGAATGTTGTTTCTTTTTTCTTTACAGCTACAGGGTTTGATCTTAAAGAAAGAATTGCTCTACCTCAACCTGGGGTACCCGACATTTTTATTAATACCCTCAGTACATAAAAAATTATTAAAAATAACCACCGGTCCAAATCTTTATTAAAAATACCCATACCGGCCAATTATTGGCCGGATCCGATTAAAAAGTCCAACCGGCCAATAATTGGCCGGATCCGATTAAAGAGCCCAACCGGCCAATTATTGGCCGGATCCGATTAAAGAGCCCCAACCGGCCAATAATTGGCCGGTTCCGAGGTTAATCCGCTGCTATATATTGGCATGCACACTCCCTCTTCTCTCTCACAATTCATTTCGTCAAATTTCACACTCTCTCTCCTCGATTGAGCAGTTTCTCCCGGAGTTCTCCTTCTCCTCCCAGATTTGCAAGTAAGTCCCTATTCTTTGTTGTAATTTATTTTTTAGAGTAAAATAGTTGTAAAATGTTAGAAATTGTTAGTAATTACCAGAATTTGTATAATTAGTAGAAATAGTTGAAATTAAATAGTAATTAGAGTAATTAGTCAAATTTAGGGTATACAGTTTATGATTTAGGTCAATATATTTTTAATTAAGTATAATTAGCATTGGTGACTATATAATTAGCATTGTTGACTATATTTTTAGTATAATTAGGTAAATTAAGCCTATTTGATCAGTATAATTAGGTATATTAAGCCTATTTAAATTAGGTAAATTAAGCCTATAATTAGGTAAATTAGTATAATTAGGTATAATTAGTATAATTAGGCCAATTAGTATAATTAGGTAAATTAAGCCTATTAGTATAATTAGGCCAATTAGTAAAATTAGGCCAATTAGTATAATTAGGTAAATTAAGCCTATTTAAATTAAGCCTATAATTAGGTAAATTAGCATATTGTACCGTCGTGAAGCCTATTTGATCAGATTTTACCGTAAGTAAGCCAATTTGATCAGTTTTTACCGTAAGTAAGCATATTATTTCCGTTTTAAGCGTAATTAATTTTATTTTAGATGTTGTGACCGTTGTAAAGCATATTTTAGTCGTTTTTAGCGTAGTTGAGCCTATTTTAGCGGTTTTTACCGTTATTGATTATTTTTTAAACGTTTTTAGCGTTATTAATTAAATTTTATCCCTTTTTAGCGTAATTAAGCCTATTTTAACATTTTTTACCGTTATGAAATATATTTTAGCCGTTTTTACCATTATTGAGTCCATTTTAAACGTTTTTAGCGTTATTAATTGTACTTTATCAATTTTTAGCGTAATTAAGCCTATTTTAACTATTTTTACCGTTATGAATCATATTTTAGCGGTTTTTTCCGTTATTTAAAATTTTTTAAACGTTGTTAGTGTTATTAATTATACTTTATCCCTTTTTAGCGTAATTAAGCCTATTTTAAATAGAGGAGGGTTCAAATGCCTCCATTTTTCATGCCTCCACCATGCCTCCATTTTTAAAAACTTTAATAAATCAAAATTTAAAACTTAAAAGTCAAAATAAAACCGTTGGATATGATCTACATCATTTTATCTATGCACGTGTAAAAAATAATGACATTTCAATTTTGTTTTGGTTGTCATCAAGAGCTTGTAAAAAACGTACTAATGTGGATAATTTCTAGACGTTGATTTTTCAACTTATTGATTCACATAAAAACAAAATCAAAATGTGATAATTTTTTATGAGCACATAGATAAAATGATGTAGATCATATCCAACGGTTTTATTTTGACTTTTAAGTTTTAAATTTTGAGTTATTAAAGTTTTAAAAAATGGAGGCATGGTGGAGGCACAAAAAATGGAGGCATTTGAACCCTCCTCTTTTAAATATTTTTACCGTTATTCTACTATATTTTAGCTGTTTTTATAGTTTTGAGTGTACTTTAGACGTTTTTAGCGTTATTAATTGTACTTTATCATTTTTCAGCGTAATTAAGCCTATTTTAACTATTTTTACCGTTATGAAGCATATTTTAGTCGTTTTTAGCGTAGGCAAGCCTATTTTAGCGGTTTTTACCGTTATTAAGCCTATTTTAACCATTTTTGTATAATTAATCATACTTTATCCATGTTGAAGCGTAATTAAGGCTATTTTAGCTCTGTTCCGTTGCAAAGCATATTTTAGCCGTTTTTAGCGTAGTTGAGCCTATTTTAGCGGTTTTCACCGTTATTAAGCCTATTTTAACCGATTTTAGAGTAAGTAATCATATTTTATCCCTTTTTAGCGTGTTTAAGCTTATTTTAGCCGTTTTGTTACATTGCTTACGGCAATTATGATTTACGGTTCATATAGCGTCGGTTAACAGAATCTTATTAATGAAATTAGGATGGTTAGAGGACGGCCTAAGCTTCGTCCACTGTCACCCATAGTTGACGAGCCGATTGCGACTAGCAGCACAGATCATTTCATTCCTCTTCTGTGGGTGCCGCACCGCGATCACCGGGTCTCACTGGCTTCTCGTGAGGTATGTTTTTTTTTCACATTTTCAAATTTCTTTGAATTTAAGTGTTGATGTGCTAACCCCATGTGGATTAAATTTGTCAATGTAGGACAAGTTTATTTTAGATGTGAAGCTGCGGTGCGTTCACTTGCCATACTACCCGTTGATGGACCGGTATCTTATCAATCTAGGCCTCTACCAGATGGTAGACATCTTGCGGACTGGGAGTGGCGTCATCAACGCGTCTCTCATCGCGGGTTTGGTTGAGAGATGGCGTCCCGAGACGCACACGTTTCACATGCCGTTCGGAGAGATGACAGTGACTCTCCAGGACGTGAGTTCTCTGTGGGGGTTGGCTATCAGTGGCACCCCCGTCAGTGGTGTATCTGACAGCACGAGGTTTGGTGCTCAGATTGAGGAGCTATTGGGGGCTGATCCTCACTCCCTCATTGAGAAGAGTGGAACATCAAAATTCCACTTGAGGATGAAGAGGTTGCGCCAGCATTTCAGCGCGGGTCTGACAGCATACTCCACCGATGTGGAGATTCAGAGGTACAAACTTCAAATTTCCCGTACAAACATGCTGCATGCAGAACCTGTGCACAAAGAGCTCCGGAGGCCATCCGTATTCTTCTGTCAGTGCAGCTTTGATCCCCTTGTGCTGGTCTGATATAACACAGACGAATTGGTTATATCCGAGCACTTCATTCCTCAACCATTGCAGGAAGAAACCCCAATTCTCGGCGTTTTCCTTGTGCACGATTGCAAATGCTAGAGGCAGCAGTTGGTTCTCGGCACCATAGGCACAAGCTATCAAGAGCCTCCCCTCGTACCGCCCTGACAAGAAGCACGCATCTATGCTGATCACCGGTCTCAAGAACCGGAACGCCGCAATGCATGGACCAAAAGCCCAGGCAACGGCCCTGAACTGAACTTGCCCTTCCTTTATTACTCCTGTGTCTTTGTCTCGTATCGGACTGGTCAGAAAATGGTACTTTGATCCGGGATTCTTGACGCAAATGGCCATCAATAGTGGTCTCAGCAAGCCGTACGATTCCTCCCAACCCCTAAATTCTCGGGCTATTGCAAGCTCACGACCCCTCCACAGTCGGTTGTATTTCGGGGTGACTTTGTCATACACAGCCATAACACAGTTTGCCACCGACTGGATGCTCATACAGGGGTCAGTCTTAATGCTGTTCCCAATGACATCGGCAATGATTGATGCCGTCAGACATTCATTGTCGATCCTTGTATACTCAGTCCTGCATGTGTGAGGCTTGTCTTGCATCGTTATAACCCACGCATCTCCATATCCCGATGCTTTTCCCCTGAGTTCGTAACCACAACGCCGGTCTTTGCACACCACATGAATCCGGCGGGTGTCACTCCTACTCATTCTTATCTCCTGATTCTTGTGGACATGGTGCTCCCTAATCTTCTTCATTAATTCATCCTTGCTTTTAAAATATTGGTTTGCGGCCAGCTCACCCGTGCGCTCGATTCGTGACCCATATGAACCAGTATCTGCTTCTCTGAACCGAGATACATCATTGAATTCTGGGAACGGGTGCGTATCACTCCGCCCGCTGAGCGGCGCTGAGTAAGAGCTGCTCCGAATGGGCCCTTCAGCTGTGTCAACTGGACCGTCTTCACCACATCCATCTATGTGATCAGAGTCCCATTCATGTCCATCATACTCATCCCCACTCTGCAAGCGTTCATCCGGGATATCATTGATATTTTCAAAATCTGACCCAACTTCATCGTGTACTGGGCCTGGGAATGGTAAAGGCTCCTCATGCACGGGTCTAGGTGGGGAACAAATTCGGAGTATTGGTTGAGGTCGTGGTTGCGGCGGAGTTAGATAGTAGTTTTCCGGGTTAGTAGTTGGATAATATGTTTCTTGGTGAGTAGGTGGATAGATGGTTTCTTGGTAAGTAGGGTGATAGTTCGTTTTTGGGTAAGTAGGGTGATAGTTCATTTCTGGGTAAGTGGGGTGATAGTTCGTTTCTGGGTAAATAGGTGGATAGTTGCTTTCTCGTTCTGTTGGGGGCACGACGAGAGTCTCCATTGCAACTGAGCATTGACTAGAACTACCAGCCCCTGCCTCTCTCGGAACTCTTCTAACATAGATCTCTATTACAAAATCTCCGTTGGCCTTAAAATACCCACACAACCCTCTCCAGGTATTTTCATCTGTTATTTTCGCAAGTGAATATTTTCTGGTGTTTCCATTACACACTCGGGTCCCCAATTCAAGGTTGCATCTTTCTGGATTAAAACGGGTGTAATCGAAAATTGTGACTTTCAAGTCCAACAGAGATATATTATCGTCAACCATAACCGAAGCAATTGGTTCTCTGTTGTAATAAGGTCCGTCTGCATTATGTTCAAGCTTACCACCACAGTGTATAGAAATCAATGGCATTGTGATCGAACTACATTTTGAAAGTGATAATCATTTGTCAGGTTACTAATTTACACAGTGACTGAATAATAAAGAAAATTAGTTTAAATTAAGTTCAATTAGTTTTAACTAATTTTAGTTAATTTCAATTAATTGTTATTAATTAAAATTAAATAATAAAATTAACTACAATTAATTAAAATTAATTAAAAGTAATTAATTACTTAAAATGAATTAAATTAAATTAATTTATTAAAATTACTTTATAAAATAAATTTATTAAAATAAATTTATTAAAATTTATTAAAATTAAGTAAAATTAAGTAACATTAATTAATTAAAATTAAGTAAAATTAATTAATTACAATTAATTAAAATTAATTAATTACAATTAATTACAATTAATTAATTACAATTAATTACAATTAATTACAATTAATTACAATTAATTAATTACAATTAATTAATTACAATTAATTAAAATAAATTAATTACAATTAATTAAAATTAACTAAAATAAATTAAATTAAATTAATTAATTTTAATTAATTGTAATTAATTAATTAATTTTAATTAATTGTAATTAATTAATTAATTTTAATTAATTGTAATTAATTAATTTTAATTAATTGTAATTAATTAATTTTAATTAATTGTAATTAATTAATTAATTAATTTTAATTAATTGTAATTAATTAATGACAATTAAGTAAAATTAATTAATTACAATTAATTAAAATTAATTACTTACAATTAAGTAAAATTAATTAATTACAATTAAGTAAAATTAATTAATTACACTTAACTAAACTCAACTACAATTAATTTAATTAAATTAAAAAAAATTACAACTAACTAAAATTAATTCAAATTAATTGAACTTAATCTAAAAGAATTTAAACTATTTAAAACTAATTAACATTAATTTTAATGAAGTTAATTAACTTTAATTACAATTAATTACAAACATTTAAAAATAAAAAATAATTAAAATAATTAAAAAAAAAAAATTACCTGGGCGCTGCGCTGCTGCCTCTGCCTCTTCAGCTGTGGGAAGAAGATGAGCAATTTGGGGTTAATATAGGGTCTGAAACAGTAAAAAGTCATTAAAGCACGGGGCCGGCCAATTATTGGCCGGTTTGGCTTTTTAATCGGTACCGGCCAATAATTGGCCGGTTTGGCTTTTTAATCGGTACCGGCCAATTATTGGCCGGTATGGGTATTTTTAATAAAGATTTGGGAGCATGGGTAATTTTAATAATTTTTAATGGACTTAGGGTATTAATAAAAATGTCGGCTGGGGTACCAAGTCATAAACCAAATAATGTCTCGTTTATTTACATTAATGCAGATTAACCCTCCATGGTTTCCATAATATGCCCGGATCGTTCCCCAAAATTTAGTTTTTTGAATAGGGGTGATCCTCATCCGACGCCAGATCAAAACGGTCAATTAGCATCAATATTCGTGCCAACAGTTTTTGGAAATAAAACTGCTGTTATTCCTTGCGAATAACATGAACCATGTTATTCCGATCCTAACGGTTGGTTTTCAGTGAGATCCGTACATAAAAAATTACTTTGTTGAGATTCGTGCAAAAAATGTTTGAACGGTTGTGAAATTTACTTTTCTACAAGTTTAACATTTTTAAAATCTCTTATTTAATTAGTTGATTCTTAAATCTTTTTTATCACTAACAATATGCTGCACTTTGGGTAATAACATTTTGAAGAATAGAGGAGATAATAAGTAACATCAATTAACCTTAATTTGTTGGAGACAAAAAGGATTAATTAATTATGTTCCTTTCATTCCTTCCACTATCATCGGATCTAAATTAAGTGTTATAAACTAGCTAATAACTAGCTGTGAACATGCAAGATGCAATTACCAAATAATTAATAGCAGATGTATAAGACTTTTAATTAAGGTCACATCATCAACATTAATTATCAACTATCATATTCAATTATCACTTTGCATTATGATCGAATATTAATATTTTGAGTAGAACTAGGGTGTTCTTAAGCTCACTAAGTTTATCGGTGAGCTTAACTCTAAAATCTATTAAATTGACTTCAAACGACAAATTCAAACAGTTAAAACTGGTTTACTTTATGAGTGATACATTTACATGCAAAATTAATAAATTTTCAAATTACTTTAGTATAAATCAAGTAGTTGGAAAAAAAATATAAGTTAATTCTAATGTATTCATTTTCCCTTATTTTTTTACTATTTAACTTTATACTAAATTATAAGCGATCTCTCGTTTAGATCGGTTTTAACAGTTTGGATTTATCGTTTAAAGTCAATTCAATATGTTTTGAAGTTAAACTGGCCAAAAGGCTTGGTGAGATTAAGAACATCATAATTCTAATCTCATATTTTTTTTTTTCATTTGAATGAGAGAAAACGTATGTTTGTGTTTGTCTATAGGAACGGTTAGCCGTGTTTTTTGTAATTATATAAGTTTGTAGAAGATTAAAACAATAATTTATTTACACCAAAATTTACTTGACTGCAAGATTCTTTTATGAAAATTATTGTTCAATTTTTTTTTTCTGAAATAGATATTATTATTTTCAATCCGAGGGATAATCCTTGTCAAGATATATTTTATGTTAGTCATTTAACTATCTGTTAATTTTTTTATTACAATAGAGTACAACAAAAAAAATTTATAAAATTTTATCATTTATCATTCTATTTCATCTGTTACAGGAAAAACTATATAGCTTTTGCTCTTGATATGTTCAACTTAATAAAAGAAAAAAAAAAAAACTTGAACGTTTGATTGGTGTTGTATGCCCATCTGGTGTAAATAAAACGACAGAGAACAATAATGGTGTATGAGTGATAAAAAGGCTTGATTTTCAAGCAATTTTATAGAGTGTAAATTACGCCTGCTCATGTTTCTCACAGTTACTAGTAATATTGGTTAAAACATTATTTTTTTAAAAAGATTCATAGATTCGAAATTAGTACATGTTTATAATATATAATTTGAGAATTTTAACTCCCATCTCAAATAAAAAAAATATATCATATATTTTCATTTTGAAAAAACGATATTTTCGATTCTTAGAGATTCCTGAGAATCAATGAAAGAAAATTTTTATCAAATTCTTCCAAGAACCGAGGCTCACGTGATAAGGTTTAACGACCACACGACACGTCGACACTAAATCCATGGCTATAATAAATAAGCAGTTTACTTGATTAAGTCGCAGGTTGAAAGGAAAGGAAAGCATAAAAATATAACAAAAGGTACTGAGGCTCTAATTAATGATAAGGCTTAACGACCGCACAGCACTCAAGGGATTGTGTCCGCTTAGTAAAATCCATGGCTATAATTGAGCAGTTTGCTCGACTAAGTCAAAGCTTGAAAGGATTACTTGTATGTACCAAATATAATTTTTCTGGTAAAGGTCTCTCAATAGATCGACTAGTACATTCATGTTAGTTCAAAAAGTCTCCAAAAATTTTGGCTCTTGTTGGGGTCTTAATTGGGGTGATGCCAAAGAGTTGTTCTCAAGCTCCCGATTTTCTTGCTTATGAACGGTTGGGGTTGATTTGATTTTACAACAACAAATAAAAGAAGAAGAAATCAAGGTGTATATTCTTATATATGAGATATTTTTTGGAAAGATAGATACTTGATTTCTGACCTAGTTACAGTCTAGATAATTAACTAATACCAAAAAGATTCAATAAGTAAATACATATACATATATAAAAGAATAGAATAGAAGGAAACTAAAGAGGGAGTGGAAGATACCTTAGATGTAACTAATAGCGAATCATATAGTATTTTAAAATATGAAATAGATTAATAGAATAGTATATCGATCGAGAACGAATCATATATATATATAGCATTTTGATATAAAATCAAAGCTCAACCTCCATGATTTTCTTTTTTAATACCGGACCGATTATTCATGCACCAACAAATGCCACCTTATATCAGTATACTATTAGTATTGAATTATAAAAAATGTATTAATAAATCTTTTTTGTAGCTCGAGTTTTTCTATATCTTAGCACCATACCATTTAGAACATTAATTGTTTCTATTAATTCAATAAGCCATGACCATGAGTGATTGAAGAGAAGCGGTTCTGGGTCGTGTTTTACGGCGTACTCTGCAACAGCAGGCTAAAGGTTCCTTTTCTTTTCTGTTAGACTATACTAGATATTGATTGATACCCGATCCGTTTAGTTCTATTTTCACTACTCCGAATTTCGTTCAGTCACAAAAGATCGATTCCAATCTCAGACTCTTTTTCCTGGGCTAGGATCGGCTACTTTTGGGATCGGTCCAGCAGGAAGGAAAGCTAATCCATCGGCTGAGAAAGAAGGTTCTTCCACGTACTCAAACAGTAAAGGTTGAAGATCAAGTCATCCAACTAATTAATATCCACAAAAAATTGCAACTTTCTGATTTTGAACACATTGAAAGCTATTTAGAACACTGTTTCAGTGTTTCTCCGTTTGGTACCACCTCTTGTTTTTTCGTACCATCATCCTGCTATGGCTATCAAGGGGTCACACATGCTCGTGTTATGCACTCCATTCAGAAGCTAAATGTAAAATATATAAACTTAAACTCAAGTCTCTACTACCATGAAGGTGAAATTTAACCACTAAGTTACACTACACATTTAGGCCATGTTTGGTTGTGGAGTAAGAGGTGGAGTAAACCCCTTACTCCACACTTAGGTAGCCAAATGAGAAGTAAAAGAAGAGGAGTAAGGTGGAGTAAGAGGTGAGTTAATCCGGAGTAAGTTACTCCACCACTTCAGGTGGATTAACTTACTCCACACTTTCTCCACCTGTAGGGCCCACTATCATAGGAAGAGGCTCAGTTTCCAACACTTTACTCCTCTAGGCGAATTAATTTAAGCCACGAGTTATACTACCAAACAAGATGTAAAATATGTGGAGTAAGATGGAGTAAGTCATTTAATCCTCATTAACTTTACTCCACAACCAAACATGACCTTAGTATTTTACGTGGAAAACTAAATCATATAAAACTTTTAAATATTATAAAATATAAAAGATAAAGTGCTACTTTATATTTATGAGGATGGCTGACCCACCTCGGCGCTCTCTTTAAATCCACTCCCAACTCAACAAATTTTTTTTACCAAAAAAACATATTGGGCCAAGGTGTAAGGATGCATAAGAAAATTGTTCCAAGCAAATAAGGACAAAACAGAATGAGCAAACATGACACCAGAATGATGAAAACATTATGCCATTTAGTGTCACTGACGCAATCATACTTTTCAAATGATTTTGATTGTTTAGTACTTTAGTATATTGAGCTTTTGAATTGAGAGGATGAAAATCCAGTTGAACTACTAAACTGTCACACTCTTTGATTTTGGAATGTTTAAATTTTCTAGAAGCTAAAGAGCCGGTTCCAACTTTATTTCTACAAAATGATTCGAGTTCACACAAGTTCTTGTTTTAGTGCGCTCATATTAATGGCATCATGCTATATAAAATGAGTCAGAGATAGATTCTAACAAAAATACCAATTCTTCAGTGAAGAACAGTCAGCAAACATAGCTAACATAAATTTTACAGGATGAATACAATACTTTTCTGAAACTTCTCCATCCACTATAAATAAATCTAAATCAAAGAAGCTGCTATTAAAGAAGAAAAATGATCCAATTCACTTGTTTATGGTGAGATCACATGACCATGTCCTTTCTTTCCATTTAAATTCCAAATGAAATTGTAAACCACTGACCTTGTTCTATTTCAAGAGTAATACAATACACAAAAAATCGTAAAATTCATAGTTCATTTTATACAAGATTAAGAACCCCGACTATCAACAGTCCATTGTTAATACTTTGATGCAATCATTTTTCTACCTAATTAATCCTGTAGATCCCTCGATCATGAAAGAAATTAAAAAGGTAAAATTGCGAGCCAGCTAACCTGAAATGGACTAACAGCAAGTACCTCTATTATTCTAGTGGTTTGACTTAGTGAGGTTGACATATGCAGATTCTCGCGCCTCTCCCTTCACTGCTCTATCATTCACACACAGGCACAGTCATCAACTATGTCAAGAAGATTCCATCCTAAAAATTGGGGAGATACATAAAAAATTATATTTTCAAGTCAATCCATTGATGAAAATTTTATTATTTTCTTCTTTAATTTAAAGAGAGGGGAGGGGGTGGCCCTTACATCTTTGACCATAAATCTGTCTTTCATATTTACTGGAGGCTGCAGCCACTCTGATGTATAACTGGATATGGGTTCAGACCCGTTTAATAAACACTCATCTGTATGTAAATCAGCAAAGGAGAAACTATTAAAACATGACTAAGGCTACAGTACTTTGCAAAGCGCGGAAAGGTCTGTGCTATGGATTAATATCTCCATTTACAAAGTTCAAACAATCAATCCGATCCATTCAACATGATCTCCATATAAAAATGTCCTTGGAGGCTAAATTTTCCATTTTTAGGAAACTTTTTACTATTTTTTTAGATAGGTAGAAAATCACCTGATCTAAAGAATTTATCCATCCGAATGTAGTGATTATCTACCTATTTGAAAAAATAGAAAAAAATTCTAAAAATTGTAAAATTTGGTGTCCAAGTACATTTTCATATGGAGATCATGTTGAGTGGCTCAGATCGACTGTTTGGACTTTAGAAACGGAGATATGGATCCATACCACGGACCACGGACCGATCCACACTTTGCAAAGTATCGTAGCCTCGCTCATTAAAACATTTTGAATAGAGAGAAATTGGGTACATCAAGATAAAATCCAAATCCTTATTTTTACCCAAAATAAAATTGCTTCAATGAAACGGAACTCTGGCCATAAAAGAAAAAAAGAATTGCATATATTTGAAAATACTAAATAAGTAGCAAACCTGGAGAGTGCAGTTGTATCCTGTGAGTAACAAAAGACTGAAATTTAAGAGAGAAAAAAAAAATATGTAGGTGAAGTAACATTATAATAACAAAAAAAAAGTAAATTATATCAAGTAATTCATATGCCGTCTTTTGTAAGAACATGAAACAATTCTCAAAAAGCATGCTCAATGGATTACCTGCCATACTGCAGGCATATATTCACGAAAAAAGAGGTTTCTCTCTCCACTGATGTTGGAAATGGAGCTCCTATTATAATAATGCAATCACAAGTGAATTAAATTTTAAAATCATTCTCATAAAGAATTAACATAACCATAATTGAGGAATCTTTTTTCATGAAAAATCATTTGATTGATGGTCCTTGTTGCATAGAATTTAGACGGCTTCTATCCAGGAACAAAAGAAGAGTTCACCTTTGAAATTCATTTGGAGTTTCGGTTCGAAAAAGAGATGCTTTTGTAGCCAGCACCAGCAATGGTTGCAATAGTAAGAGTTCGTGTAATTCATGCACAATTGCTTCTTGAAAGCTCTGCGGGGAAATGTTCTTCCTGCACAGAACATTTTTTCATGAATTAAAACAGGAAACCAAACAAAATAACATGAGAGAGAGGAACAACCAAGCAAATATATCTCATATTAATAACACTAAAATTACACAGAATATTTGGTAATAAAGCTACACTGTAGCATAATGTTTACAGTCATGACCGAAGTTACATATTAAAAGAATCAGTCCCTGAGTAAGATTAAAATGACCATAAATAAATAGAAAAATACAAGGCACAACTAAATTATATATTTTTACCCTTTACAAACTCCACGGAGTTGATTAGAACGATCAATCCAATGAAATGCGCCAATGCTAGAAATGTTTCAGAGAAATAGATTTCCAATCAAGTATTTAGCAAGTACTACATTGAAACTAATAACTTTAAATAAATGAAAAAAAAAGATGGAAATAAATCACCTGTCAATCAAAAGTAAATGAACACCGCTACCAAGAGCTTCGTCTTTCCTTTGAATTTGGTAACACAGTTCCTTTAGAAAGAGAAAATGTCACATCAAGAATTTGATAGGTTATATGAGAAATTTTGAATGGAAAGAAACATGATGAAAGCTTAAATAGAAAGTAGATACCTGCCTTTAGTGAAGATAAGAATTCATAGCTACTGTAGCAGCGTACATATAGAAAACGGTTCATGCAGCTGTGAAACAGTTTATCAAATGCTGCTTTACTGATTGAACCTAAACAAAATATGGTTAATTTTATAATGACTATGAAAAAAATAACAAAGGAAGTTCCATCAAAGAAAGTACTCACCACATGTTTCGTTGATCCTATTTGTCAAGAATTGGGATAACCGTAACACATCAAATCGGCAATCAAGGTCAAAGAACACCGCTTTCCTCTCTAGTCCTCCAAATTGGATTCCTCCCCACTCCCTGGGCAAGATAAAATGCACAGCAGCCTGATAAAACTAGCAAATAGCTGATTACATGATCTGATTGAAACATCATGCTGTTTTTTTTCACTAAATGCCATCTTACTGAACATACCTGGAGAAGGACCTGGGATTTGGCCGAGTTGGAAGGACCGGAGATCTCGACTATGTTACCGAGGCGGAGCGGTACGCGATGAAGAGGGGGTACCGGTACGATAAAAGGTCTCCCCGACAGGACTCTGGAAACCATCTCCCTCCCGCTTTCATCGCATCGGATCCACTCTATTGGCTTTCCCGCTCCCATCTCTGATCTCCCTCCGCTCATCTGACACTCTCCCTTTTCCTCTTCCCTCTCATTTTCGCGCGCATACGAGGGAGACTGCTACAAATTTTCGATCCAGTGGGCCGGGATGTTAATGGACTAATGGGCCGGGCCGGTTGATGGGTCGGATTGGCTTAGGGATCTAAAAGATTGATTTGGATTGGAGTTATCTGGAATTTGTACAAGAATATAATTTAGTTAACGGATTGGAATTATGGCTAACGGGTCACAGCGCTCCGGATTTGTACAAGAATATACTTTAGTTTTTAAAATTTTCAGGCGTATAAAAATTGATGATATTAAACTTTTATTTGATAGATTTAAGATTATATTAGTATATTATTGTATTTACTTAATAGGTCCGGATCAATTTTGCCTCTCTCTATAAATTTTTTTATCTCCTCTGAAATTATGATCTGTAATTATATTATGTGTTGGACACACTAAACACATATCTTTAATCTTTTATGTAAAAAAAGAGAGACATGATAAACAGTCATCCAATAAAAAAATAAAGAGAGAAAAATTGAATCAGAAGAACGAGAATATATACTTATGATATAACATAACTAGAAAAAGTTAAAGCTTAACCTTTTTTTATGTGAAGTACCAAATTATTAAAATTAAGGAGTTATGAACGAACTTAATTAATTCTTATAATCGGAGTAGGAATTTTGTGGACAGCAATTGAAATATCTCCATAATAAGACATTAGTATAAATTATCTGTTTTAAATTGTATGGTCATATATTATTTTTTCAAAATGCAGATTTTATATATCATCATATGTTGTTTCCCGAGTTTTCCTTCGGAAAGAAATATCTATTTCGGAAAATTAGTTTTTAAAATAAGACAATTTATATAGAAAATTATTATACGATCAATTTGTTTTACAACAATAAATATTTTTTTCGAAACATTAATAATTGAATAATTATTTGAGTACCCTCACTCCAGTACTTCTAAAATTCCCGCACCACATTTAGAGAAATTATGTACTATGGTCCCTACTAATTATTATTCTAAAAATATATTATACAGTCCCCACTAATTATATGGTTCCTACTAATTATTATTCTAAAAACCATGTAGCACTCTTCTCTATGGTCACCACTAATTATATGATCCATCTTTCTCAGTCCCCGCATCAACTTTCCTTTAATGAAGTAGTGGGGACCCCGCATCACTGCATCAACTTTCTCCAATCGTCCCCACATCAATCTTCCTCTAACAAAAAATAGTTGACCACATAGGAATAAATACCTACAGTACTTGATATTAATACTTTCAAACATCATCTAGTATCATATGTAAAATATACTTGCAAGTATAGATATAAATACATGCACGACGAATAAATATTTGTGTGATGACGAGTCCAAAAGTATGTCATCATGGATCTCATTTGAAAGAAAAAATTACGTAGAAGACGTTCGTGGTTTCAAATTCACAAAATTCTTCACAAATCGTCATAAATATGGACGAGATTGAACAGAGAAAAAAACCACATCTAAAAATGTGTATGCCCCTCCATATAATTTGAGTTGTCCCCCATAGGTATGTTTGGTTGATTGAGAATATGTTATTCTTGAGGTTAGGCTATTCGGAGTAGCCTATTCGGTATTTGGTTGAATTAGAATAGCTAGAACAGTGAATCCAAACTTTTTATTTTATTAGAATAGGCTATTCCGAAGGATTTTGAGATTTGGCTATTCTAATAAGACAAACAATAGTTATTCTTGATTTGGCTATTCTAGTTATTCTTGTTTTACAACCAAACATATTCCACATGTATTTATGGTGCGGGTACGTTTGGGAGATAATTATTTACGTAAATATTGTCCACCTCATAGGTATAAATACTTCTTTGCATAGGTATTAATACTTTAGAAAAATTTTGCGCCTCCAGATAGTTATGGTAGTTATGATACAAGTACAGTGCAGATATTATAGTGCGGGTAATGTTATTAGCTCCCTTAATAATTCAACGGAGGATTGTAAAAAGTTATAATATTGTTTTGGATCACTTTAAGAGTTACATAGTATTTTAGACACATTGAAGACATATTTTTTAAATAAGGATAGAAAAATATGATATAATAGTCACCCAATAGAAACGTTGAGGAAAAAATTAAATCGAATGAGTAAAAAAAAAAAAAAATGGTGATATGATATAATTACTAAAATATTATCAATATTGACGTGGGGTTTCAGCCTTGTACAAGTAATAAAAGAGAATTAAAGAGGTTCAAGGAGTTTGTTTCGAAACTACTAATTACTGTAAGATTAAGTGTATTAAATGTGTGCCTGGGCGGCTAAAGAATCGTCACAGCTCGAGCTCCGGAGGGTAATATTAACCGATTTGATGGTAGTTATTTCCAGATCATTGACATTTCTTAGACACATTAACTAACAACAAGATCTCTTGGAGCCACGTGGAAGTTGGCACTGTGAACTCACATGGCCGAGGCCTCGTGCTTCCCACTGTTCCTCCTGTTTCTTTACTCACAATATCTCTTCGCAAATATGTCTCACTAAAAGAGCGAAATCACCATTTCGCTATTGAGCATTCATGCTTCATGTGATGGAAAATACATTTCAGCTGTATTCGGATTAACAAAAGTTAATTTTCACGAGGCCATACTTATGTTTGTATTTTACTGAAGAAGAATCAGTAGAATAAGTATCTCTCTCTCATTTTTAAGTTGCTCCTTTTTGCTAGAAATATTAGAAGTTGAGTTTACCACATTTTTAATCAGTTAAATCACCTTTTGTTTCTTGGGGTTGGGGGTGGCTTTCCTATTATCTTTACTTAAGGAGGCAAATTGAAAATTTATTTGCCCACCAAAAGGAGTGGAATCAAGTGGCCATATGCGCGAATTCTTACAAGTTACAACCCAATAAGGCAATAAATTACATTACTTTCCGTACCCTTTTGTATTATTCTGTGCATTAATGCAGATTCCACCTAGACGGCACGCGATCCTTCTATATCCATCAACACGTTTTATGGACGGTCTCGATTTCACAAAAGCAGCATCCCAAAAGGCATGTGCTTTAACCACCGTCCTGACATCTCTTTTCAAACTAAGATGTTTGGACCAGGTGTACAATTTAAACCTACATACGGTAAAACAAAAAGAGAGAAGTGTACAATTGAAGATGGTGGAATTTGAAGTTTTATATAACAAATATTAAAGCTATCAAGTACAATTTTTTAATAGCATTGATAAATTAATTTTATGATATCAGAATTTTATTTATGATTATATAACTAATATATTTGTAGACTAGTGTGTCGATTATAAGTTTATAACACAATATTTGCGAATTATGTGGCTTATTTAGGACTCAACTTGCTCTTCATTCTTGAGCTACTTGACGTGGTGAATGGACCGTCTACATCCAAATTTCAACGACCGTCTAATAAGTAGGCTTTGTACTAAATCGATACAATAATTTCAAACCAAATTTTTAGAACAATGTAGTTTCGAGTAGCTTGGATTCAATATTTTTTAATTCTTCACGAGCGAATGCATAATTTTCTGTACTTTTTAAGTAAACACTAAAAGCAATAAATAAATGATTTGATAAGAAAAACATATCGGTCATTAACTAGATTGAGTAGCCTAGCATGCGTTACTCTCTCTCTCATATTCATATAGATGTCTATGCATTCACCAAAATATGGGATCATTGAGGGGCTGTGTCATCTGCCAAGCTCCGGCAGCTCAGTAGTCTAGTCGGATAGGCTGAACTGGAGAGGGTGGACTCCACTTTGTTTCTATCTCTGCAACAGTTTCTTCTCTTCTTACTAGCTTGCCTTACAGAGCAAATATCAAGAAACCAAGAACGTTATGATTTAATTCATTCATTTCTTAGTTAGCAGTTAACACTTATTTTCAAAGTCCTTAACCCAGCTTGATCTCAACTGTACAAAAAAAATCAGAGGGAGAGAGAGAGAGATGCAGGAGAGAGATGATAATGCTACTACTACTACTACTAATCCTAACCCTGGTCCTAGACCTAGATTGCCTGAGCTGACGAGGTCACTAACAATCGCCACATACTTGCCTCGGTCGACCAATAGAGGTACAGAGAGTGACAGGTGTGATCGAGATTGGTACTGTCCATCTGTTGTTGGATCACACCCGGCAAGAGTTAAGCTGCATAGAGTGCCACCAGAGGTGAAGAAGGCTGCAGATAGCTTAGTGCCATTTGGAAAGCCGATGGAGCAGGTTAGAGATGAGGAGAAGCTAGAGGGGAAAATAGAGAAGAAAGGAGCTGTGCTGGGCATGCCCTTTCAGGCTAGGAAGTGTGGGGGCCAATTTGATCATTCTTTGATTATTGTGGTTGTAAGTCTGAGTATCTCATCTTTAGTACATTGTTTTAAGCTTACATAGGTACTCAATTCAATTCAGTTATTGATCTGAAGTAATTATAATATAGCTGCGTCCCAATACAAGGGCACAAGTATACCAGCTACATACTAATATGAGGTTCAATTGGGATGAATTGAGACTGTCATGTGAAAATTTACTCTGTAACAATTAGGATGGAAAAACCAGACAGAGCCTTACCTGTTCATAACAGTACTCATACTGGTATCAGTACCGGTATAATATCTTGTAACAGTACTCAATGATCTACGCCAAACCAGCTGGTGGTGCTGGAGTATTTTAATATTCCTTTCCATTTATGATATCTGGAATTACAATATTTTTTATTTTAACCACAGGAACTGAAAACTAACACTAGACTGCTTCTTTTAGGAGGTCATGCATGCAGTCTCAAGTCTAATACTTTTGTTAATTAACTTATTAGCTACAAGCTAGTGCATTAAAAAGTTTAGAATTATTTTTCAGTTCCAAATAATGTTTCTGATCTTTATATTTGTATTATTTCAGCTACTTATCTTCTCAATCTCAACTGCTTCTTTCGCAATTTCTCAGAGGAAGAAAGTTCTAGATCTTAAGGTAACCCTGCATATCAGGTTTGACCTCCACTGTGTTCTTTGAAATTTGTATCATCTGATTTTTTTTTCTTTCTTTCCAGGAAGAGTTGAAGAATTTACATAATTGCTGCATCGCTATAAACGCCTCTGTCAGTAGCAAAATCTCCAAAATGTCAAGTTTCTCTGACAAACCAGAAAACAAAAATATCCCTCTCTACACAATAGCTCTATCTTTCCTCTCCCCATATTTCATCCTCAAATTACTTGACCAACTAACCAGAACCAGACAAACCTCCGATAACCCAAACTCAAACGCTGCCTCCACTGAAGAAGGGGTGCCGCTAAAAAAGCGGATTGCATACCGGGTCGACATTTTTTTCTCAATTCACCCATATGCAAAGCTCCTAGCCCTTCTAGTTGCTACCGTTCTTCTAATCTGTTTTGGTGGAGTTGCCTTGTACACAGTCAATAACGGGTCGGGTAGCTTTGTGGAGGCACTGTGGCTATCATGGACCTTTGTGGCAGATTCAGGTCACCATGCAGATCAGATTGGGCTGGGCCCACGAATTGTATCTGTTTCAATTAGCTCAGGTGGCATGCTGGTTTTTGCGACTATGCTGGGGCTTGTGTCAGATGCAATTTCAGAGAAGGTTGATTCTTGGAGAAAGGGGAAGAGCGAGGTGATAGAGAGTAATCATATTCTTATTCTTGGATGGAGCGATAAATTGGTAACTTTTCTCTACTTAAAGATTTGATTGTTTATATGTTGGTATTTGGTACAGGAAATTGTTTTTACTGCCAACCGAACTATTCTAGTAGACCTAGTCTTGTTCCCACATAACTTTTACTTTGGCTAATTATAAGTTCTCTGATCCAATATACTGCTTCACCCATTGTACCTTTCCCCACCAGTTAAGAGTTGGTGATGTTATCTTTAGCTAGCTATCTGGTACCAGTACTTATTAGTACCATGCTATCATTGCTGTCAAGTTTACCGCCATAAAAAAGTCATTGCAATGTGGTGATGTAAATCTTATAAACCCCTTTAGTATTAACATCCACATTCCCTAGTTGAAATAAAAGGCCCTGTCAAACAAATGCAACAATTAGTTAAACGAGGAAGCAACTCCAATTATAGAACCAGTTTGCTGAACTTGGAAGGTACAGACTACTTAGTAATTAATGCTCTTTCGATATTGCTGTTTTTTTATAATTTATTAACTCTATTTTGGGTAAAAATAGGGATCTCTTCTGAAGCAGTTAGCGATAGCTAATAAGAGCATAGGTGGTGGTGTGATAGTAGTTCTTGCTGAAAGAGACAAAGAGGAGATGGAAATGGATATAGCCAAATTAGAGTTTGACTTCATGGGTACTTCTGTGATTTGTCGAAGTGGCAGCCCTCTAATTTTAGCCGACTTAAAAAAGGTACATAACCATTACCTTTTTTCTTTTTTTAAAAGAAGCAGTACATAAAGATTATCCGGAGATAATATTGTTTTCCTTTTAAGGCTTCTCATTTGTTATTTTTTTCAACCAAAACTGACAGGTTTCTGTTTCAAAGGCACGGGCCATTATAGTTTTAGCTGCTGATGAGAATGCAGATCAGGTCAGTAAATCTTTGTGGTAAGATATATTTACATCTATACCCTCATTTGGTCATTTCTCTGTTGCAAACTTCCTGCACATCTATGGATATGATATTATGACTTGAAAAACATAAGAAAGAATAGGCACTAAAATGCCAGACTAAACTCGGAACAATTTTTGCTTGGTTACTTTTGTCTTTTTTTTTTTCTTTCCTTTTCTTTTACATTCTTTTTAGAACTCTTCTGAACCTAGGATTAAAGTTATTTTTTTGTATTGTCCTTATCAGCAGAGCGATGCACGTGCTTTGCGAGTTGTGCTGAGTTTGACAGGGGTAAAAGAGGGCCTAAGAGGTCATGTAGTAGTAGAAATGAGCGATTTAGATAATGAACCACTTGTAAAGCTGGTTGGTGGTGAACTAATAGAGACGGTGGTTGCTCATGATGTTATCGGTCGGCTAATGATACAATGTGCATTGCAACCCGGTCTTGCCCAGGTACTAAAGTCATTTGGTAAAGATCCCGCAGAGCATGCCAGACATGTGGAAGGCTCTCTCTGTATTAAAAATAGAGTGAGGCTATGGTACTATGCATAGCACAGATTGGTCTGTGCTACGGATCGATTATCTTCGTTTTTAAACTCCAAACAATCTATCTGAACTGTTCACATGATCTTCATATGAAAAATGAACTGTTCACACGATCTTCATATGAAAATGTACTTGTAGATCAAATTTTATATTTTTAAGAACTTTTTTACTATTTTTTAAGATAGGTAGAAATAATTTGATCTAAAGATTCTAGGCCATTCAAAAGTAGTGGTTTTCTACCTATATAAAAGAATAGTAAAAAAATTCTAAAAAATGTAATATTTAGTCTGCTACATCTGAAAATCATGTTGAACGGTTCACATTGACTATTTGAAGTTTTAAAACGAAAATATTGTTCCATAGTATGGACCAATCCGCACTATGCATAGTACCATAGCCTCACTCTTAAAAGTATTATGTTTAGTTATAAAGAAAGGAGGCTTATACTAAGAAAGACAATGTCTATTCTAACTAAGTATTCAAATTGTTGAAACGTTTGTTTATTGTAAAAAAGATAGTTAATTTACCAACAAAAAAGCTTCATCCAGATTTGGGAATCTTTTAGGGATCCAGTAACTTCCCCGCTACCTTCTTTTGGGGCAACTCGCAAAAAGAAAAAAAAATGCCCGGTTGCTAACTGGAAATTATGACTTGATTCTCAGATTCATTTCAATCTAGTTAACCACAGTAAATTATTTGTTGAAGCTCTCTTATTTGTTGGTTGGTGCATATTGGATGATTAATGCCCATGATATGCTGACTGCTGCGTTACAGTTGATTTCCTTTATATAATGGTTATTAAAGTATCTGTTTGTTGTATTGGGCCGCATTACAGATATGGGAGGACATACTAGGTTTTGAGAATGCCGAGTTCTACATAAAGAGGTGGCCGCAGCTGGATGGGATGAGATTTGATGAGGTGTTAGTCTCTTTTCCTGATGCAGTGCCTTGTGGGGTCAAGGTTGCCTCGAAATCAGGAAAAATTATTATTAACCCGGACGATAATTATATTATTAGAGAAGGTGATGAAATTCTAGTTATAGCCGAAGACGATGATACATATTCCCCAGCTCCTTTACCTGTGGTACGTGCAATTCCATTTATGTTTAATTGTTATACAAAACTGGAAAGGTCCCATGTTTCCCTGTAAAGCATGAAAAATATCACCCATAATACATAATTCTTTAATTTGGAATACCCAAATATAAGTACCTTTTTCTATTGATGTGACGGTTCATAGGAAGAGGTGTAGTTCTGGCATATTTTACATTGAATTGGAAGGGGAGGGGTACATAGGTTATCATAATGGATTGCACGGGACATTTGTGTTATTTGCTGTTTTGCATGGGTTATGGTTTGATATTTTCACAGTTTGCAGATGTGTACACAAATTTGCGGTTCTTAAAGATAATGAATGCCTGATTTTATCTGTTATATTTGTATTGGCATTTGACAAGGATCTGGTTTTATTGATCAGTACTTTTTGGGTATCAGTGCTTGTTGCCTACCACTGAGACAGTTTGGTAGCATGGTAATTTGTTCCTTGGCTTAAAGACTGGTAAAAGTTTCACATGTTATTAAAATATAATAAAAATCTCTTAAATAAGTAAATAAATAAAATCTAATAAAAATGACAACCTTTGAAGTGTATGATACAGTTTTGTCCGGACTCCTAAATATTTTCCTCATTGCAGATGCGGAAGGGATTTGTGCCAAATAAACCAAGCCCCCCGAAATATCCTGAAAAAATATTATTTTGTGGCTGGCGCCGTGACATCCATGATATGATAAAGGTATTTTCCTTTTGGTTTATCCATTTATTTGTTTTTTACAGACAGACATCGCATTCATTGAAAATTGGAAAAAAAAAAAAATCCAAAGTCAGCATAGCATAATCAGATTTTCATAAAATACTATTTTTATATAATCAGGTATTGGAGGCATTTCTTGCTCCTGGATCAGAGCTATGGATGTTTAATGAGGTGCCAGAGAAGGAAAGAGAGAGAAAACTAACAGATGGTGGTTTGATCCTCTCTGGATTAAAAAATATTAGACTTGTGCACAACGAGGGAAATGCTGTTATTAGACGACATCTGGAGAGCTTGCCTCTAGAAACCTTTGATTCTGTGAGTATTTACAATAAATTTCATATATGACCGCAAAAATTCTTTTTGTAGATACCCCTTATATTCTTGAAAACCTCAAGGAAGTTGTGAAAACCAAGGGTATGATGGGATGTGAGAGTGAACCTCATAGAAAGAAAAATTGATTTTCAAGAGATTGAACAAACTTAACATTTATCTTTTCAAATTACAGATTTTGATTCTAGCTGATGAATCGGTTGAGGATTCAGTTGTACAGTCTGATTCTCGCTCACTTGCTACTCTTCTACTTATTCGTGATATTCAAGTACCTCTCTCTCTCCTCCCCCCCCCCCCCCCCTCCAACACACACACACACACACTCCCCCTGCGTTCCAATGAAACACTAAAATCAAACCCTCAAAAAGCACAAACCAGTCATCTGAAGCAAACAAAAATGATATGTAGTTGGAAAGAAAACGATTACCGCGCCACAGTATGTTTTTTCTATAGTACCATATATTAAACCTCTTACTATTATTATAATTATAAAAATTTCAGTCAAAAAGGCTTCCTTCAAAAGAGGCGAGGTCTCCATGCCGGTTCGCTGGCTACGCACATCGGTCGTGGATCAGAGAGATGCAACATGCATCTGACAAGTCGATCATCATAAGTGAAATTCTCGATTCCAGAACCAGAAATCTCGTTTCTGTTTCCAAAATCAGTGATTACATTTTGTCTAACGAGTTGGTTAGCATGGCATTGGCTATGGTGGCTGAAGATAAACAAATTAATCGCGTCTTAGAAGAATTATTTGCTGAACAGGTATGAACACTTGATTAATTGTGCTAAAACATGCACACAAAAATACATGAAAGTCAATTTTTAAAATATATAAGAAATAGTTTCTGCTGGTAGATACTAGTACAGTACTGTGCTATTCAGAATATGAAGAAAAAGATTTTTTTGAAGACTATACTTCCTGGTAGTGTCTTTACCTTCACTGGTACCAAACTGTCTGACAAAACAAGCGTGATAAATGTAAATCCCAGAAATAGAGATGAGAATGCCCCAATTGAAAAATGGTAATTTGGTTCTAAATGGTAAAAAAAAAGACCTGGTCTATATGAAAATTACATCATTGCTTAATAATAGCTCATCAACTTTTGGTGCTTTTCAGGGTAATGAAATGTGCATAAGGTCTGCTGAATATTATTTATATGAACAAGAGGAGTTGAGCTTTTATGATATAATGGTACGGGCTCGGGGTAGGGAAGAAATTGTAATTGGATACCGCCTGGCTCACACGGACCATGCTATAATAAATCCCAGTTTAAAAACTGAGGTTAGAAAGTGGTCACTTGATGATGTATTTGTTGTAATTTACAAAGGCAAATGATACTAATCCAAAAGAAAAGAGAATAAAACTTGCATATTGTAGCATAGGTGTAGCACTAATTTATGCTAACTGATAGGTATTACAGTGTATTTAGTATTTACATTACAAACAACATTGATTTTTGAACTTTTTTTTTTTGTAATTTCAATTGCTTTTCAAAACCCCTCTCGTTCTCACTGTCATCCTAGCAATGCTTGTGATATGAATTCTAAAAAAATAACATTTTATTGCAAAAATGTATTAATTGAGATATAAAATCAATTATGATAGTTTTAGTAGGAGTCAGATCAGGCTAGTTCTATATTTCTTTTTCCCCAAATAGTAACTGACATTAATGAATTAATGCTGATGCGCAACAGTACCAAATGCTATGGTCGTCAAGTTGGGCAATTGGAACATTTTCACAAACAGGCCCAAAAAGAAAGCCCAGAGTGTTCTCATGGATAGATTTTTTTTTTTCACAAAAAAAAAGGTGTTCTGCGGAAAAACAAAAAAGAAAAAAAGAACAAGTCATTAGCTGGAAAGAAAATGAGTTAGACAAGAAAGAAATATCCGACTTCAACAGAAGTATTCAAAATTATTCATCAGAAATAACCATAAAATCATGAGCTAAATATGTATCCCTTCGTATTACCTGAGGATATAATTAGAAAATTCAGACCATTTCTTAACTCTAGCACGAATCTCAATACAATCACTCCATATCTACAATAGGTATCAATTTTTTTTTATTCGACTGAGACTAAATCCAGACCGTTCTCTATGAAGTATACTAAGTACCTGAGGGACTACGGATCCTAAATTTATTTGGATCCGCCCATAAAGAGCACTCTCCTAGAAGGCAGCCACTGCCTAAGTTTCTGAGAAAAAAGAGGTAAGAGTCTTGGCAGCCTTTGCCAAAGTGAGAGAGCAACTTGGCAGCGGTGCCAAGATTATCCAAAATATATTTTCAGAAAAAAGATTATCGAAGATGGAGAGAGACTTCAAATACGCAAACCTAATGAAAATTTTTATGGAGGTTTTCATCCACAGGGCCTCTAAGTATCGATGGCAGCTTGGATCTGTTGTTAAGTTAATTAGAGGCTGCTCATTGACCTCAGACTCGTTTACCACTTCTGTCGTTTTAAGTAATTTCTACATTTTCGTTCATAAGTGCAAACATCTTACAAATTTAAATTTGTACAAAGTTTATACACGTAGAGAATTATATCTGTCACGCTCAATGTTGTGCTTGGCATAATAATTCACACATGACATGATTGAATTGGTTGCGAGCGATTATAATTTTTTCGGGATGAGCCAAATCTTTTCTCTGCAAAATTGCTCTTGTTTATATTTAATTTTGGGTTATTTTTTAAGTTTTCAATGTGACCAACTAATGAAACGAATATTTTCCGTAATTGAGAGTTCATTATGGTCATGTTTGATTCTGGAGTAAAGTTGATGAAAAATTAAATTGCTTGCTGCATCCTACTTCTCATATTTACATGTATTTGAAGTCATGAAATAAATTAACTCAAATAAAAGAGTAAGATGTTAAGAAATGAATCATGTCTATTAAGTTCTACAAGTGAAGCAAGTTAATTCACCTGAAAAGATGGAATAGTTTACTTCAAATTAACTCGCATCTTATTTCTATTTTACTCTTCATTTGACTCCTTAAGCGCTTATTCCACCTCTTACTCCACAACCAAACATTATCACGGTGATATTTCTTGTGGAGAGACAACTAAAGGGGTTTATTAAAAGGAATATAATTACATTAGAAACAACTAAACAAGCTCACAGAGTTGCATGAAAACTTCCTACAAACACCTCCAAGTCATAAACCGTTCAAATACCAAATAAGACCCCCAACCAAAAAAGAAAGAAGCAGAACACTCATTTACAAGTCACCTCAGGCTCAGAGTAACCCCTGGATTTTATTAATCTTACAAATCATATATGCAAGGAACTCATATTAAGTTCTCCGCTTGCATGAACCTCTTTCACCTGCCTATCATACTCATCCTCTTCTTCCTCCTCTTCTTCTTTCTCTTCTTTCTCTTTCTCTTTCTCTTTCTCCTCCTCTTCATCAGAATCAACATCACCCCAGCCATAACCTAAAGGGCTTTGGGATTCTTTCGGTTTAGTCCTCCCTTCTTGCACTATTTTCATTATCTCTTCTATGCTTTGAAAAGAGTATATGGGGGCACTATTGTCCCGTCTATAGTATGCGGCCTGTGCAGTCTCGGTGAGTTCTCTAGGGAGATTCTTCACGAACCATGGATGAGTCTTAATTTCTTTTATAGTAATTCTCTATTAAAAAAATCAAAATATGTTTTTGTTAGATCTTAGAATTTTCATGACCCTTGCAAATTTATTCATACCATGCATGCCTGAGAAAAGGATACAAATTATCATAACAAACCCAATAACATACAACAATATCATCATAGTCCATGATATTTGTAAGGTATCATCCAATTGGTAATTTTGCAAGAGGCATTTGGCATTACATAATAGTCGATGATATTTGCAGGGTATGCATTTTTTTTTTTTGGTAATTTGCAAGGTCCTCATAAGCATGAAGAATCTAAAATTGGAATTAATGAAAAGTCTCCTTGTGACTTGTAACATCATCAACAAGTACCTGATATTTAAAGTATTACAAAAATTCCATTCACTACCTTTGCAGGGTTGGGAACAAAGATCCGCGCAATAAGTTGTTTGCATTCCTGTGAAATGTGCACATAATCCGGCATTTTGTACTGGACTTGCATTATTTTCTGCATACATGGTAACAGGTTAATTTAATCCCTCATCCGCAATAAATCAATTTTTTGGATTTGGATTAATAAAGGTAATAATGCTAGTTTAGGAAGTACTACAGGAAACAGAAGGTATCAAAATTCAAAAGGACAATAAGATAAATATACCCCTATCGTTTTGCGAATATTTTTTGGGTCATCGGGATCTTCAAATGGGTATGCTCCGACAAGCATCACATAAAGGGTTACACCACATGACCACACATCTGCAAGCTGTATTACCAGTTCAAGGATTTCAGAGAGTTAAAAAAATGCAACAATAGACTAGAGAAAAGCAAACATTTTTAGATAGTTATGAAATCAGTTTTTGGAGAAAAAATTGAATCTTTCTTGGTCACTTTACACGACTTTGCAGTACATTACTATCGAAGTATGTAACCCTCCACGCATCTACTCTACTAAACAATTCAAGTAAAGAAATCTAGAAGTATTTGAGAACAACTAGGAAAAGCAACAAATTGTTAAGATAAACAATTCACTAGGTTAGTGTGTTATATTTTGGGATTTCGTACTTCAAATATTTTCCAAACATATGGTTATAATAGAGAAACGGAGATTGGGGTATGAACTAGTGACTTGTACCAAGTCCATTATATCAATTGCTCCTGAACTCTGTTACCAACTGCAACTGATGAAGAAAAATATTAAAAAGTAATAGATGATGTCCAGCTTTACACTGACAAATCAACTGGTATGTTTGCTTTTTCAGTCAACCTAGTGATGTTGATTTTTTGAGGGAACTAATACAGATGCATAAAGCATGAATAGATACTTTTCTCAAACAGGTCCTTGTCAAATACATCAGATATCAAACGGACCTTGCATATGTTTTCTTCTTATTTAGTCATGAAATACCAGGTATCTTCTGTTTAAAAGTAAGCACTTGACTAGATATAAAAAAATAAATGAAATAATGTCATGTACTTTGAGTTAATTTTAGCTTGAACTTGACATTTGCTCCAGTACAGATGGAGCATATGTGCTAAAACCTGCTACTTATATTTTAATTACTGCTTTGTCCTTACTAAAATAATGAATATCAAAATATGATAAATTCAGGTGAAAGACACCACTAAGTAAAAAGAAATTATGTTTGCACCAAATTTAGGTATCTTTTAAAAGCATCCAAAGTTTGGATATAATGTTGTCGTGAATCAAGAGCCGCAAAATTAATCTACGACCTATGAAAGGAATACTACATAAGAAACAACACATAAATAGCTACAAAAAATTCAATGCCCCTCACAAGTTAGTTAGCTGTCCTGATAGTGACAATTCGTAGACTTAAAGCCAAGTACCACTAGAAACTTCTTGTTATCTCTTTCTTTCATTTTTTGTTGAGTTCTACTACCACCTTGAATGGATTGGTGGAAAGAGAATCTAATAAAGTGTAATCAGTTGGTGAATAATTGGCCCACTACAAATGCACCAAATAGGCTCAAACAACTCATAATAAATGCTTGTGCTGAAAGATAATTTTTTAAATTAACTTGCGTGCAAACATGTCCCATTATTTTCCAAGGATTAAGACCCAAAAAAAAAAGGAGATTCCCTCTAAAATGACCCCTAAGCACCTTTCATGTTGGTCTCCTGGAGTTGACTCCTCAAAGAGTGCATTAGAATTATCCTTGAACATCCACATTTGTTCACTAATGTAATTAAAACTGGGAATTCAAAATGTTGAATAAAAATCATTTAAAAAGTTAAATAGATTGCCTATCACTGAAGCTATCAAATTTATGGAATCAAGGAAGGGGTTATACTATTTACAAAAGTTTTGGCCCTAATAACAAGAAATTTTAAATTTTAAAATTGTAATAATCTTGAGTGATATTATTAAACTTAAAAATTAGTTAGTACTTAAATTTCTTGTTTCAAGCTATTTGACTAGAGGAATGAGAAATTCTGACTTGGAATTTATTGAGAGGATTTTATATATGTCTAAGCCTTTCTCATGTGATATTAGTTGGATCATAACCCACCCAACTTATTTTACTTCACAATAGAAAGAGATTCCTGACAAGGACTCCATATCCAACTTTAGCTGCACATCTCCTATCAAGCAAGCCTCCAACAAAGACAATGCCATATCCTATGGCAGTCTTGTTGAGTTATGTATAGTGGGTCACTTTAATAAAAACACCCATGCCAAATGTGTAAACAACTATGCAGTCACTATATACTTGTTTCCCATTTTGATTAATATGTACAGTCAAAGTCTGTATGGTCCTAAGGTCCTTATTTTTACCTAAAGGTGCATTGGCAAACAACACCAATTGCAAGATCAGAAGTGCTACAGAAAAATTAAATAAACAAGGACATTATGACAATCATTTGGAGAATTTCAAAGGATTGGAAAAGTTGGTGAGAAAAAGCTAAAAAAGAAATGGATCCATTTTCAAGCATTAATTAGTAACTGTATGAATCACCTATAGAATATAAAGACTTTCATGGAACTAAATGACAAATCTCTTGTCATGTGCTGTGCTTTGGAGAAATTACTGCTGTCAAGGTGCAGGACTTTGTACTGGCATGAGAGGAAGGGTCAAGGTACATGGGGGAAAGAATAGCATTTAATGCCGTAAAAAATGGAACACAGGGATCATTTATGAGCATCTATAATAGTAAGATCCTCTTCTCTCTTTAACTTTTAAAGGAAAAGAAAGCATGAACAAGATGTGTAGCAATAGTTCAACACCCACTTTAATGGTAAAGATTCCTTGTTGAATAAGAAAAATTGAATACAAAAAGATGCCAAATTATTAAAATGGGTTCTACTTCTCAAGGCAAATATACTAGAAGAATACTCCATAAATGGTAATTAATTACCATAATCTTGCAAATTATTTTTACCAATGTAAATATAGATAAAGCATGTCAAAAATTAATAAAAATCAACCAAACAATCCAATACCTAAAAGTCTTCTAAATGTGGCAAAATTAACCAAAAGTCGTCATTCTCAAGCTCGGTTGATTTTGTTTCTACTTTTTTGTGGTAGGTGCATCGAAGGAACTTCATAAAAAAAAAAATACATATATATATATATATATATATATGCAATGACTAACCTTGCCGTCATACTCGCGTCGAGAAAGTACTTCAGGAGCAATATATGCAGGAGTCCCAACTGTTGATTTCGGCCGTGAATGAAGAATTGACGACTGAAATTAATTGGTAGGCCTTTCTTAGTATTATACTTATGACAACTTGAATTTTCATGAAACTATAACCAAACTATAACCAAGTTGTGCATGTTGGGAAAAAGAACCTTGGAATAACCAAAGTCGCAAATTTTAAGTCTAGGAGCCGGGCTTCCATCTAGTAACACGTTCTCCAGTTTAAGATCTCTATGGCATATTTGCTGGGGAGGATGAAAACATTTGTTAAATGAAATGAAGATAGAAAGGGAAGATATTTTCTTAACCAATTCCCCTTCCCCCCACATAATACACAAAAAGTATTGCTTCCCCAAGATGTTAATTAAACTCACCATGTAATGGCAGTAGCTAACTCCTGATATCAGCTGCTGAAAGAAATACCTCGCCTGTACCAAACTAAGAAAACAAGTTAGAGATGCAGAGTTCATTCAAATAGCACAATATTTTATATTCAGAAAATATTCAAGCTACTAAAATTTCAACCTCATCTTCACTAAATCGACCCCTATCACAAATTCTTTCAAAAAGCTCTCCACCAGCAGCATACTCCATCACAATTGCAAGATGAGTTGGTGTCAGAACAACCTTCACAAAATAAAGATCATCACAAATCAATTACTTATTTTCAAATTTTCCTTAGTGAAACCTGACAATCTCATAATTATTTATCTATTTTGATACAAGTACATACTTCTTTGAATCTGATGATGTTCGGGTGACGAAGCGATCTATGATTCATGATTTCTCGATATACATTCTCATCAACCTGCATTAAAGAAAAAAAAAATAAAAGAATGAAAAACTTGCACAAAATGACCCAAAAAAATCACTTTATTCAGGTAGTTCCCAAAAAGACTAATTAGATTATTGCCATTTTCCCAAATAATTAACCCAAACAAATAGATAAAAGAATTTAACCAGAGAACAAAGCATAGATGAGACAATTGTCTAAAGCACCAGCAAAACTTTTTTTTAAAAGCCTTTAATCGACAATCCAAAAAAGTTAGCTTCAATATTAGATTGTTTAACTAACATTTGTTAGATCCCCTTCTCCTAATGGTCCTAATTGTTATAAGAATAACCAACCCCCCTCCCCCAACCTCTATATTTCAAATATAATATATTCCTTTTAAAAATCATAGAAGTTGTGGTCTTACGCTTGGAAGGAAAAAGAAAAAAGTAACCCTACGTGCTCTTCAAAAGCATACCTTTTATTACATATAATACTTCCGATTGACATTATCTCAATCGCACAGAGAAGGACAAGGACCTCAACAAAATCCCAATTAACCTAGTTACGAGATATTCTAAAAGTAAATTAAGCTCAATTCTGAAATCAGACAAAAGTACTATCTCATAAACCGATCAGAGACGAGATAGAGAAAGTTCGTACAATTTATTTCTACAAACCCCTAATTGACAATTTTAGTCTGATTAATTTCTTCTTAAAATACAACAATCGTTTATAAAAAATAAAAAAATAAAAAAATTCTATGGTCAATCCAACAACACGGAATTCAATGTCAAATTGATCAAAAAGAGCGCGATGAATACTAAATCAGAATCAGGTTCCGTGTTGCGCTTGTGGTACGGCCATCTATGTAAGAGGTGTTATACTAGGTCCAACTCCAATGCAACACTATCTCAAGTGCATTAACTCATTGCACGTACAACCACACCACAAGAGCCAAAGATAATTTAGATTCCTTCAGAACAGAGCTGATAGCATCCCCAATCCAACGAAAACAGCAAAAACAAAGGGCAAACAAAGGTACGAAAATTGAAGATGAAAACGAGGATCGACAAAACAAATAAAACTATAGAAAATTCACCAAGAGAAGACGAGAGAAATTAATTACCCTGTGACCACGCTCGATGTATTTCATGGCAACGAGTTCTTTAGTTTCTCTATTTCGCATCAATTTGGCCACCCCGAAATTACCCGACCCAATATCTCTCACCATTTCGTACTTCTCCATGATCGCCTCTTTTTTTTTCTTCCTCTCCTATTTCTTCGTTAAATTCTATAAATATTCCCGTCTCTATCTGATCCTCGCAAGTATCTCTCAACGATAACGAGCCCGAATTTCCAGATTAAAGATGCGGGAGGATAGGCAAATCGAATTTGTTCCGAATTTGGGGAGAGTCAGGTATAGAGAGAGAAGGAGAGAGAGAGTTGGGAGAGATGCGAGGAGGGTAAATGAAATCCGACAAATAATAAAAAGCTGCGCCAAAATCTTACGGGTGGCGCTGGCGGTAATATTTGTTTCCCAAGACCCCTTCTCTCTCTTTCTCTGATTTATAGAACTTAAGTGTAAATATTCTTCCGTGCTTAATTATTAGTATAAAAATATATTGCAGGTTAGAAAATTCATTAAACGACCCGTTTTATTATATTTTACAGAATTTCCGCCTGAGGAAGACTCTTTCGACAGTCCTTGCTGATTTGGGGGGATATTGGGTGCTTTCGGAACACTCAAAGTCTCAAAGACCATAGAGATAGCATGCTGCTTTGACGGTTTCGGTATAAAAAGAGGCCCGTACTGGGCCCCGCAAAGCAGTGATTCTTATTCATTTTTATTCATAGACCGGATCCACATGTACAGTCCCCTTCTAATACGGTGGGGTCCACTAAACAGTGGAGTGAAACTTTCTGCAGTCATGGTCCAAGAGCACCTGGATTGTTAGTGCGGGATTGGGTCGAAATAATAGGTTGCTCCGAGAGTATCGCCTGATGAAACGGCTAGTGATTTGTTGGTGAATTGAATGGACCTTTCTGGGGTAAGGCGTTGGTGCGACTTAACATTCCTTGTTACGGTTTTGCCAGGGAAGGCATTTCATTGCTGGGAAATGGATCGCACCACTCGCCAGTGCATAGAAAATGTCATTTTACTAATAATAAATATGAAAATATACTTTTATAGCTTTACTAAAGATACAAGTACCATAATAAGAATTTTTTATATAATAAGTTTTGATTTACGTATTTAGGTTCTTCTATTTTTAAACTAGTAGGATAAAGATTTACGTTGATCATCGTGCACATTTAGCAGGACAAATTTGTCAAAAAAATAAACTTAAAATTATATGTCAAAAAATAAAATGTCTGTTTTGCATTGAGAAATAATTTGATTAGTCTGTCTAGACTCTAGACTCCTTCATTAATAAACTTGCCTTGCATTATCTATAAATAATCATCTGTTATATTATATTCTGATTTTTTTATTAATACCTCAAAAAATAACAAAATATCAAATCTGCTCTCGAATTTTTTTTTAAAAAAAACCTACCCTAACCGCCCTCCCTTGGAGCGGTCCACTATGCCAACCAAACCGCCTCTTGGGGCGGTCCACTATCCTTATCTAACCACCCCCTATGGGGCGGTCCGTTATAAAACCCTTTAAATTGGATTTTTCTCTCTCTTCCCCCTCACAATTCACTCTAACTCACACCCCTACACACGCTCTTTACTGTTGGAGACAAAATCATATGTCCGGGTGAGTATGTTCCAACCAGCTATAGACCAGATGTGACTATGGAGTTTGTGAAAAGGCCTTTCAATTATGTTGTCATTTTCGGACCTAACAATGCTGTAACATGTACATGCCAAGAAATCCAATTAGCTCACCTACTTTGTTCTCATGTTATGGCGGTGTGCCGAGTGAGAAACTTATGTGAAGATGATTTTGTCACCGATATGTACCGTACCGATTACCTTACGAGTACTTGGGGTGCATCATTCCATCCTTATCCCAACCAGCATGCGTGGCCGGCCTGTGTTGGGGATAGAATCATGCCCACAAAGGGTGGATTAGGTTAGGGAGAAGGCCCCACAAGCGTGCTGTAATGACCATGGACCAGATGCAAGGTACGCGAATGAGATATCAGGCTCGCCGTTCAACTTCTGACAGGCAGCGAGCAAGTACATTTGATTTTTTATTTTTTATTTTATTTTATATTTACGAGTTCAATAACATACCATTTTTGTTGAACTGGAATGCAATGCAGATGCCATAAACGAAGCCAACGAAAAAGAAAATGCTAGAGTTGTTGCTGAGGCAACCGGTAGCGGTAATAGTTATGTAGAGACATCCGGTAGAGGTAGTAGTGTCGCACAACCATTTGGAAGCAGCTTAAGAACTCATCGACTTAGTTTGTTCGGTCGTCGTCGCTAAGTTACTTGAGAAGCATGTCTTGAACTATTTTATATTGTGAACTATTTTAATTCGTAGTTTGTGAACTACTTTAATTCGTTCTTGTGAACTATTTTATATGCTTAATTGTTGTTATTTTCATAACGTAATTACATATACACAAATTGAGCCTTGAAAGTCTACAACATAAATTCTTAATAATGGAATAAAGTCTACATCAGACGAGCCTTGAAATTAGTATTACTTACTAATGTGAATAAATACTACATGGAATAAAGTCTACAACATAAATTCTTAATAATTAGTACTACTTCTTACAACGAGCCTTGAAAGTACATGGAACAAAGTTATCATCGAAATCTGCCGGATCTGGACCAGTCACATCAGACGGGGTGGAAACTTTACCAGCATAAGTGATATCTCGCTTTCTTATCTATATTCCGACTAAATTTTGTACCAAAATATGTGCCTAAAACTGTCAAATCATGTTTTATTTCATTGAATATCTATAGAATGTGGTACTGCTGCACATTTGTTCTTACTTTGCAGAAAACGGGCGAAACCGAGAAAGAATATGGAATTCAAAGGTTTATATACGGTCCATGTACCTTCTAATGCGGACCGTACAACCCTCTGCCCAACCACAGACACAACCAGGACACCATCCACACGACCTGTATATGATGCTGAAATTTCAGCACCTGAAATTAAAACAGTCATAGATTTTGACTCGTAACTCCGTTTTGGGTGTATGACCACTTTTCGAAAAGCTTGCGAGAAGATCTACAATCTGAGCCAAAGACACAGGCACACAGTCCGTGCACATTTGTGTGCGGACCGTACCTTAACTGCCCAACCACACAGAGAGTTTCATGCAAGAGGCTAAATCTCTACAACACAGGCATACGGTCCGTACACATTTTTGTGCGGACCGTACACAGAAAATCTGGAAATCCAGACTGGCGATGGAAACAGATGCCAGCTGGGGAGGTCGAAAAGGAAAGGCATTAAGATGCGATTTTGGGCAATAAAAGAGGATATTCCAGATCTAAAAGGGGGATCTCTGGCTCTAAGGTTTTAGGGAAGAGACGGCTAAGCTTGGAGAAGAAGAAAAGAGGAGAAAAACGCGAGTTTTGCGACGAATCTTCATATTTCTTCGAGTTTTGTCATGAATTTTCTTATTGCTACTTGTTTATTTTGCTTTTTAACTATGTTTGAGTAGACTTTTCTGTTTCTAGGGTTATGATGTAGTCGAATGCTTAGTTTTATTTGCTAGTTATTTGGAATTTGTGTTGAATCTTGTGTTTGCTTGATTGTGTAGTATTTTATTGTCTAGTTGAAATTGTTTGAATTGAATTGTTGATCTGTTACATGAAATGTCTCATCTAGATGAAAATTGTATAACTTTGATACTCACTCGACCAAACTAAGCATTTGAGATAGGTTTGTGAACCGAGAGGTGAAATCAAGTAGTAGCCGAGAGGTGAACTTTTTCTCGTATCGAGAGATCGAGTATATCTTTAGTAAACTAACAAGTAATTTAGGATAATTAAGCCAACAAGTGAAAGTTGAGGTTTGAGAACCCTAAGAGGGAAGAAATTGAATCCCGTACCAAGTAATTAAGCCAACATGCGAGAGTTGAGGTCCAGGTACTTTGGTTCGGGCAATAGAACCCTGCACAGGAAACAACACAGAAACCAGTAGCTGCTGTATCAACTCGAGGGCCACACGGACCGTGTATGAGAGTACACAGCCCGTGCATGAAAGTGCACGGACCGGGCACCTTGAGGCTGAGCTGAGATGAAATCAGAAACCCTAGGAACCCTTTTTTTTTAATTATATTAAACCCAAATCAAAGTTTATTTTATTGTTTTGAATTCTGTTACTGAACTGTTAAGGACACGTAATACCCCAAAACAACCTTTGCAGACTTCTAGAATCTCTGTAATTTAAGTAAAGTCCGGTAATTGTTAAACCGTCCCTGTGATCGATACCCGACAATATACTATACGATAGGACTGTGCACTTGCAGTCTGAACCGAGAGTGTATTTAAGGTTTAAAAGGTACAGTTTACTGTACTGAAACTTTGTACTATACCTTTTGGTGTAACAATAAGTACACGAAACGAACTCATCATCCGATGCTAGAGGCTCTGGATCAACCTTTTTCTTTTTTGACAGGCAGCCGTAGGGATTTTCCACAAAGTTATCGTCCGAATTTCATGCCGAATACGCGGTAGGAATTTAATATGTTCCTCCATTTTACATACATAACATTTATTGATAGAAACACAGTATTTACATTTCTTTTCTCCCTTATTTGTACCTCGATCACTAGTTAACTCTACCTCAGTTTTTACCTCGATCACTAGGCCGTCACGATAGGACGACCTACCTCAGTTGCTCTCTTTCTCTTTAACTCGATTGTTACTGTCCATTCTTCTAGTTAAAAAAAAAAAAGATGAATAAAATATATGAATATATAAAAATTTAATAAAATAAAAAACAAAAAAAACCTGACAGTCGCCAACAATAAAGAGCGTGTGTTGAGGGTGTGAGTTAGAGTGAATTATGAGGGGGGAAGAGAGAGAAAAACCCAATTTAAAGGGTTTTATAGCGGACCGCCCCACAGGGGGGGCAGTTAGACAGGGATAGTGGACTGCCCCACAGGGAGGCGATTTGGTTGGCATAGTGAACCGCCCCACAGAGGGGCGGTTAGGGTAGTTTGTAAAAAAAAAAAAATCGAGGACAGATTTGATATTTTTGTTATTTTTTTAGAGTATTAATAAAAAAACTCGGTATTATATTCGATGCCGTTTTCTAATAAAGTAACAATTTCACGTGGACAGTGACACGCCAGCACTATTGTAATAGTAACACCACAATTTCCTCGAAAAATATGAATTGTTTTTGTTGGAGGTAAAAATATGTCTGGCAATCGAAATATACGGACAAATCTGAAGCGGTGAGAAAGGAGCTTTTTAGATTAAAATATAAATATACAGCTAGCGCATATTAAATTAGGAAGAGAAAGAAGCACATTTGGTTTTGCAAAAGATTCAGGCCACCGAATTTTTTATTTATATCCAAAAAATAATGGAAATTTCAAAAAATACCCATGTTATCTTGAAAATTCGAAAAATACCCAAACCGGAAATTTTTTTTCCGGATTTGGCCTCTAAATCCGGAAAAAAAAATTCCGGAAACAGAAATCCAAATCCGGAAAAAAAATTTCCGGTTTGGGGGGGGGCCCGTTAACTGGTGGGGCTGCGGATCCGGGGGCTATATAAGCCCATCTCGCTGCCTCTCTCGCTATCTCTCCCAGCTCTCTCCCCAGCGACAGCAGCAGGCTTTTTTTTTTTTTTTTATTTAATATATTTAATTATTTATTTTTAAATAGTTTATAATTTGTAGAATGGTCCAGAATAATTTAGAATTTGTAAAATGGTCCAGAACAGTTTAGAAAATACCAGAATAGTCCAGAATTTCTTAGAAAATACCAGAATGGTCCAGGGTAATTTAGAAAATACCAGAATGGTCCAGAGTAATTTAGAAAATACCAGAATGGTCCAGAGTAATTTAAAAAATACCAGAATAGTCCAGTATTATTTAGAAAATAGCAGAATGATCCAAAATAATTTAGAAAATACCAGAATGGTTCAGAATAATCTAAAATGATTTAGAAATTTTTTAGGAACCACTTTTTTCTCGGATCTCTTTCGGAGCTCTGACTGTCTGATCACTCGGCTCTTCGACTGAGGTTTTTTTAACTTTTTTAATTTTAATTTATACTGCAATTAATTAGTTTATTTTAAATGATTTAGAATATTGTCCGAATAATTTAGAATTTGTTAGAAAATACCAGAATAGTCCAGAATAATTTAGAAAATACCAGAATGGTCCAGACTAATTTAGAAAATACTAGAATTGTCCAGTATTATTTAGAAAATAGCAGAATGGTCCAGAATAATCTAAAATGATTTAGAATTTTTTTAGGAACCTCTTTTTTTCTCGGATCCCTTTCGGAGCTCTGACTGTCTGATCACTCGGCTCTTCGATTGAGGTTTTTTTAACTTTTTTAATTTTAATTTATAATACAATTAATTAGTTTATTTTAAATGATTTAGAATATTGTCCGAATAATTTAGAATTTGTTAGAAAATACCAGAATGGTCCAGAGTAATTTAGAAAATACCAGAATTGTCCAGAGTTATTTAGAAAATAGCAGAATGGTCCAGAATTATTTAGAAAATAGCAGAATGGTCCAGAATAATTTAGAAAATACCAGAATGGTCCAGAATAATTTAGAAAAATTCAAGATAATTTAGAATATTGTTCGAATTTTGTAGTATGGCAGACTTAGTACTCAGGCATACATTTAGCCCCTTGTTGTGGATAGCTCACGGCAACCATAGGGTATCTCAGGCGTCGAAGGAGGTAAGCATTTACTTATTTCGTTTTTCATAACTCGGTCAGTAATCAAATTATATTGTAATTGTTTTTTGCCCCTAATTTAGAGTAAAGATATTTTAACGGTGAGACACTATCGCCACAAATGCGAGTATCACAAGGACTATGCACCGTTATTAATTCGAATGGGCTTATATCAGCTCGCGACAATGCCTGATATTGCCCTCGATGCGGCCCTCATTCATGCACTTGTGGAGCGGTGGCGTCCGGAGACGCACACCTTTCATCTTCCTTTCGAAGAGATGACAGGTATTAACTGAATCGCAAGGGCAACCATCTCTGCCGTAAGCTGACAATGATCAGTACGTGTCGCCGATACTGTGCACGTATGAGGAAGTGCTTGTTTGGTAATAATCCAAGATTCTGAAAGACCGTTCTGCTTCGCGCATACCTTAAATTTACAAAACTTATCTCTACACACCACCTCGTAACGTCTAGGTTCGCTTCTAAGAACCTTGCACTCACAATTATTGTCGAGATGGAACTCATTGATTACTATATTTAGAGCCGTTTTCGACTGATAAACTACACCCTTAGCCAATGGATTATCGAATGTTTTGTCTGACCTGCCGAAAAAATCGACATCCGCAGGCCGAAAACCGGATATGTCATTGAAACTATCAACCTGATGTGTCATATTTTTCCGACCAGTTATCGGGTACTGTGCTTCACGGGACCGTGATTGTGGCTGGCTGAGCGATTCAATATCATCGTCAGAACCCGATGACTCACCTGAGAGCCTCTCATCTCCACTCTCCAAACTGTCAGAATCAATTGCATCCACAGGGGCATGCGAATAATTACGTAGATGTCTACGGGCCCGACTGGTACTGGGTCGGGATGTGCTTGGTAGATCCACAGAGTTCCGACCGGTACTGGGTAGAGGTCTAACTGGTAGATCCACAGAGTTGCTACCGATACTGAATCGGGGTCTCTGTACATCCATAGAGTGCCGACCGGTACTAAGTCGGGATCTAACTGGAATTGGGTCGGGATCCACATGATTATGACTGGTACTGGGTCGGGATCGAGGTTCAGGAATCTGACTGGTATAGTTCGGTTCCAATTCTACATACAACTCCAGAACCGGTAACCTTTGTGCAAAAGACGACACAATTTCTAAAACCATTTCGAACGATTGTTGGTCCATTACCGGTACTAATTGATGGTCACGTCCCCCATCGGTAGACATATTAAACCTGGCTTGGATTTCCAGATTTGCTTGACTAGCATTATACCCAACAAATTTATAAATCTCATTCCGAAGATAATCAAAGCTGTGGTTCACGGTTAGCGGTAATGAGTATTTAGCTCGGGTACTGTAAAAGACCCCGTCATTATTGTATTTGATTTCTCCTCCACTAAATATCTTCACATAAATAGTTGTCATTTTAAGTTTCGATTGGTCTGGCAATTTAAAAAATAACAACATATAAGTAATTAAAAATTGTCCGGACCTCTAAAAATTATTCTATAACCATTTTATAATTTTCTAAATTATTCAAGACCATTTCCGATATTTCTAAATTAGTCTACATCATTTTGTAATTTTTTAAATTAATAGGGCAATATTCTAAACTATTTTGGAATATTCTAAAAAATTCTAAACTATTTGGACAATTTTCTAAAAAATAAAAATGTATTTGGAATGAACTAATTAATTATAATACAAATTAAAATTAAAATAAAAAAATAACCTGAATCGAAGATCGGATCAATCAGACAGTCAGAGCTCCGGAAGGGATCCAAAAATGAAAGAGGTTCCTAAAACAATTCTAAATCATTTTAAAATTTTCTAGACCATTTTGATAATTTCTAAATTATTCTACACCATTTTGAAATTTTTTAAATTAATTTAGCAATATTCTAAACAATTTTGGAATTTTAAAAATTATTCTGAACCATTTTGAAATATTCTAAAAAATTCTAAATTATTTGGACAATATTCTAAAAAATAATACATTATTTTGAATGAACTAATTAATTATAATACAAATTAAAATTAAAATAAAAAAATAACCTGAATCAAAGATCGGATCAATCAGACAGTCAGAGCTCCGGAAGGGATCCAAAAATGAAAGAGGTTCCTAAAACAATTCGAAATCATTTTAAAATTTTCTAAATTTTTCTATACCATTTTGATAATTTCTAAATTATTCTACACTATTTTGCAATTTTCTAAATTAATTTAAATAATTTAAATAATAAATTTAAATTTAAATGATTTAAAATAATTTAAAATAATTTAAATAACTTACTGTGAGAGAGCGCGACAGATTGAAGCAGAAGCAGAAGCAGAAGCGCTGAGTGAAAGCGAGAGCTCCGCGGTTCTTATAATCAAATTGGGTGCGATCACGGAATTTTTTTTTCCGGAAATAACCTCTAAAACCGGAAAAAAAAATTCCGGAAATAGAGACCGGAATTTTTTTTTCCGGATTTAGAGGCTAAATCCGGAATTTTTTTTTCCGGAAATAGAGATTAAATCCGGAAATTTTTTTTCCGGATTTAGAGGCCAAATCCGGAAAAAAAATTTCCGGTTTGGGTATTTTTCGAATTTTCAAGGTAACATGGGTATTTTTTGAAATTTCCATTATTTTTTGGATATAAATAAAAAATTCGGTTCAGGCCACGTCAACTTCCAAAATTATCGTTGAGGTGCTATTTATTTCCAAATCATTCCAACTTTATGTCTGGTACTGGTACAACAAAATTATATCCGACATATTTGTTTTATCATGGCGAATATTTTAACAGAAAATATATGGAGTGGGGTTTTATTGATATAAACTGTTAAATATGATTTCTATAAGAAAATGTACATTAAAAACAAATTTTATTCTTTTTTCAGATATTCTTTTATTATATTTTTAGAGAGCTAGATTTTTATTTTTGGTGAAAATACTCTAGGTTATTATTTTTTAGTAAAAGTTGGAGGTCAAGCCACTCAACTATTTAATATCTACAATAAATTTTTTCATCCGGATTTCGAAAGTCAAGCCACCTAACTATTTAATATCCACAAAGAATTCTCTCATTCAGGTTTCAAACCTGCGACCTCCTCACAAGCTATTATAGAGCTATATTCAGTCTATATCTCGTACTATAAACTTTGAACTTAAATAAAATATTAGTTAATTAGCTTTATATCCCATGGTTCCAGATCATGATTTTATTTATCTTTAATTATTTTGAAAATAATAAAGATTTTATTTCACGATCAAAATTATAGGATTACAAATTTGAATGATTATGATGTACGTCCAACTATTATTGTTCATCCACTTACAACATTTAAAATTACAACATCTTACAACAATTTTAAATAGTAATCCTGGACCACTGAAAAACATCAATTTTGTAAAATACTTAATAAATAGTAAAAAAATTCAAAAAAAATGTAAAATTTGATCTCCAAGCACATTTTAATATTGATATCATATTTAACGGTTTGGAACAACTGTTTAGACTTTGAAAATCACAAAACTGAATTGTTGTAAAATGTTGTAAGTGGATCCATCCTTTTTTTATAGTAGTAAAATCAATAATGTGGATGGAAATCACATGATGACAGTTTATACAAACTTTCCATTCTAATTTTGTATATCCTTTTAATAGTGAAGATTTGACACATGAAGAAAATAGTTTTGGAAATAGTTCGTAATTCTGAAGGAGAAAACCTATTTAATTCAAGATTAATAGAGTCATTAACTTCTAAGCTGTAGCAAAATAAAGTAGCATAATCACAGATGGCTTCTCTCTGAGAAGAATTATTACATTCTGTAAAAAAAAATATGAACATGAAATTAACAAGTGAAAACTTAATATGAACGTTTGAGTGATATTTTTATAAAAATACATAATGTCTGATAGAACAAATTTTATTGATCCAATATAACATTCGATAACTTCAATTAATTTCTTTGTTATAATTTTGGATTTATTTATTAATTCAGAAAACATTAGAATTTATTATAAAAAGTGTTTATCAATTTTTTTTGAAATATTGGATTTATTTATAAATTGCATAAACTTAAGGTTTTATTTGCAACTTGTGTAAACTTAAAAAGAAAAATAGAAGAAAACCCCAAACCCACTTGGCACTAATGTCACGCGGCATGTTTTGCTCCTCCCTGTAATCCCTCCCCTATGAAATTAAGCCCCTTTATCTCTTTCTCTCGGATGAGAACGAGGAATCAAACGAAACAAAAAAATTAAACCGATAGAAAGAGTAAAAGAAAAAAAAAATAAGGGATATAGTGGAAAAATAAAAAGGAGGATTTCCAATGTGTTGAATTGGAAGTTATTAGAGACTGTCGCTATCCGACGTAATTACGAAGAGACGGATGAGACGTGATTTTTCCAAGAGGCAGATTCCTTACAAAACTCATCGGTTTGTTTTACGATATCAGGTGCGGAGTTACTGGACTTGTTTGATATTTCATTTAAGAATTAAATTACTTTTCATTTTTCATGTTGAACAATTATTTGTTGTATTATTTGAGATGTGTAAATCATGTGCATAGCCAAATCAAATTATAACTGAATTTTATATGATATTATTGATCTATCATTTTGTATGGTTTATTGTTTGTATGAATTTCGTATTCTGAATTATGGTTGAGTCATCACAAGTTTATTTTTATGGAAATTTGTTGAGCTCTGCAAAGTCTAGGAACTATAGACTAGACTTTGGTTACGGGATCCTTATGCGCATATGGTGAACGGCCCTCGCTAATCCCAGTACCGGTTGGGAGGAGGATTTTGATTCTGATTCTGATTCTGACGGTGACTATGGGTGACTATAAATAAACGTTTGGCTGATGTCATCTCCAGTATGGGACTGGAATGATAGTTTTGTTTAATGTGTTGAAAAATACGAATTATGAGTTTATTGCATATGAAATATTATCTGACTATGAACCAGACTTTAATAAACGGTATAAGCCTAAACACATCAAATGAGGGTCAGTGGAGGGTACTGAGTACTGACAGGTGTGGGTTTAGCTTGGCCACCTGTGTGACAAGTTGGTGGATCATCTGTATGTGTTACTAGACCTGATAATATGAGCTTAAGCCAAATATATCTCTATTGAGCTTTATTTGAGATCCCGTGAATTGAGATTCGATTGAATATTGTGATTGAGCATCTGCATTCATTTATATATATAAATTGAGCTATTAATGTCAAGTTGCTAGGATTTAATTATGGATATGGATTGATTGCAAGTCCAGTGGCCTGATTGTGGCAAATTGGCACTGGGAAATAATATTATTATTATTTCTCATCTGAATTCATTTAGTACAAGGTCAAGCGGTCAAAACATGTTGGAAAATGAATACATTTATAAAATAATTTATATAAGGTTCATTGGTTTGACCGCTTGACTTTGTACTAAATGAATTGAAAACTTCCAATTAAAAAAATAGTTACTGGAGAATGGGAAGGTTGTGATTACTGGAGAAGGAGAAAGGATTAGGATTAGGATTAATTAGAGAGATTTACATTTACATGATCTTTTTCTTAATTCTTTCCCCATTCTCCCCGTTATAAATAGTTAGTTAGTTAGTTGTGTAGGACGGACAACGAGACAATATTTCAGTCACTTAATTTCTTTGTTCCGTCATTATCAATCCTCCTTCAATTCCTTGGATTTCTTTCTTTCCTAATTGACAAGTCGATCTCCAATCAATCTTTGTTTTAATGCAATGAGTTATAGCTAGTAAAATTATATATTGTGGGAATTAATTTAAGAAGCTTAGCGTCTATTACGCAAGAAGAAGAAAAGAAAAGACCAACATTGACCATACTCGAAAGGGGGCACCAAATGGTGACTACAAGTCGATCATATTTTGGATGTGTTATAGACATTCAAAATTTCAAACAGATGGTGCCTTGCCTTAGTTGCCTTAGTTGCCTAGTCATTTCTCAAATTTCAAATCTCTGTCAGTGTGGACCCCACGCAAGATCTTGCAATCCTTCTCTTTCTTTCCAAGACTCCAAGACTCCCAAGTTCAAAGACAAAAAGAGTACCAAATTTAAACGGCCTTTTGCTTTTTCTACCGATATTTTTATTAATAACCTAAAAAAATATATATATATCAAATATAACTCCGATCTCAAATTATTTTTAAATCTAACCTAACCGTCCAGAGATGGAGCGGTCAGCTTTTCCAAAGAACCGCCCGCCCGTGGGGCGGTCCACTACCCAAAAAAAAAAAAATCACCAAACCGCCCCACTGTGGGGCGGTCCACTATTTTTTTTTTTTTTTTTTGAGATTTTGAGAGGGAGCAGTCCTATAATTTTGACCATATTCAAAATTCAATTTGGATAAAATTGCTACATGGATTTTTATGTTCTTTATATCAAAATAAAGGTATGAAAATCTAGTTTCCAGATAATAGAATTTCTTTATACAAAAATATTACAGATTGATACAGTTTTAGCAATTAATTGACAGAGATCAGAATTCAGAAAAGCTGAAATTCCAGTGAGCAGTCCTATAATTTTGACCATATTCAAAATTCAATTTAGAGAAAATTGCTACATGGATTTTATGTTCTTTATATCAAAATAAAGGTATGAAAGTCTAGTTTTCAGATAATATAATTTCTCTATACAAAAATATTACAAATTGGTACATTTTTAGCGATTAATGGACAGAGGTCAGAATTATTGGACTGCTCACTGAAATTTCAGCTTTTCTGAATTCTAACCTCTGTCAATTAATCGCTAAAACTGTACCAATCTGTAATATTTTTTTATAGAGAAATTATATTATCTAGAAACTAGACTTTCATACTTTATTTTGATATAAAGAACACAAAAATCCATGTAGCCATGTTCTCTAAATTGAATTTTGAATCTGGTCAAAATTATAGGACTGCTCATTGGAATTTCAGCTTTTCTGAATTCTGACCTCAGTCAATTAATCGCTAAAACTGTACCAATCTGTAATATTTTTGTATAAAGAAATTCTATTATCTGAAACTAGACTTTCATACCTTTATTTTGATATAAATAACACAAAAATCCATGTAGCCATTTTCTCTAAATTGAATTTTGAATCTGGTCAAAATTATAGGACTGCTCACTGGAATTTTAGCTTTTCTGAATTCTGACCTCTGTCAATTAATCACTAAAACTGTACCAATCTGTAATATTTTTGTATAAAGAAATTCTATTATCCGAAAACTAGACTTTCATACCTTTATTTTGATATAAAGAACACAAAAATTCATGTAGTCATTTTCTCAAAATTGTATTTTGAATCTGGTCAAAATTATAGGACTGCTCCCTCTCAAAATCTAAAAAAAAAAAAAAAAAATTTAGTGGACCGCCCCCACAGTGGGGCGGTTTGGTGATTTTTTTTTTTGGGTAGTGGACCGCCCCATGGGCGGGGTTCGTTGGAAAAGCTGACCGCCCCATTCCTGGGTGATTAGGTTAGATTTAAAAATAATTTGAGATCAGTATTATATTTGATATTTGTTTCTTTTTTAGGTTATTAATAAAAATATCGGCTTTTCTACGTGTTTTAGTCAGAGTCGTATACTATTATTGTACTATTAATTTGTTTTTTCAATACTGATTGGATATCTACCGGATACGTACAGATATACAGATCGGATCGGATATTTATTAAAATAATATTAAACAAATTCATTTATATGGTTTCATCAATTCGTTGAAAATGAAAAACAAATTACATGATAATATGGACATATATCATTTTCTTAGCTTGACAAATTTTATGCTCGTAAAACGATGTTTTATAGATGACAGCATCGTCATCTTGTTTGTTTCTGGCTCAAGGATCCCACAACATCACTTGAATTCAAATACATCCTGAATTTAGCAGCCAAATTATGATCAATTATATTAACAGTTCTAGCTTCTTGGTAATTTTATAGTTTTTGAAACTTTTTTACTATTTATTTAGATAGGTACAAAATCATTTTTTTGAATGGTTCATTGGACCCGGCCTACGGGCATTCTACCAAAAAAAAAAATGCTAACCAGTCCCCTACAAGCATCCATTTCCAATTTTCAGGTTTTAACATCTCATTTTAATTTTTTTTAAAAGAGTACGGTAGAGTAACGGCTATTTTTATTAATAACTCAAGAAAAAAGAAAAATATCAAATATAACATCTATTCGAATTTATTTTTAAATCTAACGTAACCGCCTCCTGGGGGGGCGGTCCACTTTCCAACCAAACTGCTCCATAGGGGGGCGGTCCAATATTTTTTTTTTTTTAAAGATTTGAGAGACAATATGAATAAAATTTAACAATAAAAATTCAAATTTTGTTTTTAATATTTGTTAGATTAATTTTTTTGATGTATAGACCGACATTTTTAAAAGTACTCAAAGTTAATTAAAATTAATAAAAATGTCCAGACCAATCAACTTATATTAGAGACAAATAACTAAAATGCTGAAATATAACACTAAAAAATTGATTTTTTTTTTAAATATTTGTCAAATTACTTTTTTGATAGCATATTTATACTAAAATACGCTAAATTACTTAAGAATTACTTGAAATTATGTTTTTTTTTAAGAGACAAATAGCTAAAATGCTAAAATATAACACTAAAAAATCGAATTGTTTTTTTTTTTAAATATTTGCTAGATTACTTTTTTTTAATATATAATTAGCATATTTATACTAAAACACGCTAAATTACTTGAAATTATGTCAATTTATGCTGAATTACACTAAATTATTAATAATTATGTAGAATTATGTTAGAATACACTAAATTACGTATGAATAGAGATGATATTTTCATTGAGAAGGCGAAAAACGACGACGAAACTTCAAACGGTCATAAAACGGCGCTCGAGTGTCCGATTTCAGCAAATGACCACTTTTCGGAAAGCTTGCGAAAATGCGTATGTGTCCAAATTGGCAAAGTCAGATTTCCAAATTCAGAATTGCCAAAAAATAAAGGGAAGGGTCTCAAAACTTCAGTTGAAGTTTCCGATTAAGATTTTCATTTCTATTGTTCAATCTACGTACTCAGTAAATTAGTTATATAATGAACTTGTAGAATACCAATTTTTATTATTTTTTACTATTTTTTATGATTTATGAAAAATGACACAAAATTGGTTCTATTCATACATAATTTAGCGTAATTTACCGTATTTTAGCACAATTCTACATAATTATTGTAATTTCAGTATAAATTAGCATATGTTGATGGGTCTGGGCATTTTTATTAATCTTTAATTAACTTTGGGTATTTTTAAAAATGTCGGTTTATACATCAAAAGAAGTAATCTAACAAATATTAAAAACAAAATTCGAACTTTTATTGTTAAATTTCATTCATATTGTCTCTCAAATCTTAAAAATAAAAATAAAAAATACTGGACCGCCCCCCTGTGGGGCGGTTAGGTTGGAAAGTGGACCGACCCCCCAGGGGGCGGTTATGTTAGATTTAAAAATAAATTCGAACAGAGGTTATATTTGATATTTTTCTTTTTTCTGGAGTTATTAATAAAAATATCGGGTAGAGTAATGTGGAATGGAATTTCTTGATTATATCTATCGCGAAAATTAGAACCAATGTTTTTGTTGGTCTGATTTTTTTTTAATAAACGATAATAATAATCTCTTCGTTTCTCTATATATGACAATTTTATGTTTATTTTTAATACATATATGTTCACAAATATATTCATAAATCGTAAGAGGTGGGCTACGGTGCTTTGAGAAGTAAAGAGGTTGTTTTTTACTTTTCATATTATTATATTTAAAGTTTAAACAGCCGATTCGAACCGTTCAATATGATCTCAATATTGAAATGTGCTTGAGATCAAATTTTTTATTTTTTGAAAAAAATACTATATTTTTAGAATAAAAAACAATTGTTTTTAGAAAAGCAATGGTTTTCAAAAATTCAAAAATCTAAAAAAATGGTAAAAAAAAAAAAATGGTTTCCAAGCACATCTTAATATGAAATCATATTAAACAGTTCACAGTGACTGTCTAGATTTTGAAATTACAAAATTCGAGCAAAAAATAAGATATGGATTTTACTTTTCAAAGTACGATAGCTCAGATGCAATATCACTGCAATAGACAATAATATTATAAATACTTAAATACAAAAAAATTTATTCCTATTTATTTTGGAAAGGCCGGATGAGAAAAACAAAACAAATTGGAAATGAAGACCAACAAGTAGGGGTGAACACGGAGCGGATAGTGGTAAAATCATCTTCATATTTCTTTTTTGTTTTTGGAATACAGATTGAATATCAACTGGGAATTTAGAGTAGGTCTGATGCTCATCGGACCTACTTTGGTTCAATGGGTGTGATGATCATCCGATCAGCATCAAGATTCATGCACTTCACATCAAAATTCGTGTGAGTTTGTATCAATTTCCGTGCACACAGATTTAATACTAATCGTACGGTGCTAGAGTTAATTGAACCTAAATGTAGGTCCGATGCCCATCAGACCTACTCCTATCTCATTAACCGGATACATATATGGATATGAATCGGATCGGATATTTATTAAAATAATATTAAAAAATATCAAAGTTGATAATAGTTATAAAATTAGTGAATAACAATATTTTTTTTATAATATATATCTACTATTTGAATGCATATAATTGAAACATAAAATCATATTGTAATTTTTCGTACACGGATCAAATACGAATCGGATATTGGTAGGCAAAAGTTGACAATAGTTATATAATAAAAACTGTACCTAGTCAAATAAAAGGGAACATGATGATACATGAATAGGACTACACCCTTGTGCCGCCTAGTCATTTTCCTAGTGGATGCGAAGGGCTCAAGGACACATATTCCCAGAAAATGGGACCCGCATTTGATATTCGCTCTTCATGTGATAAGTGGGCCCCACCAATCATACAGTACTGGCTCTTGTGCGCGTGTGGGCCATATTTCTGCTCTCTTCCAAAATTCTGCCCATACCAGTCTCAGTCTGAATTCAGATCCAGTGCAACACCTGACCGTGTAGAATGAGATCTTAATCGTCCTTTTCTTTATTTGGCACGCATTTCAAAGCAGACAACCATATATTATAAGAGAAGAGATTCGATTACATCACTTTTGAGTTACTACAAAGTTACCCTTCTCACTTTCTACATTTTCAAAGTCCAAATCATCATACTTATCTTGTATTTAGATTAAGCCATAACATTAATTATAACATATTAATAATTGGTGGCTTATGTGATGCATCAAAATTTGATGACCGATGTATTACAAAGCACACAATAAAATTACCTCTAAAAGATATGTGTATCAAACTTTGCCTTCTTTTTAATTAAAAATCAAAACTTTGTACTTTTTTTTTTTTCCAAATAAAGATGGGTCATGTTTGTTAATTTTATATATCTATGAGCAATTCTCCAACCGAATTCTAATCATGAACCACTCACCAGAGAATATCTTATCTTAGTGACTAGATTAAGAACTAGTTTCTCTTGTTTTATTTTTAAATATAAATTGATCTTTGAAATTTGCTGCTATTCATAAGTTCGTGAATTTTTAAGTAGTTTTAATTTTAGCGAGGTTGGCTAAGATTAAAGTGATATGACTACGGTCTTGGAACTACCAATTCATTTTTGTAATTTTCAAAGTTTATATAGTCGATTTGAAGTGCCCAACATATTCTCCATATTAAAATGTACTTAGAGACTAAATTTTAGAATTTTTTAGAATTTTTTACCATTTTTAATGGACTTTTAAAAATCACTGTTTTTCATTTTTTTATTATGAAAAACATATATTTTTAAAAATTCATAAAAAATAATAAAATAGTTATAAAAAATGCAAAATTTGATCTCCGAGCACATTTTAATATGGAGAACATATTGATTACTTCAGATCAACTGTTTGAACTTTAAAATCGTAAAATGAATTGGTAGTACTAAGATTTTGGTCATACTACTCTGATCTTTGCCAACTTCAATTATAACCCTAAAGAATAACAAATAAATTACGTGCGGGCATGGATGTAGCCTGATAATATGAATATTTTTTTTTTGCTGATGTGAATAATCTTTAGTTGAAATGGCCATACCTTTTTGTTGATATACAACGTGCTTTTGGGTAGATGTCAATGTTGATATTAACCCTCCATTAGCTTTTGAAAGGAAGTACAGCAAATATATTTAAAATTCTATGTCTAAAAAAAAACAAATTAAATACAATGACTAATCAACCTTGTATTAAATATTGAAGCCCTACCAAGCAGTCCAAGCAGCTTTTTTTTTTTTTTTCTGATTTTGAACCCACTATTATTCAGATCTTCTGCAATAATAACCATACAGATAATTAATGTAGCGAGTAGTAAGTACAGTTTGACATAATGGGTTGGACCAAATTACATCGTGTTCTATAGGAAAACCATGCCGCAGAAAATCAACAAAGAAGAAGAGCATGGCCCCACACTCTCTGGAGCCAACCAACAGTAGACAGCTCACAAAATCTTTCATTTTACTCTTTCGAATTTTTCTGCTACCATAGTTTGTGTTTCTTATGGGTAAAAGTGCAGAATTGATAACTTTTATCTATGCAACACAATAGTTACATTGACATTGCCACTTATAACTTATTAGATCTGACGGGAGCTTTGCTTCATTACTTGCATTGCCTCTCCGTTTTTGAAATGAACCCTATGAAAATAAATAAGTATAAAAAAGTGCTGACATTGACAATGGGTGCTCTGCCTCTGATATTTACCAGGTCAGATACTTGACTGGATCTGAATTCAGAAAATTCTCCAATAAGTTTATTATAAAGAAAAGTATAGAGCTGAAAGAAAAAAGAGGGGTGGTGCCTAAGGAGGAGTACATTATGATGAAAATAAAAAAGAAAGCTGTACTAATTGCTTATGCGCGGAATCATTTTTCTTTCTTTTTACAACCAAAAATAAAAAATATTCTTCCTAGAGCCAGAAGGCATGATAATGTCTGCTTGACTGCTTCAAATAGAAGATTAGTACAAATTAAACCCACGCCAAAGCACATTGACAACGCATCTTATGAATGTGTATCAAAATTAGAAACAATACAAGCAAAGCAATGAAAAGAAAAATGATTTTGCTGAGTTTAGGAATCAGGCCTGTTAACTATTTATTAACAGGTATAAACTGATAGTACAAGCATTTGTTTAACAGGATATGGATGCATGGACCCCTACAGTACTTAAAGAACGAAGCTTTAATTGCAGTATTACATGTGATGATGTATGTACTCTCATTATATATATATATAGCTTCCTCTATATAGTTATATGTTATCTTAGTTTAACACAAGGCAAAAGGATAAAAAAGAGCGTGGCACCTACGACCTACCAGCTAAGCACAACAGGATATAAAGAATTAAAGACCACTTTGTCCTTGCATGACACCTTTTCCAACATGTAATTAATTAATCATAAAATTGCACGTCTAGCATCTCATGCATAGACAATTCAAATGCCTTCCTTTGGCTTTTGAGCTAATCCATGGTGTCATCAGCTGACAGTCTGACACCTACGTACCCTTTTCTTTTAATTGTAACTAACTTGCTATTAATTTAATTCATACATAAAAAACGCCGAAAATCAAAATCGTAACTTTCTTATTTGAACAGAAAGATGACACGCTCATAAATTATGCCTGTGAACAACATTTTTTTTTCTTGACCTCCTAATTACTCTTTAGAAAAAAAGGAAACTTTTTAGTGTACTCATACAAATTTTCAAAATAGCCAATTTCTCCATAAAACCATCATAATATCCAATATCCCCATAAAAACTTAAAGTTCTTTTTTCTATACCCTTTTAATTATGTAACATTTTATTTAATTATTTTAAAACTAAAATTAACATGTCTATAAGATACACAATAAGATAAAACGTAACATTAGATCACTGAGAAAAATAGAGTTGCAGACTTAGCACAATGGCGCAAGATATGTCTCTTTACGGAAAGACGCATGCTCAATTTTAAGAAAGGCCTATGAAAGATGTCGGGAACCGGACCCTTTAATAATAAAAAATAAATAAAAACCAAAGAGGAAAATACATATTCCAATAAAAAAAGATATACTATTAAAGACGGAGTTAAGTAGGAGGAATGAGGTCAATTGACTATTCTTTTTTTTTTCAATTGTTTTGTGTTTATATATGATTTTATATATAATTTAGAGTAAAATGTGATGTGTTGTAAAATTGATCCATTTTTTTCGGTAAAAAAATTGTACATTTTTGCATGACAAAATTTTCTGAAGAGTGGTGTTGCATCGGAAAACCTCTTGAATTAAAGAATAATGAATGCAAATATACCTTTCATAGTTTCGTACTAGCTATACAGCTCAAACAGCATGGCGTCATAATGGACAATGTGATTGCCTCTAAGCAAGGTTTTATGTAGTGTAATGGTGTCGATCAGGCTGACAGGTGTAGAGCGTGTAGTGCGATATATGTGTGTATGATATCTACGGTTGGTAACTAAAGTAGTTGAAGGAATTAAAGATAACGATATTGACATGCATCAAAGATATTTATACTTTATATGATATGGAATTATGGATGGGATGGATGGGAATGACAAAAAATAGATTGATCTGAATCTGAGTCTGAGAGAGCGAGATTTGATGTCATTATGGAATCTGTTATAACAAAACGCGACTCCTAGTCCTAGATCTATTCTTTCATAACTACTTGGACCACATAAACCTCAAAAATAATATAATAAAGAGGCGTATTAGCCTGTAATAGATAAAATAAATTGATATGGAGTCAAGTTTTGTTCTTATTTTCATCTAACTCTTCGATTCAGTCTTGATCTGCATCAAGTATTGGGATGTAGCCTTTTTCATGTTAATAGGCCAGTTAGGCCCATTCACACCTCCCCAATTTTAAAAGGCCCATCAAGTATAGTTAGTGTTTCACTGTTTGGGCTTGTCGGAAATGAATATAACACATCTGCATCTCATGTCTCAAGTACTATTTTTTTGGTGCCGAAATGCCTATTCAAGGCGTGCCGTTCTCGCACTGGAATTCTAAAATCTTGTCGCTAGGGTTTTCGAGAAAGTGTTTCCATCAACGTCATCGGCGGTCTCTGTTCTCCGACTGAGGTTCACTCTCCCTCCCCTTCCCTCCTCACTCGCCTTTCCGGTACCTTACTTAGCCTGGATGCATCTAGCCCTGATTTAGATCAATTTGTTCCAATTAGGCCTGTTAAATTCATTTTGTTGACCTGTTTTTGTTTAAATTAACCCGTATTTATTTCTATTCGCTACCAGATTCACCCGATTTTCCATTCTATTTTTCAATCGACGTTAATTTAGTACTTGACGGCCTGAATGATTTAGTTGTGTCAGTGAGCCTGATCTCAACAAAATTTTCAATTTAATGTCAAATGAACCTCAATAATGGAAGCAGACTACTAATTGGGCAATGCAATATAGATTTGATATGTGCCAAAGTTTAGTCCTTGGTTTAAATTGCTCCTCGCAAGCTGTTAATTTTTTGTTCTTTTCTTGTTATAACTAGGATAGAAATATGAAAAAGGGGATACACCCACAAATGCAATGGGTCTCTTATGTTACCCAAAGTGGACGGTTGATAAATTTCATGATGACAAAGATTCATGATGTGGGGAAAGTTTATCATTTGCGGGCCAAGCGTCAGATGGCTCAGAACGTTGGCCAAATTGCCAAATTCAACCGCCGGTATGGACTAGAACAGGATGAAGAGGCAAAACCAAAATAAATTTTCTTTTGTGAGAGTTTTCCTCTTCATGGTTAGATCCTTTTTAAATAACGAGTTTGTCTTTTAAGGGCTAAGCACTTCATTTGTTGTTGTTTTAGTTTTTTTGTTGGTTGGATATAATATAATTTCATGGATGAGAGCTTGATGTTGCTCATGTTTGCATTTCTGATATAGAGTTTTGTACTATCTAGCTTGCTCGAATCTGGTTATCTTGCCAATTTTTTTGGCTAAGACTTGGTTCTCATAAGTAGTTAATCAGAAAAATTGCACTCTGAAAAGTTATGCATAGTACCATAGCCTCACACCTGGAAAGTTATATCATATACAGAATTCAAATTTACTAAACTGCATCAATCTAAGGGTAAAACACATTGGGTCTATCAATTTTAGAACTTATCTTTTGCCTTGTTGAATTCTCTGAACCAAAATTCTGACATGGAATCACCTCAACTTGATATTATTGGTGCCATAACCAAAATTATACTGAGATGGTACACACGCACCTTAATTATTCTTTACATTTTGGTGAAGGTTTCTCCAATCTGTACTCTTTCTTTCCTTTATCTATATAGACATGAAAAAGATCACCATGTTATGTGTAGTTCATGTCACATGCATGTTGGTTGTTTGTATTATTGTTAGTTGAAAGGGGTATTCTTCTGTTCCTATACCTAATTTTGGGGCCAAATGTTGAGATTTCATATCTGGTGCAAGTATTATTATTACATCACATATGCTAACACACTTTTTATTAGTACACAGTGTTTTATTTACCAGTATTTATTTGATTGTGAAAAAAAGCAGTGCAATGTTAGCTGTGCCTATTTATGAATTGAAAAATATCAACCCCTCTTGCTTTTCGGAGAATAATAAAATAATAAAATTATTTGGGGTAGTTATTTCAAGAAAAATCCATTTTTTTTTTTAAATCCTTCTGTCTATTTTTCTCTCTTTTGTTTAAACAAGAAACAAAACAGCAAACAAAAACAACCAGAAAGTCATAAATACCAGTAAACTGGTACATAATACCTCTCAAGAGTCGTAAGACTACCACAAATTCATTACCAAGAGCCATTTGGCCAACAGGCTGTCAGACGGTTTGGGGGTTTTATTTTTTCTGGTACGCTGTTTCTGGTATTTGCTGACCTGAGAGGAGCAGATTTTGGAGGCTCAGCCTTTGCTGATACTTTTTTTGTTTTTGTTTTTGTTTCTGGTACTGATTAGAGCAAATACCAGTATGGGGGTTAGTATAAATATCAGTTTTAACAATATAAACACAAGATTTAATTACTTGCGAAAATAAGTTTCTTATTAATGAACACTAGTTCAATTACTTTAAGAGACTGTTTGGTATTCAGTTTGTATAAACTTGTGTTTATCCTTGAACTGTCAGTTAACTTGAATTATTTGATATTTCAACTTATAGAGACTTGTTTATATTTATATTGTCTGATGTGTAAAATTAAATTTGTTTGATATCTCAACTTGTAGAGTTATGTATTTATTATAGTTTACGACCATATTTGCATGATAAATCCAGTAAAAAAAAAGGGAACCAATGGCGAAATGCAGCCATCAAATATGAGAACGCACAAATACTGCCGAGAAGAAGATCATAAGATTTTTGCATAATGAAATTAAAGTATATATTTTAACAAAAATAGTATCTTAATTTTGGCCTCATCTATTCGTATGTCTATCTACCAGACAACCAAAATATAGCAAAAAAATCCGTTTCGTATCGGGCATCACATGTTATCCATTTATGTGTCTCGTAACACATGCAATAATTTATTTGGGTTTTAATATTTTTTATTTTATTTGTATAATTAAAATTGTAAAAAGAAAATTATTGTCAAGGAGTAGGGGTGAAAACGGTATGGATAACATCCGATTCGTATTCGAAAAATTAGATGTGGATAATTGATATCCGAATATCCGTGTGGATTTGGATACTGATATGATTTTTACGTTTCAATTATCCGTATTTGAATAGTAGATATATATCATATAGTTTAATATATATTATGAAAAATGTTGTTATTCACCGTTAAAATTAGATAAATATTATGATATTTTGGTATTTTTTAATATTATTTTAATAAATATCCGATCGGATTCCTATTCGAAAAATAAAATAAAAAATATGAATATGGTTTTACTGCTGTCCGCTCCGTTTTCACCTCTATGAAGGAAGGGGTCTTGAATGTACTATATTTGAATTAAAAATTTAGACTTTCCAGTTGTCATCCAAATGCTAAAATAATAGCATAATTGACTAGATCTAACACTTTTCTAATAGCACCCCTGTTTATTGATGAGTTGATAAAGTTATCATTTTGGAAACGAAGAAAGAACTTGGTTTTTTTTTTATTATTTTGAAATAAAATATTTTTTCCGGCCGTAAAGATAGAATCAGGTGGGTTTTATTTCGAAAAGTAGCTATGGCGTACTCTTGGAGATACTACTTACACCGGAAAGTTTCTACGGTAAAAACAATTTCTTGATTATTTTTTTGTACTGGATTTTTCTTGCACCGGAATTTTTTTACATTATGTAAGCAATATCTTCATGTTTACACCGTAACAATTTTATGGTGTTATCATTATTTCAAAAACTTACACGACTCCAATAATATTTTATTTCTTAATGAAAAAAAATCAAGAACCCTACTCGGTTTATTATTTGTTCTATGTTAGTTAATAAAAGGATTCGAGTATCTATATTTTATAACTTCAATGAAACAAAAACTTAAATGAAAAGGCATTACAAAATAGCAAACATAAATTTTCCACAAGATTGAATACAAACTTCTCAAACATAAAAGGACAGAGATGATTGATACTAATATATATATGAGAAGGGTTCAAATGCCTCCATTTTTTGTGCCTCCATCATGCCTCCATTTTTAAAAACTTTAATAACTCAAAATTTAAACTTAAAAGTCAAAATAAAACCGTTGGATATGATCTACATCATTTTTTCTATGTGCTCATAAAAAATTATCATATTTTGATTTTATTTCTATGTGAATCAATAAGTTGAAAAATCAACATCTAGAAATTATCCACATTAGTACGTTTTTTACAAGCTCTTGATGACAACCAAAACAAAATTGAAATGTCATAATTTTTTACACATGCATAGATAAAATGATGTAGATCATATCCAACGGTTTTATTTTGACTTTTAAGTCTTAAATTTTGAGTTATTAAAGTTTTTAAAAATGGAGGCATGGTGGAGGCATGAAAAATGGAGGCATTTGAACCCTCCTCTATATATATATATATAGAGAGATAGGCTACCATGCTTTGCAAATTAAAGGGCCTCTTGTGCTTTGGACTTCTTTTCGGATTTTCAAAATTCAAAATGTCGATCCGACCGTTCAAGTTGTTCTCCATATTGAAATGTGCTTGGAGACCAAATTTTACATTTTTTGGAATTTTTTTACTATTTATTAAGGCACTTTGAAAATCGCTGATCCAATGGTCACAGTAGCAAAACATTAAAAAATTCTAGACCAATGGATCAACGATTTTCAAATTGGTTTAATAAATAGTAAAAAAATTCCAAAAAATGTAAAATTTGGTCTCCAAGCACATTTCAATATGGAGAACAACTTGAACGATCGGATCGACATTTTGAATTTTGAAAATCCGAAAAGGAGCCCAAAGCACAAGAGGCCCTTTAATTTGCAAAGTATGGTAGCCTATCTCTCTCTCTCTCTCTCTATATATATATATATATATATATATATGGAGTAGAACTAGGGTGCTCCTAAGCTCACCAAGCCCTTTCGTGAGCGCGACTCTAAAACCTATCGAATTGACTTCAAACGACATTTCTAAACCGTTAGATGTTCAATCTATATTAAAATGTGCTTGGAGACCAAATTTTATATTTTTTGGAATTTTTTTACTATTTATTAAGATGGTTTGAAAATCGCTGTTTTTATTAAAATTCTGCACCATTGGAAAACAGCGATTTTCAAACCATCTTAATAAATAGTAAAAAAATTCCAAAAAATGTAAAATTTGGTCTCCAAGCACATTTTAATATAGATTGAACATCTAACGGTTTGGAAATGTCGTTTGAAGTCAATTCGATAGGTTTTAGAGTCGAGCTCACGGAAGGACTTGGTGAGCTTAGGAACACCCTAGTTCTACTCTATATATATGAGCTATTGTGCTTTGCAAAGTAAAGCCAACGGTTTATTTCGGGTTACTTTTTGAATTTTCAAAGTCTAAAACGTCGATCCGACCGTTCAAGTTGATCTACATATTGAAATGTGCTTGCAGACCAAATTTTAAATTTTTTGGAATTTTTTTACTATTTATTAAGCCACTTTGAAAATTGCTGATCACATGGTCCAGAATTTTGTTGCACTGTTTTTTCTGGACCATGTGATCAGCAATTTTCAAAGTGGCTTAATAAATAGTAAAACAATTCCAAAAAATGTAAAATTTGGTCTGCAAGCACATTTCAATATGTAGATCAACTTGAACGGTCGGATCGATATTTTGGACTTTAAAAATCCAAAAAGTAAGCCGAAGTAAAACGATAGCTTTACTTTGCAAAGCACAATAGCCCATCTCTCTCTCTCTCTCTCTCTCTATATATATATATATATATATATCTATTATTGAGAGGGTTGTCAAGTTACCCAATATTCTTTTTCAAACTTTTGTTATTACAATAAAAAAAATTTCGAACTTATAATCTCCCACGTTAGATTACAACCGTTGCACATTTTTACCAAATTCAAAATCCATTTTGTTAACTGTCAATGTTGAGTTGAATATCCAAACTCATTACTCAGACTTCTCAAATAAACACTCATTTCATCTAGAATACAGACTTATTTGAATCAAAATAAACACTCATTTCACAGTTGAAGTTGTTAAATTTCAAAAGATTATGATGCAGATAAAAAAAAAATATATAAGTATCCGAGTAGAACTAGGGTGTTCCTAAGCTCACCAAGCCTCTCGTGAGCTCAACTCTAAAACCTATCAAATTGACTTCAAACGACATTTTCAAACCGTTAGATATTCAATCTATATTAAAATGTGCTTGGAGACCAAATTTTACATTTTTTGGAATTTTTTTACTATTTATTAAGCCGGTTTGAAAACCGTTGTTTTTATTAAAATTCTGCACCATTGGAAAACAGCGATTTTCAAACCGGCTTAATAAATAGTAAAAAAATTCCAAAAAATGTAAAATTTGGTCTCCAAGCACATTTTAATATAGATTGAACATCTAACGGTTTAGAAATGTCGTTTGAAGTCAATTCGATAGGTTTTAGAGTTGAGCTCACGAGAGGCCTTGGTGAGCTTAGAAACACCCTAGTTCTACTCTAAGTATCCAATAAAATATGTGTACACAAATTTAATATACAACTAGATATTAGTCAAAATGGCAGGAATACTGTTGTTAGTTATGGAAATAAATCTGCTGAAATCCTCGGGAATTTTAGAGATCTTGAAATTCTCAATTCAACGGTTTATATGTTTCGGATTCGTGCATAAAAAAAATATCTATTTTGGAATTCGTGTATAAAAAACTTAGATGATTGGATTTTGAATTTGAGGATTCATGAAATCTCCAGATTTGATTCCGTTAGTTATATACAGGGGTGTTAATGGCACCCTTTTATCCGTTTACCCGACCTGTAATGTATCTGATAAGACGGGTATGGATAAGATTTTTTTTCCATAAACTTATTGGGTACGGGTACGGATATGGGTAAAGATTTTTTTCGTTATCTAAACAGGTAAGGGTACGGATAAAGCCTATTTCGTACCCATTACCCGATCGGATAATTATAAAAAAATTATATATATTATATATATTAATAAGCATTGAAAGAGCACTTTAATTAGTTTACTTGCACTTAGCATTGAAATGAATATAAATGTTTTAATGTATTATTTAATAAATAATAAAAATAATTATTATATTAGTATTACCCGTTATTTACCTGCTACCGTTTCGTTATCTGACAATTATAACGGGTAAGGGTAAGATACGGATAAGATAATTTGTAACGGGTAAATGTAGAGTACGGATAAGGACAATTTGTAACGGATACGGATATACAAATATTTCTACCCAACCCTTACTGTACCCGTTGACACCCCTAGTTATATATGCAGAGCCATAAAAGTTGGCCATCCCTGCAACTCAGCGTGCACGAAATAAGGTGGGGGTAAGTAGAAGAATGGTTCATGGTCCCATGACATGAGGTCTCGAGGGTTTTTCCTCTGACACGGTGCCATGTTTCTTTGCACTAGGTATCATCAGAAACTGCTGTACTCACGTGGCACACAATTTTTGTAGCAAATGTAGATGCAAGTTAATGTGAAATAAGAGAGAAAATGCTGTTTATTACTGCCATTTTATGATTTATAGAATTATGTTAATGTATCAGTGTTATTTTACTGAACATTTGATCCGATATGCTACCACTAATACATTAGCAAAACTCAAGCCTATAATATAAATCTAAAGAGAATTAATATGAACCAGGTTGTCAACAAAAAATAATTAATGGAGAAAACAATTCTTCAAAAAATAAATATTTTAAGGAAGACTTAAATATTTTCATTTTTTTTTAAACTACATTATGTTTTAATATTGAAATTTTTAATAATTCTATATTTGAAATACAAATATAAGAAATTAACCGTTAAATATAATATAAATACAAAGAGGTTAAAAATCAAGTTGTGAAGAAAACATTATGCAGAAAACAATTCTCACTAATAAATTTTGTGAGGTAGATTTAAATATTTTTATTTTATTTTATTAACCTCCATTGCGTCTTTCTTTTTAGAATTATATAAAAAAAAAATTAGATTCGATTATCAAAATTAAACAGCTCCGCTTGTGTAGTTTCTACACAGCTTGTCCCAAAGTAGGATAAAGGAGGAGGGTCGTAATAGGCGTGGCGAATCAATGATAGACTAATGGTCAAAAAGCAATTATTCTCTCATGAAATGAAACCAATAGATATATTATGATTGAGTTTCATTTCTAGTCTACCCTAACTTATTTGAGACTAAAGCTTAGTTGTTGTTGTTGTTGTATCAAAATTAAACCATTAAGTAGATGTGAGATAGATTACTTTTTATATGAACACAACAAAAAGTTACGATTATTTTTATTAGAATATGAAGAGTTTACAAAAGTTCATCGATAGGGGCACTTTTTTAAATATTTTTGTTATTTGTTATTTGTTAATTTTTCTCTCTCTCTATGGTATATAAGTTATTTTTTCATTCAAAGTCGATATATAAAAATTATTAATCTTTCATCGTTAGAGTATCTACATTCATAAAATTAGACTAAAATTAGACCGCACGCTGGTTACCATCCACACCGATGAGATCTCGCTTCGTACTTGGCATCCGGATGATGAGTATTCACTGGTGGAGTATATTGGAGACAATCCTGTTTAGTGATTGGCTTAACTTTGTTTTCTGTTTTTGGATAACTCACGTTTACATTACAACTTAGTGATGGTTTAGTGATTACAACTCTTGTGTGTGGCTTAGATATAGTTTCAGCTTCTTAGCTTGTTTACTTCCTATTCAGCTAGCTGTTATGTGGCTTAGTTTCAAGTCTATTCGGGTATCATTTTGATGTGAGATATCCCTTATAGCACCCTAGTTTGTAAGTTAACTTGGTTTCTGCAATGAAACGGGCTTCGGCCTTTTATCAAAAAAATAATAATAATAATAATAATATGCAATGGTCTTGAATCGGTTAACACATAATACTTGACTGTTCAGTTAATGGACTTAAATATTCATGATAGCACAATTAATCAGAGCAAACATAAAAGAAAAGGTTGAAAAGACTAAAAATGTGAGAGAAAATAAGAATCTGAATGAGTGGATAAAAGACAGAGAGAACATGGCATGTATTGTTTATAAAGAGTTGCGAAGACTTCATCCAAAAGTGCATGTGAAACAAATCAAGCTACAGCCTACAGGTGGATGGATCATGGATGGATATCTGATATCCCTTCACTTGTTGGGGAATATAATTGAGGAGGGAGAGGGAGTCAGGAGAGGGACCTTTTAGGCTTTATCTTCTTCTGCGATATCCTACCAGTACCAGTACCAGCCCAGGTAGTCCAATTCAAACAAGTACGATCTCTATTTCAATTATATAAGGGCGTATGTTCTAAGATTCGTCTCAGCTTCAAACAGACACAGTAAGGTACTGCATTGGATCTCAATTCCCCTTTTAGTTTCCAATTTTTATTTTTAGGTCGCACCACCTCTGCAAATAAATCACCTGTTATTCCAACACAATAACACGAAACCTCTTGTTCTGATGCTAATTGTTCAAATTTTTCAAAGCGAGAATTTTAACAAATAAACTTTTTATGTGCGGATCTCCACCCAGGTGTATCCAGGAGGAGCAGCTGTCACCTCCTGGATTTTGAGTTTTAGTGAAGATTTATCAGTTCCGACCGACTTTGCCTTCTTCTGAAATTTTTTTTGCCCCTCTCTGGACGTTTGATTTGTAATTCGGATTAAATTTAGGGTTAAAATTGAAATAAATTTGTTAAATTTTGATTGTTAATTAGAATTATAAGTCAAAGCATTAGAAGGTTAAGTTAAAGCATTGTTTTTTGCCCCCCCGACGAAAATCCTGGATCCATCCGGGATCTCAACAAAAATATATTTATTTCTCACGACCTCTATATCGAATTTCTATAGGAATTGGAGACAGTTTGATTAGCATTGGAATAAATTTAGTCTGATGGCCGGTCCTAGTCGTCCGATTCATATTAAAATTCCTTGATACAGATTGAACATGTGTTGTTATGCTTTCGTTTGTTTCTTAGATATTCCCTTGTCGCTTGACACCTTATGCAATTTAAATCATTAGTATAGTGACTTTGTTCACTTTTGTATGAACTGGTTCTAATGTTTCCAGTGAAACTGTGGATACTCTTCATTTTTGTTAAAAAAAAAAAAAAAAAAAATTTTGAGCAGGGGCTGATCTAGGATTTTCGTGGAGAGACAAAAAAAATATCGAGTCAGATTTAAATACCTAATTGGGTTTAAATCTATTAATCAATTGAGTACTCGATAAAAAACAATACTGTAACTTATATTTTTCAATGTTTGACTTGTAATTTCTAATGCTTTGACTTATAATTCTAATTACCAATCAAAATTCAACAAATTTATTTCAATTTTAACCCTAAATTTAACCCGAATTACAAATCAAACGTTCAGAGAGAAGGCAAAAAAAATTTCAAATGGGGCAAAATCGGTTAAAACTACTAAATCTCTACTAAAACTCAAAATCCAGGGAGGCCAGCTGCCTCTCCTAAATACACTTGGTCCTCCGCTGATTTTGAGAATGGGAAAAAACAAAAACAAAAAAAACTAAGAAGAAAAATTTGAACGACTGGGCAATGATATCATAATCAGATCAAATATACGAATACGATCCATGAGATATGTTGAAAAAGAAATGGTTTGAAATCGATAACACTTGATAGAGACATGCCAAGGGTAATTTATTTTAGTTTATTTCGCATGCCAAATTGCCAAAACGAAAGTAGCATTCAATTCAAGTTTCAGCCGTTTGGTTGAAATGAGCATTCCTACGCTGCTATGCATATGCCTAAGTGCCTAACCATTTTCAATTTGTGTAGCCTAGGCTAGGTTCTCTTGCGGATATAACAATTGTAACTACTTGTGCAGCCTACTGTCGTTCAAATTAGGGGGGAATTTCATGTGTACCCTTAAAAGTTTCAATATTATGTATGAGTGAGGCTATGGTACTTCGGCTAGTGTACTACGGCTCAATATGGTATTTTTTAAAATCCTAACGGTCAATCTGAACCGTTCAATGTGATATCCATATGAATATGTACTTGCAAACTAAATTTTATATTTTTTCGAATTTTTTTACTATTTTTTTAGATAAGTAGAATTTTGATGGTCCAAAATTTGTATAAAACACTGAAAATTCTACCTATCTAAAAAAATAGTAAAAAAATTCGAAAAAATGTAAAATTTAGTTTGCAAGTACATATTCATATGGATATCACATTGAACGGTTCGGATCGACCGTTAGGATTTTAAAAAGTACCATATTGAGCCGTAGTACACTAGCCGAAGTACCATAGCCTCACTCATTATGTATTTATCCCTCCAAAATCATTAACCACGTATTTATCTTTACCATTCTCCAATACGAATTTTTTTTAAAAACCATAATTAGAAAAATCCAAATTAGCGAACCAACATGATTAGTTCGGTATTTTCAAAAACCGTAAGAACTGAGATGCCAATTCGGTCCCCAATTTTTTTTCCCTGGGACCGAATTGGCATTTCGGTCCCCCCCTTTTCACACTTTTTCCGCGGAGCCGCCACAGAAAATCGAAATGGGATGGGACCGAATTGGGATTTCGGTCCCCCCCCTTTTTTTTTTATAATAGAAGATGAAATATAATACAAAAAAATCGAATTTTTTTTCCCTTTGTCAAATTACTTTTTTGATAGCATATTTATACTAAAAAGACGCTAAATTACTTGAAATTATATTAATTTACGCTGAATTACACTAAATACTTGAAATTACTTGAAATTACAATAATTATGTAGAATTATGCTAAAATACGGTAAATTACGCTAAATTACGTATGAATAGGGCCGATTTTGTGCCATCTTTCATAAATCATAAAAAATAGTAAAAAAATTCCAAAAAATAATAAAAATTGGTATTCTACAAGTTCATTATATAATTAATTTACTGAGCTACGTAGATTGGAGAATAGAAATGAAAATCTTAATCGAAAACTTCAACTGAAGTTTTGAGGCCCTTCTCTTTATTTTTTGGCGATTCTGAATTTGGCAATTCGGCATCGTGGGCACGGACGATGCGCATTTTCACAAGCTTTCCGAAAAGTGGTCATTTGCTGAAATCGGACACTCGAGCGCTGTTTTATGACCGTTTGAAGTTTCACCGTCGTTTTTTCGCCTTCTCAGTGAAGATATCATCCCTATTCATACGTAATTTAGTGTAATTTACCGTATTCTAGCATAATTCTACATAATTATTGTAATTTCAAGTAATTTAGTGTAATTCAGCGTAAATTAATATAATTTCAAGTAATTTAGCGTATTTTAGTATAAATATGCTAATTATATATCAAAAAAAATAATCTAACAAATATTTAAAAAAAATTCGATTTTTTAGTGTTATATTTCAGCATTTCAGCTATTTGTCTCTTAACAAAAATTAACATAATTTCAAGTAATTTAATGTAAATCAGCATAAATCAACATAATTTCAAGTAATTTAGCGTATTTTAATATAAATATGCCATAAAAAAATAATTTGACAAAGGGAAAAAAAATCCGATTTTTTAGCTATTTTTCTCTAAAAAAAAAAAAAAAAAAAAAAGGAGGGGACCGAAATCCCAATTCGGTCCCCACTAAAAATACCCTGGACCGAATTGGGATTTCGGTCCCAGGGTGCTACACGGAAGGCAACACAGTTTTCTGTGGAAAAAATGTGAAAAGGGAGGGGACCGAAATGCCAATTCGGTCCCAGGGGAAAAAAAAATTGGGGACCGAATTGGCATCTCGGTTCTTACGGTTTTTGAAAATACTGAACTAATCATGTTGGTTCGTTAATTTGAATTTTTCTAATTATGGTTTTTAAAAAAAATTCCTCCAATACAGTTGTTGGCTCTTGGCAGTTCAAATGTAGGAAAACAAATATAATCTTTTTGTGGCGGATATGGTCTGTCATAATGTGTGGCGGGTCAAAAATGATGGACACTTACATATGGATATGCATGATATCAACAATTATGCATGTATAAATTTATGTACCGACGCTCTTGGGGATTCATAGTTTTTTTTTAGAAACAAGAGTTTGACTCCAAATTAGTTATTATAAAAATGAAATGATGGTAGCTTAGCTCGCTACAATATATAATTGCATGCTGGTTGTCCTATCAAAATCGGACAATACATATGGTTTTATAATATCGAAGGTATGTATAATTTAAAGAGAAGAAATCTAATACCAATGCCAAATGGTTTTAAAATATTTAACTTCTTATGATCTCATGTCTAGGTTGACCCATAATTCGTATAAATCTAATTTTCATGCTAATCTAACAAAGTTGTTAATGTAAGACAATAAGTTATGTAACATGGATATAGACTAGGGCTGCAAACGAACTGAACCGAATCGAACTTACCCTCAGTTTGAGTTTGGTTTGAATTAATTTCGAACGAACTCAATTTCGAACGAACCCAATTTCGAACCAAATATTTTACGAACTCAATTTCGAACCTTTACGAACTTTGTTACGACTTACGATTTATGACTTCTGACTGGACCATAGTGCGAAATTACAGCACTTTAATAAAAACTCAAGTATTCAAAGTACAATTTAAATAAAACCCAAATATCAATAGAAGTACAATTTAAATAAAAACTCAAGCACTCCAAAATTAATTACAACCAAATACCACACTCAGTTTGAATGTACGCAACAGGGGATTTGGGCGAGAGAGGAGTCTTTGTTGTGAGAGGCCACCAGAGAGAGAGAGAAGATGTGAGGGAGATTATTTTGGTACTTAGCGAGAGAGAAATTTGGGCGAGCGGTTTTGGCGTAAATTAGCGAGAAGAGGGAAAAAAATTGGAGGCAGTGGCAAAAAAAATAGCGGGTTAATTGGTTGAATGGAAAGGGAGCGAATTGATGACATGGAAGAGATCTAGACGTTGGTAAGAAGATAGATCTAAGGGTGTGAAATTATTGAGGTGATCGGATTGCAGGATTTGTGGGGTCACTCGCTTAGTTAATATTTTATTTAATATTTTATTGAGTGAGTTTAAAAGTGTATTGCAGTAATACAAAATAAAATTAGGCAGCAAATAATTTGGAAAAAAATAAAAATATATATTTTCAAACTTTTTACATTTTTTTTACTTTTTGCATGTTTATTTTTATTTTTTTTATTTTTATCAAATAAATAAGTATTTTTTGTATTTTTTGAATTTTTTTTTACAGCAATACATATAATTTTTTTTTCTAAATGAATAGCTGATCAATAACAACATTTTTTGTATTTTTTAGACATATAAAAGAAATATTGTACCTTGATCATTTTTTTGACAGCATTTTTTTCATTTTTTTGACAGCAATACATTTTTTTTGCATTTTTTTGGCATTTTTTTGGCTTTTTTTGCATTTATTTTCGGACCGTTCGTTTTACCGCGGGAATTCAATGGTCGATCTGCAACAAAATCATTCCAAATCTGATCTAGAATAATCAAGGTGCAATATTGAACGTAACCAGCATAAAAGTTCGGAAGTTTTATTATGTATGAGCTTTGATCCAACACGAAATGTTTATGGCCATACGATGCTTCAATTTTCGATCAACTAGATGGATGGGTAAATCAAAACAAAATTTTATCAAACTTTAATGGAAGATGATAAATGCAATGCTCTTTGATTTCAACGGTCCGGATCGAACCACAGACGATATATTTTCGTGCACCTTCATTAACTCACAAGGCAAGAGTTTATGTCTCATGAAACATATACTATTGCTTTATAAGTTAATGAAGGAGCATGTAAATATGTCGTCCGTTGACCAATCGGGGCCGTTGAAATCAAAGAGCATTGCATTTATCGTCTTCCATGAAAGTTTGATAAAATTTTGTTTTGATTTACCCATCCATCTAGTTGATCGAAAATTGAAGCATCGTATGGCCATAAACATTTCGTGTTGGACCAAAGCTCATACATAATAAAACTTCCGAACTTTTATGTTGGTTACGTTCAATATTGTACCTTGATCATTCTAGATCAGATTTGGAATGATTTTGTTGTAGATCGGTCGTTGAATTCCCGCGATAAAACGAACGGTCCGAAAATAAATGCAAAAAATACCAAAAAATGTATTGTTGTCAAAAAAAATGATAAAGGTATAATATTTATTTTATTTATTTATTATTTATTATTTAATAGTTTCTTAAAGCTGAAATTAATTGAACAAATTTATCAAATTAATAATAATTTTATCAAAACAAAGAAAAAAACAAGAGAGTTGAGATTGGATTACCCGAAAAACTCAGAATCCTACCATAAAAAGAAAATTTTTTGGTATAAACATGTGAATTTTTTATTTGAGCTTGTAATTGGACTGGGATTTATGTTTCAGAAGTCAGAAATCAAAGCAATTATGGACTGGATGGCTTATATTTTCATCAGTGAACATAAGTTATCAGCAGAAATTAATAGTTCATGTTTGAGTTAATTTCGAACTAAATTTGGTTTGCGAACCTATTTCGAACGAACTAGGTCCAGTTTGAGTTTGGTTTGAATTAATTTCGAACTAAGTTTGGTTTGAAATAATTTCGAACGAACTCAATTTCGAATCGAATTTTTTCTGAATTTTTTCGAATCAAACTCGAATCAAATTACGAACTACGAATTTTTTGTGCAGCCCTAATATAGACACATATCTAGCATTTTAACATGATACGAGATGATTTAATCCATCTTTTTTAATATTTTAGATACAAGCCTATGCGCAGCCTTAACCATTAAATTTTTAATATTATTATTTTCACCATTACATAGGAAAATGTTGAAATCGATTTATAATATATTATTGGATAATTTTCATAATCGTTCAAAAGTAAATAAAATTTTAAATGAAGAAATTTAAATATTTTTTTACAGTTCGTGAAATAATTTAAAACTTGTAAAGGTTCGTATTTGGTAATATTATAAAATGACATTAATAAAGCCCGTTTGATTTGTTGCAAGGAAAAATACGATAGAATGAAAGAAATCTTCATATTGTTTATTGTTTGTCTTTTACACCTTATTTGGATGGAGAGTAGAGGAAGGAAGGGGCGATGAAGAATAGAAGGGAATGAAATAGAATAGAAATGAAGATTAACATATTTATTCTCTATGTGTTTAGATAATTAACGAGAAAAAATAAATTTTAACTTTCATTTTTGATTTATTTCTTGTTTGATTAATTAAAATATGAGGTTAATGAAAAATTCGGTAGTTTGTGACAAATAAATTTGAATGAAAATTATACATGTAAGATATAAGGTTGGACATTTGTATCATTTTTTTTTAAATATTTGCAACAATTTTTTTTCCATCCGTTACACCTCAAATCGGAAGAGAAATCGATTCTATTGAATACAATGATGCAAGGTTAAACATTTTCTCTCATGTATCATTCACCTCCGACATAATTTTGTCAACCAAACACAATTTGAGGAAAAAAATTATTTTCTTTCCTTTCCATTCCATCCCTTCCTCTACTCTCCATCTAAACAAGGTGTTAGAGTGTGAAATGTAAACAAACCTGCTCTCTATTCTATATTATCACCTGATTATATTTCTTTTCCTTGATAATTTATTATAAATGTATCATCGTACTTGAATTTCAGATTGCAAATTCACAAGAAACCAGGATGCGAGATTTATGGCGTGATGCACTCCAGGTTTGAATAATTTCCGTGATTTTTATTAATATTCAAAGTTAATTACAAAATATTAATTATTGAGATGGGTATTTTTAAAAATGTTCAAATTGGTCATTAAATGGCCGGTTCGCAAAAAAATTTATGTTTAAATGATCAGTGTTTCAATTGCCGTGAAGTAAGACTATGAAAGAAACAACAGATATTCGTGGCCTTTAATTTTTTATTTTCTTGGAAATATGAATTGTTTGCAGTTATTTCTCACAGTTGGCAGGTTCATTTTTAATACATGAATTGTTTATTAATGCATGTACACTAGGGCTGCAAACGAATTAAACTAAATCGAACTTACCTCAGTTTAAGTTTGAGTTTGAATAAGATTCGAACCGAACTGGTTTGAATAAGATTCGAACCGAACTGGTTTGATTTATTTCAGAATGAACTAATTTCGAATCAAATTAATTACGAACTACGAATTTTTCGAATCAGATTCAATAGAATCACGAACTATGAATTTTTTTGGCAACCCTAGTTATACCGGTAGTTTATGCATTAGTTTTCTTCATGTGAAACAAAATTCACACGGTTTCCTTTTACCTTTTACCTTTCACGAATTCACACTGATGGATTATGGGTCAGTGCAAAATTCCCTTACCTTTTATGCTGCTGGATTGATTAAAATCACGGCATGAACCTAGTTAAATGAGACTTATTACATTGTTAATTTGTTACGCTGCTGAAGCATTTTCCTATTATAAGTTAACCTTAAAGATTGATGGTTGAAACCATTAATTGCTTTATTTGAGATTCGAACCTAAATAGTTCGCGAACCTAATTCGAACGAACCAGGTTCAGTTTGAGTTTGATTTGAATTAATTTCTACTGAATTGGTTTGATTTGTTTCAGAACGAACTAATTTCAAATCGAATCACGAATTACGAATTTTTTGTGGAGGACTAATGTACACCGTCATTAATGCATACATTTCTTGGGAATATTGGTGGCCTTTAATTCATATTCACAATATAATGATCAGTTATCTTCCAATTTAGTACATTAATGTCGCCGCTTCATTTTTGGATCTACACACTAGACGTCCTTTTTTGTCTGAGAATAAAATAGAAACAGAGCCAAAGAATAATAGCGGATGCATGATGAAGAAGTGAAGAACAATAGCTTTATTTTTGTCACGGTATATCCTAGAGTCAACTAATGCAATCAAATGTAACATATGTATGTTCTCCACTCCAGTAACAACACGGTTTGTACACCTAACTAGCTACATGATTAAACAGTACAATACCGGACATGTTACAGCGTTATTTCCTTTCCAAACGAGTACAAGTTTCAAATTTAGCATTAATTATTATATTATAAACGTGGTGTTCAACGTAGACCATATATAAACCCAACCTTTTTCTTCAACCGGCAATTTTTTTTTGTTTTTGTTGTTGTTGTTGTTGTTGTGAGAAAAATAGAGGTTTAAGTATTTTAAATTCTAATGTTTTTCATTTGAATCTGCAATATTTCACAACGAGAAAATTGACTTTTTGTCACTAACAGGACGGATTCATTCATATTGAATGGAGGCCAATTGACCTCCAATTATTTTTTAATTTTGATATTTATGTAATATTTTCTATATAATTCAAAAGAAAATATCATAGGTACTGTATAATTGACCCCATTTTCAGCATAAAAATTTTATATGATTGATCTTTAATATATATTTGACTCTCATAATTCGAAAGTCTGACTTTGCTCCTAACCACTAGATTAAAGATTAGTTCTTTAAAACCGGCTAATAAACTCATTATTTTGGACCGTTGACATTTGTTTTTTTAAAGGCAATTAGTATTCAAATATTTGCATTACGTAATCAATATCACAAAAAAGGTTGTGGTATTGTAATAACTATGCTTTCCATGAGTACGTCCGACCAACACAAATTTTTTTGGCAACATAATTTAGGTTGTAATTTATTTTTAACAAACATTTAGGATGTAGCTGACACTTTACAAGTTGAGGATTGACATTATTATAATCAGTGTTGTAAATAAAAGTATACACTCGTCAGATGGACATAGTACAACCAAGCGATTAATCGGAATTTTGCGGATAATTTTACGTTTTCATTAAAGTTATGTGTATATATTCATAATTTATTAAAAAATAATTAATTTAATTCTTCAAATTAACTTATCAAATAAATTTATAGTCTGGGTCAATATGATCCGAGGTGGAATGTACATGATATCTTTGATATTTGTGTCAAAGCAAATCGAACGGTCCAGATTTAAAGTCAAAATTTGAGCTCGATTGGGGAGACAAAGACTGTGTGAGAGCGAATTTTATCGGGTATTGTCGCCCGCGTGGAGAATGCAATGGGATTTGCAAGCTTTCATAATATGAAAGCTTTCAATCTTGGAAAGAGCTCTGCATCGATGAAAAGTGAAAACAGAAATGAGATTGACACGTCGGACTTTGGAATTCAATTTGCAAGGTGATAGAGATGCTCTTATATCCATAAAAATATACAATTCTTGTCTCTATTTTCACAGCAATGTACACATAGTATATCATATATAATTTTATACTAATAATTTTACCAAAAAAAAAAATCCAAAATAGTGTTATAATTAGTGCTACATAAATGACGACTTTGAAATACTTTTTTAATTTGGTGGTTTTTACATGTGGCATTAGATGTGATCGTGCGTTGTTCTTTTGTACAGCTAATGGAATAATATGACGTACCTTAAAACTCTATCGTTTGTTATATTGGAACACAAGAATTTATTGTTTTTTTTTCCAAATATTTAATAGTTCTCTTGGAGCTATTATTGTCATCTCACATAAATTTCAATAAATTGTTTTTTTTTTTTAATGAAAAGTATAAGGGTATAATTTCCGCAATATATATCCCACAAGAATTGAATGTTGGATTAAAAAGCTCCAATTTTACAGAAAATTCCAAAATGAAAATATGCTAAAAAATTTGACATGGGAAAGACGTGCATGGTGCATGCACGTAATGCATAATTTATTCATTCATGTGATAAATAATTAAAATTGTGAAAAGTCTAAGGACCGCTGCTTCCCTGAAATCATATCGTCTTTAACTTTAACTTTTGAGTTTATGCAGAATAAATTCGGACCGTTTGATTTGTATTGAGCCGGATTATCTCAAATTCTGATCCAACGGTCAAGATTCTAAATTCAAAATCTGAGGTAATGCAGAGGCAGCCCATAGCACCCTCGTGCCGTTTATGTTAATTTAATACACAATTGTAATTATATATGCACGATTGAAGTGAAGTCTGAAGATATAGGATGAGCTAGGTTCTTTTTTAAGTTATAATTAATCCTTAATGTATAGGTATAGCTTCGATCTAATCTTACCCAGTAGGCCAGTACAGTACTACTAATTACTAAATGTTTGTTTTATGAAATTATCAATTGATGCATCATGCATGCACTTCAAATTACATAGTTGCGACTTCATGCTATGCTATTATTAATTCAAATTGAGATCATTAATTATTGAATGTTATCGCTATGAATCATTAGGACTGAGATTATTGCTATCATTATTGAATCAAATTAGTACATGAAAATTATAAGGTAGGCAGGCTGTGCATGTCAGGTCGCACTCACCACTCACCTGGGCAGCGAAAATGAAGGAGGAATTAAAATAATTAAATATACAACTAGCTTGTCAGTTACTTCAAATAAATGAAATTGTTTCTTCTTATTTTCCTTCTAAAACTGTTAACTAATCCCCTCAATTTTGTAACACATTTTTTTCCAAATAAGCAGAAGCACAAAATGGGGATTAATTCAACTATATATACTGGGTAATTTTTGTAACAGAGTAGTTTTGGCTTCATACAACACACGGACTACAGAATCAAAACAACATTACATATAGATTGGTGCTGCATGAAGCAAAAACTGCTCTGTTAATATAGTTACCCAAGTAAGCGTAAGGGGCCAACAAATGAGGTAAAGGGTCTTATTTCTAAGAGCATTAATCTAATTAAACTATCTAATCACTCCCCTAATAGCGTATTATGCACAAAAAGTATAAGCTTCGCAACTAATTAAACCTAGATTTGAAATTTGCTTCTCCTTCCTCCAAAAAAAAAAAAAATGAGCAATTTTGTGCTGGTATCCAAAAATAGGAGGCGCCAAATTCCAGGTCAGCCTGATATCACATTTTATATCGTTATCATAAAACACAATATAACGGTCCTGTCTCATTTTTTTTAATTCAAAGATATTTTTTATAACAAATGTGATTTATGATTGCTTGATTTTTCGAACACTAGCAGTCTAGCACGGTTCTTTAAAAAAAATCAAATAGCAAGGAAAGAGCTACGGTTCCTTAAAAATTTATTACCGAACGTGGAAGAATAGAAATTAAATGAACCGTAATAATGCTAGAATTTTTTTACAATAAATCTCCAAATAATATGTAATAGCATTGCAATCGTACTATTTATATACAAATTAAAAAAAATACATCCGTTCTATGGGACAATTAGATCGTAATGGTTTAAATTTCGCAGGTATTAATTGTCTTTAACACAAAAATAACTTGATTACATGCCGATTTTTTTTGTTCCCATCTTCTAAAAGTTAATAAACAAAGCTAACAGTATATTTTTTTTATTTTTTGAAAGTTATGAGGGGTGTTACGGGTGTAGATAGGGGTGTCAATGGCGCTCTTCTATCCGTTTACCTGACCTGTACCGTATTCAATAAGACGGGTACGGGTAATAATTTTTTTTCGTAAACTTATCGGATACGGGTACAGATTTTTTTCGTTATCTAAGCGGGTAAGGGTACGGGTAATGCCTATTTCATACCCGTTATCCGATCGGATAATTAAAAAAATTATATATATTAATTAGAATTAAAAAGAGTAATTTAATTGGTTTGCTTGCGCTTAGCTTGATTAGATTTTTTTTCAATAAAGTATTATACATGTGTGAAATGAATGTATATGTTTTAATGTTTTATTCAATAAATAATAAAAATAATTATTATATTAGTATTACCCGTTATTTATCCCTACCGTTTCGTTATCCGACTACCATAACAAGTAAGGGTGGGGTACGGGTAAGATTTTTTTGTAGTGGGTAAGAGTAGGGTGCGGGTAAGAACAATTTATAATGGGTACGAATATGAAAATGCTTCCACCCGACTCTTATCGTACCCATTGACACCCCTAGGCGCAGATTAAATCAGTGCTCCAATAAAAACAACACAAAAAACTGCAGTTTCTGACTAATTCTTTCTAAAAACTAGTGTAGATTTAATATGCGTCGTTCTCTGAATGAGGTGTATATTATATTATATATGTGTCTCTGATAAAAATATAATTTCTACAAAAATCTTATCAACTATGTTTATTGTTAAGAACTTGCCTTTGGTCTAGTGGCAAAGGCACATGGCTTCTATGTGAGAGGTCATGGATTCGAAACCCACAAAATAGTGAAATTCTCTATATTAATACATAAGAGTTTAAATTGTGTTGGATGATTTGACCCAACCCATATTTCAAAAAACTGTTTATTGTTTTGAGAAAAGGGAGAATTTCATATATACCACTCAAAAACTGTGAAATTACGTATTTACCATCTAAAAATCTAATAACTCACATATTTACCCAATTAATCAAAATCTTAGATTAATTACAAATTAATTAAGTTTAATATTATAAAAAATATAATTAATACTTGAATTATTTCCTTCCCCTTCTACGTACATAATTCCTCTCTTTTTGATGCAACATTTATTTTCTACGCTAAAATTCATCGTTCTCTCTTGCCTCCTCCTCTCTTGCTCCGCTAAAACTTTCTCCTCATCAAAGAAATGCTGGCATCAATGGACAAAAATAAATAATAGTTTACACATTTAACACCATACCTTAACTTGCGGATGAAAATAAATAAACCAGTTGCATAATCAGCCTAAATAACATGAATTGAAAATTAGAAAGAAATACTAAAATTAGCGAAACAGTTTCACATTCCTAGTTATGTTGCTCATGAACCTGTTGGAAAATAGAAGTCAGCTGCTTGCGCTGGGCTAAGTTAATCCTTGATTAATTAGATAACGTATTTAAGGAGAGAAAGAGAGGCTGCTAAGTTAATCCTTGATTAATTATAGTTTTAAGAATATTAAACATAATTAATCTTAGTTCTGAGTATATTTGATATATACTAAAGTTATATTGGATAAATATGTGGGTTATTAGATTTTTATATGGTAAGTACGTAATTATAGAAATTTGAACGGTGAATACGTAATTTCACAGGTTTTGAGTGGTATATATGAAATTCTCCCGTGAGAAAATGACCGGAATTGTATGAAGACCTATAAGATTGTGAATATCCCCAAGTTACCTGATCATGTAAAATACTTATGGCCGGACCAAAATTAATTTGATACTTATTTAAAATATAAAAAGATCGTGTCAGATCTCATTCTACACGGTCAGGTGTTGCACCGGAGCTGAATTCCACCGGTCAATGTCATAGGCTCCACGCCAACTGTCACATGCTTCTGCAACGTGGAAGGCAGATACCCGCCACAAAGAATCTACGACTATCAAAGCATTGAATTAAAAAAAGAAAAGATGATTAAAAGCCAAGCAATCTCTAGTGGCATACTGAGAGAAGTCTCTCTCTCAAAAGGAAGAATGGCGAGAGAACGACAGAGGGAGGCGCGGGAGCGCGAATAAAGCTAATCTCCATTTTGAAAACAAAAAAAAAACAAAATTAACACAGTTTTCTGATTTCTCTCGCTATTAAGTATTAAATCAATATACCCATTTGGAAGTTTTATCTGGCCATCTCTTCTCCGAGTAATACCCATTTAATTTCTCTCAAACAGGTAACAACTTATTTCCTGGATTTGTAAAAGTAAACCTCGTTTTCGTTTGATCTAGTCATTCTTGTGTTTTACGCCATCTCTCTCTTTTACTGTTTCAAAGCCACCTTTCCTCAATTTTAATTTGGTGTTTGACTCAGAGAGGTGCCTCCTCTTGTCCCTCTTTTCTTTCTTCCAATTCACATTTAGTGGCTCCAGTTCAGATTTAGAGCGATCTTTCGTGCCTTTTATTGGTATTTCTTCATCTGAGTATTTCTCATCTTTGTTGTTTTTAGTTCTCATCTTTCGGTGGTATGAACTCGTCACATTTCGTTCGATTGTTGTACCCCTCTCGATTCATGTTCTTTTAGATTATCTAACAAAAACAAATCGATTTTCCTTTTTTTTTTTATTTTAGTGGAAGGTGGGAGAACTCTTATCAATGAATGGTGGAGAATCAGAAATGGTGAACTGGAAATCGTATTAGATCGCTAAAATGGAGAGGAGAAGCTGGCTATGGCGTAAGAAATCTTCAGAAAAAAGTAGTGGAGAAACCGAGAGCACTGGCTCAGCTTCGTCCCCTTCTATTTCTGAAAGATGTTCTGATGAACAGGTATTTCATTTCTGTAGTTCTTAATTGAAATCTTTCAGTTGTAGCTACAGTAGATTGCTTATTGTTTGTATATTTAGCTCTAGTAGAGATTTGCCTTGCCTGATTTTCTTTTTTGGGTGAAAATATTTTGTTTGTTTGTTTTTTTGAGATAACATTCCAACTTTAATGGACCAAAAGTTGGTTATGGAGGAGAAGGTTTTGTTTGTTAAGCTTTAATGAAGATATTAATTAAAACTAGCAACAATTAGAAAGTCTTGTGACAGAATGTTTCTTTTGCAAGACATTTCAATTCTAATTTGAATAATGCATTTGCATTTTAGTTTAGAACTGTTTTTGATATATTTAATCAGTGTTTATAGTTTCAGTCTGGTGGTTAAAATTTTGCTGTAATCATTTGTTGTATTATAGTGTTGCATGACCAATTAATGAAGCATAGTTTTTGTGTAGTTTTTTAAATCTTTGTAAGTACTATCCTTGTATATCTCACTGTTATCATATAGGATGATTGTTATTGGTCCAGAACTGCAACTTATTGTATCGATATGGGTTAGGTTGTTTTGGTCCCTAGTTGCATGACAATACTATGTAGTTTCTCACACCAACCTGAAGAGTTGGTGTACTTCTCTTGCTCTCTATAAATTTCTTGGTACCTAAAGATTCTGATTTTTCCATGGTCTTAATTGATTTCCATTTTTACCTTAACAATACATGATTGCTCTCTCCACTTATTTACCTTATGTTAATAAGTAGTAGCAAACAAACTTAATTGGTAAAAGTAAAAAAGGTCTCCTTAATATTGGAATCCTTAATTAATCTGTCTTTTAAATGCATTACAAATGCACGCTTAGCTAATATACTAGTCTAAGAATAAGTTATCAATAAATAATTTTCTGATTACTGTACAGGAGGTACAAAGGGGTTTGCCAAATCATATCCAATCACCTGACATAACATCCAACATTGAATCCAAATTGCCTGAAATGTTGTCCAAAAGTAATTCTGAGGAAAACAAGGATGAAACTGTAAAAATTCTCAGTGAGAAGCTATCTGCTGCGATTCTTGACCTAAATGTGAAAGATGACATAGTGAAGCAGCATGCCAAAGTAGCCGAAGAAGCCGTTCTTGGTACACTTCCATCAAAAAATTAAAAAGACCATAATTGTTGCATGTTGTTTATTGCTGATAGTGCTACATTACTGGTAGGGACCACTGATACAATACTAAACTTAACCCATGTTTTGGTTCAATACTAAAGTACATGTATCAGTATAGTTACACAAATATGATGACTTATCCATTTCCAAATCAATTACCAAACTTACACAAAACCCAAAACTATTGTGGTTGTAATTTTTTAGGGGCAAAAGTATGATATATGACTGGGTACGTTATTTCTTTTTAATGGAGTTTACCCTTACTTGTCAGTAAAAGGACCATCGAACAAATTTATTATTGGTTCCCACCAAAATCACATAATAAAAAATGACAAAACATCTAAACTGCACTTGTCATATAATCTTTTTACTAGAATACTAGATGAAATGCTTCAATTATGTGCTAGGTTGGGAAAGAGCAGAGGAAGAGATTGTAGGTTTGAAAGCACAGTTGGATTCTGCAAATCAGAGAAACTCTGAATTAGATGACAGAATACGTCACCTAGATGGTGCTTTAAAGGAGTGTGTAAGAGAGCTACGGCAAGTGAGGTCAGATCAAGAAAGGAAACTGGAAGAAGCCCTTTCCCAGCAATCCTGCAAGTGGGAATCAAACAAATCAGATCTTGAGTTACAGGTAGCTGACTATTTGTAGTTGTTTCAGTTAGTTGGAATGGGATTGCAGGTGTATGGGTTTTGTTTTTTTAGACCATACTGGCTGAGTTGTTCTGCTATTCTTGGTCTCAATTCGACACAATTATAATTTATTAGTGAAACCTAATTGTTTCCTTTTTTATTTTTATTATTATTACTATGAAAAATAGGTCACTGAGCTCCGAGCAAAGCTTGAAGCTCAAGCCGAGAACACTTCTCCAAGAAATACCACTTCAACAAATCAAGAATCAAATTCAAAAATTGTTTCCCTTGAGAAGGAGATATCCAGTCTGAGGTCAGAACTCCACTCACGCACTCTAGAGAAAGAATTTAGCATAAAAGCAGCAGAAAAGGCTAGTAAACAGAGGCTAGAGAGCCTTAAAAAGGTTGCCAAATTAGAACACGAGTGTCGCAAGCTGCATGTAAAAGCACATAAACCCCACTCACCTCTCCAGAGAGTGGCTTCACGAAACTCAACTTACGCAGAATCTATAGCCGACAGCCAATCAGATAATGAGACGAGCTGCTCTGACTCGTGGGCCACAGCTCTCTTGACAGAGCTCGATCAAGTTAAAATAAATGAGAAAGTTGGAGTTGTGAGAAGTATCAGCACTTCACTCGATGCATCCTTGTTGGATGATTTTTCTGAAATGGAGAGGATGGTTACTAGTGATGAATTCAGAAATAAAGGTGAGGAAATGGATAAGGTGGGGATAGAGAACGCATTCAATGAGGTGAAAAGGCAATTGGAGGACACACAAGTGAAGTTGAAAGCAATGGAGCAAAAATCAGCCGAGTTGCAGAAGACTCTGAATTCAGTAAATGGGGAGAAGTGTACTCTTGAGATGGAACTAGAGTCACTTGAGGTTAAGAAGGGGGAAGTGGAGTTACACCTCGAAAGGGCAAAGTTGGAATTGAAAGATTTGAAAGCTGAAAGAAATGAGATGGAATCACAATTAAAATCAACTCGTGGTGAAAATTCCAAATTCAGAGAAAAGGTGAAAATTCTACAAAGGGAAATTGATCACGAGAAGGCATTATCTAAAGAAATGAAAGCCAAGTTACCGAAAATTGAGTTGATGGAAGTGGAGAAACGTAAACTTGAATCACAACTTCTCATGCTGCGGAAGGAGGTTGCCACCTGGCGAGAAAAGACACGGTTACTTGATGAAACATTAGAAAAGGAGAGGGGCTTGTCAGAAGAACTGAAACTCAAGTTGCAAGAAATGGAGGCGGCACAACTGGAGAAGCGGGATCTCCAGTTCCAGTTTTTGTCATCTAAAGAGGAGGTTGGAGTTTTAAGAGAGAATGTAAGCTCCTTGCAAAAGAGGAGCACTGAAAATGAGGCAAAACTGCAGGGAGAAGTTCAATTGCTTGAAGAAACCCTAGAAAAGGAGAGAGAATTGTATAAAGAACTCTTAACCAAGTACGAGAGCATGGAGATTGAAGAGAAAAGGAGAAATAAACTAATGGAAAAGGTTGCTTGGTTAGAGAAAAAAATAGAAGAAGAGAAGAAGGTTTCTCTAGTATATGCTGAGGGCCTAGAAGCTTCAGAAACAAAGAGAAATAAATTGGCAGCACAATATGAGATCACTTGTAGAGAAATTGAAGAATTGCGTGTAAAACTTGGTACTCTAGAGAAAGAGGTAACCAACGAGAGAGGGGTTGCAATTGAACTTACTGTTAAGTGTAAGAAGCTCGAAAAAGAGTTGGATGGGATTAAGGAGGAAGGTCGTGTTAAAGAGCCTACCGATAGCAAAAAATTTAAGGTTAATCAGGTGAATTTTCTCTCTTTTTTCATGAAAACTGTTTAGTTCCATACTGATAGAAGTAGCTTCTGATGCAACTAAGCAGCTTGTGATAATCAGAAAAGGGCAGTTCATTTTTAGCTTATGTGCATTTTATTTATGTTAAACTAAAATTTGTATCATCTCTTTCAGGAAAAGGAGCGTGTCTTGGCTGCAGGAAAACTAGCTGAATGTCAAAAAACAATTGATTCTATTAGCCAGCAGTTGAAATCCTTGTCAAATTTGGATGATTTTGGTCTTAAAATCGAAAATGATGGAATAGTAAAAGATGAAATTGATAAAGATACGAATCTGTTTCTTCATTCAGCCTACTCCGAAAAATTAGTCGTTTGACTTTTTACGTTAAAGAAATGAACATATATATACGGGTTGTTAATAATGGGAATCAAGGAATTATCAATTGTAATATAAACTTTTGTTACATCCTTTTTCACATTTTTTATGTTATGCCTTGTGCATAGCCTCGGTTGGATCAAGTGCAAACTATGTTTCCAGGCTTAATATAAAGTTTTACATGAGTGCTTTTAGAAGGGATTAACCCTTTGTAATTATTGAAGAATCTGGCTAGTATAATATTGGTGTCATTTCAGTCTAAATACTAACACATCATGAGTTATATGATCTGCTTTAATAATATAATAAAGCAATCACAATTTAAACAAGTGCAAAGATTAAAATTGATTAAACAAACACAACATAATAATACAAGAAATTAATTGAACAAGCATAATTAAATTAGCACACAAGAAATTAATTGAACAAGCATAATTAAACTAGCACACTTAAATTTAATAGATTAAGCTATTTTTAGTTAAGTTTCTATTATGACGTTTAATTTTAGTATTAAATCTCCTATAAAAAGAAAAAAAGATTAACATTTTAATTACCCATAAATTTTCCGAACACTTATATTCTAAATTTTTTCATAGATTCTCATTGCATCCTTCTCTGGTTCGTTCGCCTTCTTTCCTCTCCACCGCTTCTCTCCAAGTCCTTTCCCGCCTCCTCCGCGCTCCCCTTCGTCTCTTCCTCTCCTCTTCTTCAAGGTTCTCTCTCAACTCCGACCACCTCCGTACAAGGTTGCGCCTTGAGTTTTTATACTTGCCTAAAACTCTTTTAACTGTTGGTATTATTGGCCTTTTAGAATTGATTCTAAATAATTTGCCTTTTCCATTCACTTACAGTGGAAGATATACCCAAATGTATTCATTCGCTCAAGCTATTAGTCATCAAAACCTTGAGACAACCTCAGCAATTCGAACAGTGACGATAACTGGAACACATCTGTTCAAGATTTACGATTATTCCCTGACTAAAGGGATTGGAATAGGAAAAAATATTGACTCTGATGTTTTTACTGTTGGCGGATATAACTGAAAAATTGAATTCTATCCTGATGGATACACTAAGAATGATCAACATTTTTTATCCATTTTGGTGCGACTTGTAAGCGCAGTTAATGATGTGAAGGCACAACTAACTTTCACCATTCTTCAACAAAATGGTGCCCCTTCTGACATGAGCCTTGCATCCCCAGTCAGGACTTTCGATTTTGTGAGAACTTGGGGTTTTACACAATTTGCAAAGAGAACTGAATTTGAGGCATCAGAATATTTGAAAGATGATGCTTTCACAGTGAAGTGTGCAGTTACTGTTATTAAAGGGACAAAGCTTGAAGTAACCAACCCCTATGGTGTTATTGTGCCACCCTCGAATTTGAACCAAAATATGGCTAATCTACTTGAGAGTGGAAAGGGGGCTGACGTTACATTTATAGTGAAGGGAGAGAAATTTAAGGCTCATCGGTTGATGCTTGCAGCGAGGTCAGCTGTCTTCAATGCCGAGCTTTTTGGTTGTATGAAAGAGAAATGGGAAGACATCATACCAGTTGATGATATTGAAGCACCGGTTTTCAAATCCATGCTTTACTTCATTTATTCTGATTTAGTGCCTGAGTTTGAGAGCACTAGTGATGATGATGATAAAATCAAGATCCGAGTTTGGTGGCTCAACATTTGCTCGTAGCTGCAGATAGGTATGTATTAAGTTTTTTTATTTTGTTACTAATTTTGCAATAACGATCAAATACGTGAATGCATAATAGGTATCAGCTGCAGAGGTTGAGGTTGATATGTGAAGATTTATTGTGCAAGCGTCTCTGTGTGAGCAATGCTGGAACTACATTACTTGTGGCAAATCAATACAATTGCAGTCAACTTAAAGCAGAGTGTCTCAAATTTATGAGCTCTCCTGAGGTTTTTAAAGCTGTTGCACGTACTGATGGATTTTACAATTTGATTAAGACTTTTCCATCAATTCTGAAAGATATCTGAAATTAGTACTTTCTTTGAAATTGATTATCCTTGAGCGTTTTTGATAATTACAGGATTAATTATGCTTTTAAGTTGTCTGTGTTTGTCACTTTTTATGAAATCTTTTAGTAGCTGGTTTCCTTCCTTCCTACTTGTTTATGTTACCTAGACATTCTCTGTTTGAATTGACTATATAGTATAATTACCTTTTTTCTGAAATTGCTTTCGGTATATATGCTCCTATCTCAGCTTTTTCACTGTATTATTGAGTCCCATATACTTATTTTTATGAAACTAAAGCAATACAAATTAAGCCCAAGGCTAATTCCAGTTAACGTAGGAAAAGAAAAATAGAACCCCTCTCTTCAACAGACCTCAGCCCATACTAAAACCCAACTAACTCAATTTTATATGCTACATTTATATTATCCTCAGGGACTTATATAAGTTGTAATAGAAACTGTGCTGAGGAACTTGTTAAATTGGAGGATACATACACAAGTCTTCTTAATGTTGAGAAATATTATGACTTCGAAATTCAAACGTAATACATATTATTCAGATAAAAGTTATGGGACTTCCTCGTTTTCGAGCTAGTTTGCTAAACTCAGATTGACTTGGCAAATTACTCCCCAACAAACGCGCCCATGGACACAAATAACAATCACCAAACAAAATTTGAGCAAAGGCACATTATTTATCAAGTGAAACAATGAGATTCTTGGAAGAACATAATTTATAAGGCTCTCTTCTGATTTATCAAGTGAAACCGTGGCGTCCATTTTTTTTTTTATGAGAACACATTATTTTTTGTGGACGCCATAAACTATGGTGTAAAAATCTTATTTTAAAAAAATTATTTATTTTATTTTCTACAAATAAAAAATTCGGCAAACAAAACTGGTCTTACAAGACCAAAAAGATGATTAAAAAAAGGACTAATTATATCATAATGCAAATAAATGAGTAGAACTATAGTGTTCTTTAGTTCACCAAGAGGCTTAGTGAACTTAACTTTAAAACCTATCGGATTGACTTCATACGAAGAATCTAAATTGTTGAAATCGATCAACTTCACGAATGATGCATTTACATGTCAGATTTAATTAATTTAGTATCAAGTCAAGCGGTCAAGAAACAAGGTTTATAAATTAATTGCAAAGAGCTCATTTTTCATCATTTTTTTACGCTCAACTTTAAACTAATAATTCTAAAAATTTATAAATTCCGCATGTAAACGGATTACTCGTGGAGTGTATCAATTCCAACTGTTTGGATCCGTCATTTTAAGTCAATTCGATAGGTTTTGAAGTGAAGTTCATTAAGGGATTTGGTAAGTTTAAAAACACCCAAGTTCTACTCCAAATATATATGGTGAGCCGCTAATAAACAATAAGCACACTTAAAAGGTTTGATATAAAATGTATAGTCTAGTGACTACAAAAGTTCAATCAGAAGAGGAAAAGCAAACGAACTAGTCTTGATACTTTTGTTGTTTCCACTCTCTTTTAAAAGCCTTGAACAAATCAAGACCCAAAAATACATTTAGAATGTTCATACCAGCCATGCCAAAGAGAGCTAATGGAAGCTCGATTACTCCATCAAATTTATGCGCATCTATAATCAGCTTGTAAGTTATTAATATGTGACATACAAGCCGAGTAGTCAAGAAGGTCCCCCAATTAAGAACCCATTCAAGTCGCACCAGTAGGTTTTTTACATCTCGTACCCCTGCCATTCGTCTCACTTTCCTTGTATGTAGAAATATCGAATGCAGCTGAAATAGAAGGAAATTGATTATTTTTTTATTAAAATTAATAAAAGAGTTAACTAAAGGAAATGGGAAAAGAGCAACTATCTCCGTCCCGCTCCTCTGCCTTATCCTTGTTATGGGTTCTCCTGGGGGTGTTGTACTATTGCTGTTCTTGCTTGTTTTATTTTATTTTATTTGTAGGAGGGAGCCATGCTGTCTATATAGCGGTATAAACTACAAGGCATTGTTAAAAAGAACTATCAGCTAGAATAAACATTGCTAGAATGTGTAACCCTAAAGTGCAGAAAATTAAAAGATAATTGATTGTCAGAACTCAAAACGTACAAATTACCTCACATACAAGCGAAAGAATGAGATAGTTGATTGTAACATCCTTATAGAGAGCCAGTGTGAAACAAACCAAAAGGATCAAATGGTGCAGAAGGATTGCGGGTATGAACCCGTTATACAACCTGTACAGAAGCATATCCAATTGGTCATATGCAAAATACCCACATGAAAAGCATAGTGCCCATTGCGCGCCATACCAAGTACCAGTCACTAGCTCCTCGTGTGTAAACATCTCTCTCGGGCCTTTCATTATCCATTGATTTACCAGTATATTTACAACTGCAATATGTAGATAGCTAAATTTCAGTAAGTAAACATCATAATTGATTATTTGGTTATAACACCTTGTAACTGTACCAAATACCAATTGGGAGAATTCATAAGATCTCATGCTTCTGATTAATCTTTTGTGGGGTTATGTTATGTTATGTTATGTTATGCTGTGCATGCATAATTTCACCAACAAGCCTTTTTCTTTTCTTTAGAATTAGAATTTCAAATTTAAACTTTTACATGAGATATAAGCAAAAAAGTAACAGGAAATTGCTACAAAAAAGAAGAAAAAAAGAAGAGTAATTAGTGACTTGACCTACCTGAGGCGGAAATGAGAGAGGAATGGAGAAGAGAGACGGAGGTATTTACAAAAATGGGATCTTTGGAGATGAAGCGACGAATTACAAAATTGGCCGTTTGGAAGAAGAAGAAACCAACGGCGATGACCGTGAGCTCACGACGGCCGTTGAAGGTTATTACGAAGGCTATCGATGCCGCCCAGAGAAACAGCGTGGCGCTGAAGAAGAAAGCGGCGGCGTTACTGCCTCTGTCTCTACCTCCCTCTCCCTCTGCTCGCGCCATTTCTGGCTTGCCCTTGCAACTTGCAAGGACGGGTGAGCTTGAGAAATGAGAGAGTATCCCCTCCCCTCGGTGCCTTGCCTATTTACTTATTTAGAAATTAGAACATCGGAATCTGTTTCTAGAATATAGGAATCGACGACTCATATCTCATCCTACCAACCCAGTCAGCTATTCCACATTTGCACTGGATCTGAATTCTGTCGAGTAGCGGAGTATAGAGTATAGAGTATACACCATCAAAGATTCGCATCAGGCATGATAAATTGATTTGAAAAAATCAACGAGAAGTTTCCACCTGCGCAGCACGCGAATCGGACGGTGCGCGTTGCCAGAGATTTGAAAAAACCCTCCTAAAATGTCACAATGAATAAGAATATTAACGGCACTGATTTAACCTGATGCAGCGCACAACCATATACTTTTGTGGAAAATTGATTATTTGCCACTTCAAAACCTTCAAATTGTAAAAATGTCATCCCGAAATTTCAAATTGTAAAAATGTCACTCTAAACTTCATTAATTCCTAATTTTGTCATTTATACTCTATTATTGTACTATTTTTATTAAAAATAACAAAGGTATCGATCCAAAGAAATACGTATACTGTATTCTTGTATTCTGTATTTCCGGAGGGTATGAATTTTTCAGTTAATTTTTAATAAAAATAGTACAAGAATAGAGTATAAATGGCAAAATTAGGAATTAATGAAGTTTAGAGTGGCATTTTTACAATTTCAAATTTCGAGATGACATTTTTACAATTTGAAGGTTTTGGAGTGGCAAATAACCAATTTTTTCTATACTTTTTAATTTAACTCTATGATTTATACATGCTGCATGAAATCAAATTAGCATTATTTTTTTATCTTTACTCCTGTAAACCTCTGAGTTTGATGCTGAAATAATCAATCTAAGTATAAAATGTCACAATTGTCACTGGTCCTAAAAAAAAGTATAAAATGTCTTGAATTGTGATTTTTAATTATAAATGTGACAGTTCAGTACATCTACATAAAAAGTTTGCGAATATATAAACGGTGTATGAATTTGATACCTTGTACAAAATCTGGGTCATAAATTTGTTTTTAAAGATCCCAAACTATCTAATGTTGGATTTTGACTAGGTTTACACTCTACATAACCAACAAAAAAGAACTTTTCTTGTTTGTTTCGTTGTTTTTTAGAAAGAAATATGTTGTTATCAAGAGCGGAACAAGACTTTTGAATTATGAAAATCAAATATATATGAAAGTCAATCATATAAAATTTTTCTATAAAGAATAGAGGTTAATTTTACAATATTATGTCATTTCATTATAAATTATATATATAATTATACTTAAATACAAAAAAATTAAAAAAAATGAGAGTTATGATTTTGAAATAACAAGAACTCACCTTCTCTCATCGAACAGTTAATTTTTATCGAGATTCGTGTATAAAAAAATTTGAATGAATAGATGAGAAAAAGTAAATTCTTGTTATTCCAAAAGAATAACAGCAGATTCGTGCTCTGTTTTTCTCCGTCTCAAGCAAAATGTTGTCTTGAAGAATATTAGGCCGGATTTGTGCCAAGATCACGGCCCAATCCTCGTCATCGGGTCTGAAACAAGCTGATCTAGACTGGACCTGGCCGGCGTATACAGCCTTTTTTTTCCTCTTTCGCGATTCCTCTCTCTTCCCCTCCGCCTAGGCCTTCCCTTCCGCTCCGGGCCTGTCTGCAACGAGCCGAGCTAACGGGCAGTTCAAATTTGAAATCTTTTGTGGGTTGATTCAAAATAGTGACCTTCCGACGCCGACGGCCACTATTAGTAGTTATCCGGTCTAACGGGCAGGATCCTCCTCTCTAGTCTCTACTCTGCGTACATGCCAAGTCCGGGCAGGGCCAAAATCCGACCAAATCTTCCTCCAAAGCGCTTTTGTCACCAGATCTAAACCAAAATACGGCCTCCTTCACTGGTGCTGTGCGTCGTCTCTGTTTTACACGGCCCGTTTCTCTCTCTCTCTCTCCTCCTAGCGCCACCTCTCAGCACCATCTTTACTGGTGCTCATCTCGGTAAGATGCCTCTCTTTTATTCTATTTCTCTACTATAAGTTAGTTCAGTTGTTTCTAGCAAAAATTGTTTCTGTAGTATGGTACAATTACAATTAGTTGAATTTTGAGAGTTAAATCGGGCATTTCTGAATTTTAACCAACTGTGAATCAATGTTGGAGGTAAAAGTCTCAACTTATCTATTGGGATAAAATTGTTTCAAGTCTTTCAGTTGTATATATAGTTTCCTTTCCAGGGATGTAGTTCAATCCAATCTCGAATTATTAGTGACACAGATCCCAAATCTCAAATAGTTTGGTGGTGATCAAATCGGTAACAGAAAATAAAACATAAACGGCCTTTCACATGTCATTGCATGTATATCAGTTCATATATGTAATATTTAAATTTATATCTTCTTATAATGTCAGAGCTTAAACATGACTTAATAACAGTCGATGGCGAAAGCATCCATGACTCAATCATAAACACAGACAATGTTGTGTACATTATGTACTTTTATACTCAAATAGCATATTAGACCCAATAGTAGCTAATTAGAAACTAAGAACAATACATGTACCAAAATATTCTTTTACGTTAAGTCTACATGGCATGTAACTTAGTGATGAGAATTAATTATGTGATAAACTCCTACCAATTTAAATAGATTAAGTTCAGATCTTTAATGTATTAGTTAAATTAGGGTAATCTTGAGTAATTACTTACAGATGGATGTTTCCAGGTTAGAGAAAATCTCCTCATCCAGAAATGGCTTCAAAACAAATGGAGAAAATTCAAAGGAAACTGGCTTCACTGAACTATCCTAGAGCAGATGCTCCAGCTCAATCTCTTTTATTTGCTGGTATTGAACGCTACACACTTCTTGAGTGGCTTTTCTTCAGGTCTTTATCTATATTTCTCTCCTCTTTTTGTTATGGAATTGTATCGCTTCCCGTGAAATAAAAAACTTTTAGAATACTGAAGTTGGTATTAAAATATGAATAGGTTAATATAAGATGCAGCAGGTCTAGAGTCCAGATTTATCACTTCAGTTACCAACCATGAGTATTTTAATTTGCAAATTAAACCAATTTCTGGTTGAGTGTCAAACACTCAAAAGTACATTTACTCTCAATTGAAACATGCTTCCTCATATTCATTTTTTTTTTTTATGATTTAGACAAATTTGTTGATGTTTGTGCTTTTATAGGTTGCTAGGAGACAGATCTCCATTCCAACAGCAAAATTGGCAAGGGGATGCACTAGACCGAGACGAAGAAAATAACAGAATACAACGTGAGTTTTAGTTTTATTTATTTATTTATTATTTTATCTTTCTTTAAAATGCATGTTGTTTCAATACCATCTAAATATTTTCAGACTTAGCTGAGATAGCAGAATTTTTAAGCATCACTCCTACAGCTGATATAGAAGCTATTCAGGTACAAAACATTTGTATTAATTAAGAACAGATAACAATTAATTTCTAGCTGTTGAAAGAAGTATATGTAAAATTATAATTCATTTGGTGCGATATTTTTACAGGGAAAGGGTAGCATAGAAGATCGTGTGGAGATGCTTCGTAGGATTGTAGATCTTGTAGAGGCCTGCACCTTTGCTGACAACCCGCAATGGAGGTCAGAAACTAGGGTATTATTCATGGGGGAAGTTTCATAAAGACCAAATTATGAAGAAATTTATGAAAATTCGGTTTGGTTGCAAAAAGAATTTGCTTTGGTGATTAGAAGCTCAACCCAACAAAATTGTATTTCTCACTAGGAGGAATTATTCTTGAACATGGTTTATTAAGACTTGTTTTTTACTTTCAGAGGCTTTAGATGAATATTGGGTTTTCTCAAGAGCTGAAAATACATGGTCTTCCAAAAGGACCATTTAATTACAAATATAAAAGTACAGCTCTTAAAAAACTATTTCAATTTCCAATATATTTGGTGTATTGCAGTGTGGATGAACAACTAGCCAAGGATGTGCAGTTGGTAGATTTAATTGCAGAGAAGCAAGCTCAGATATTCTCTGAAGAGTTCAAACTTTTCCCGGCTGATGTACAGATCCAGTCAATTTATCCCTTGTAAGCTTTATTATAAGTCTTCATTTATTTTTTTCGTTACAAATAGATGTATTCAGAAAGTTCACAGTTCTGATTTTTCCTAAGCATTCGCTTGTGTCATTCTTAACTGTTACTCATTAAACTCCTGCCAAGTAAAATATTGTTATTTCCAAAAAAATTTCTTTGTTTTCTGGTCATACTGGAAATTTCTAGGTACTGGTATATCTTGTGATAATTGGGTAATAATAATATTTATTACACAGTGTTTTATATTTTCCAGGCCAAATATCTCAGAACTGGAGTCTACACTTGCTGAATATACAAAGAAATTCTCAAGTGTGGAACAGGCAGTTAAAGACCTAGCCTCTAAGGTTCACTTTTGTTTTTGTTTGTTTGTTTTGTTCTTTAATTTATCTTTACTTCTTTTGGGGGGTCATTTTCCCTGACTTCCTTTGAATTCCTCCAGTGGGAACCAAACCTGCATCTCCTTGTAGATTTTAGTTGCCATGTTATTTGACCAACTTTGTAATTTCTGTGGTACAGTACAAGTACAATCCAAATGAAGACTATGCGGAAACTGAGATGAAGCTGAGAGGGCATCTTGAGACCTTTCTAGAAACTGTCAAAAACTTCAATTCCATTTATACCAAGGTACTTTCCCTTTTCCTTTTTTAAGGTTATTAAGAGAACATGTATTTTTAAAATCCTACTCATATAATCTAAATGTGGGGCTATATAGGAGATTCGACCATGGACACATATGATGGAGGTGCCACAATTGCATGGTTTTGGGCCAGCAGCCAATCGCTTATTGGAGGCATATAATACTCTCCAAAAGGTACATGCATATACTGCTACATCCACCGGACATCGTTGGATAGATCATCAATTTTGTATGGCATTAATCTAATCAGAATAGTTGATAATGTTGCTCCAGTAATTGTGGTAATTTGAGTTTTGTACTGGACTCAGTTCCTCAATTTCTTAAATACGTGTTAAATGTTTTGTTTATGAGCAATCTCGTGTTTACCATGAAACTGTTAAAAATACATGCGTGGCCACTAGGTATTATTATCATCCTGCATTTTTTTTTCAAGCCCCAAATTTAAAGTTTTTCTCTGTATAGTTTAGAAAAGGAGGGATAATTTGTGTGTGAGGAGGACTTGTTAAGAAATAAAGCTCCTTTTAGAAACTTTGCAGGAGAAACATGCATTTTTTTTATAATTTGTAATGGTGCATTGTATAAATTGTTTGATTTGCCGGTGACTCATGAAATATTAATGTTCTCTTTGACAGTTCTTAGGAGACTTGAGGGGATTGCGGGAGTCGTACGCAACAATGGCTGCAGGATCTCAGGTGACATCAAACGAACCCTCGTCAGTTGCAAAAATAATAATGGATTGTGAATCAGCACTCACTTTTCTTAACCGAAGCCTCACAATCCTCTCAACTTCTGTTGCCAGAGAGCATGGAGAGAAACGGTGACTTGCTTTCATCTTTCTTATTATGTCGTAGGTCCGCTTTTGCAGGGAATAGTTTGCTTTGGCCCCCCAAAACACATTTTCTTTGTTTGTCTAGTCATGTCACAAGTGTGTTGATAGAGTGAGTATTTTTTGTGTGTAATGGTTTGTGATATTTTGTGCTTTGTGGGTCTATTGTTTCAATGTTTTTCATATATCGGGGATGTACATGCTTCCTTCTTCTGTAGTTTGAAAGAATCTCACCTTTCAGGTCTACTCTTCTGTCTCCATTAGTTCCCATTATATATTTCAGCTTCTATGTGAAAGAAGAAGCTCAGCTCCATTTGAATATACTCAACAAGTATTTGTGTGTTATTCTCTTGTTTTGTATCCTAATTCCAACAAAGTTGCACACTACTTGGATTCTAAATAAAAGAATTACAATATCAATCTTCGGCTTATATTGTATCAAAAACCTCTTTGAAAAATGTTATTCTATGCCACAGCCCACAAGAGAGGAACTTGCACCCTTTACAAATTACAAGTACAGCTATCAAATAAAAAGGGAACATAGGATTTGTTCATTGTTCCTCTCTAAACAAGAAAAACAGAAGAACCAAAAGCACCAAATCTCCTTTCACAGAGAGGAGCCGCAGTATGGGCAGAATCGGAATTTCGGATCGACTCCTCTCGCACAAGCGTGGCATGTGAAATCCCGGGGAAAGTACGACGCCTCTCTCTCTTCTCCTCCACTGATAGGCAGAGAATGAGGGAAGAGGAAAGAACAATCGCGACAGTAGAACATGGGGTCTTTGGATTGCCATCGCCAGATTGGAACGAAGAAGAGCTTGAGAACCTTCTGCACTTCGACGAGGTCTGCGGCGCCGCCGCACCGGAGGCACCGCCCCGCCGCCTCCTTCAGAACCCGTCCAGCGGCGGGCTCAACTCCTCCGACAAAGAAGAAGAACATTTAATTTATTCGCTGATTTAGTGTCTGTGATCTGTTGTTGTTGTTGTACGCGAAGATCGATCGCGATGTGTTTCCTTTGCGCCTTTTGGGTTTTAAATGGGCGTAATGGATATTTCTAGAGAAGCTCGGTCACTCTGTAATTGTCTAGAAACAATTCACCAATTCGGATCTCGAACATTTTACCGACATTTTTATTAATATCAAAGTTAATTACAAATTAATAAATATACTCAGCTTAGATGAGTTTTGTTAAAAATGTTCAAACTCTTATTTTAATTCAAAACCGGTCATTTAATGGATGATTTTCAATTTTTTTTTTTTTTAGAGACTATGAAGAGCAAGATGCTGAAAAAATTGGCTAGAAGAAAAAGTCGTAGGAAACTCGGATTGAAGTTTGCACTCGGTTTGGTCAAGATCAAACAAATGCATTTGGTTGGATACGTGTATTATATCAGTGCATCATCGATGTTTATTAGCCTTAGTATTGACAATTAAGTAGGGTAGTGCTAAAAAAACATCGGTGCGTCGCTGATGTTTTTTAATGAAATATCAAAGCACTTCTGCCTTCGTTAAGTTGTACATAAAACATCGGTGCGTCATCGGTGTTTTTGCACAAAATCATCATTTAAAAAAAAATATTTAAACGGCCACCAGCTGCAGTTTCTTATAGTTGTTTTCTACAAGTATATGATTTATTTACGAATATCGGGATTTAAATTCAAATCTTCACAACAACAAATTGGAATGCTTAACCGTCAAGTAGACATATGATAATTTATGTGGATCCGACTTTGCTGCTTTTCTTAGAGAAAAGCAGCTTCCTGCTTTTCCGATCCGAACCATTCAAAAATTTTCATTCGCGTATCTCGATAAGGCAACTTTTTCATGCACAAATCTCAATAAATTTGAATGGCTCGGATCGGAAAAGCAGGAAGGTGTTTTTCTCTAAGAAAAGCACCTGAGTTGGTTCCAATTTATGTGGGGACTAAATAATGTAAACTTAAAAAGAAAAAATCCATTAAATTTTAATATACATGATAATTTTTTTTTGAAATTATGGAGGTAGCTAAGGATTTCCTGGGTTATCCATAAATCCGCCACTGATGAATGACAAAAGGCATAGTGTAAATTGTAAAACAATCAAATCAAATCAACTATGTATTTTCTTTCCGAATGAAATTTTTTGTAACTGTCGAACAGATGGAACTATATCATGGTAAGGAACAACACCATATAAATTCAGATCCAATGCAATACTTGACCAAGATCTGAGTTATCCGTTTTAATCTAGCACAAATCTTAAAACGGAACCCCTATATTTCAACTCACTCATTATAAAATTTGCGGTTTATATAAAAAGATATTATAATATTTCTACTAATGTAAAACATAAATTGCATTTCTAAAATTAAAAAATCGGTTCAGACTCCGCTTGAACCCATCTTTTCTAGCACTCGAGCTCTTATAACGATTCCGAAATATCTGAAGTAACTCAAATTTTGAATTTAGATCCATTCCGTTTGATCTGCCTTAATATTCGACTAAGAAGATTGGACGGTGAAGATCTAAACTTAAATTTTGAACTAACTCAGGTGATATGAATTCCTCTTATAAGCCCCATAACCTCTCATTTTTATGAGTCCTGATCCCCTAAAGTAACCCAATCTTTAGGTTTTGTATCGAAACCGTCCGATTCAAATTCGTCGCTCGAGATCGTCTCGGGATTCGAATTCGTCGTCGGGATGTGTGCGCTCACTTCGGAGATGGATTTTCGGTTATTCAAATCGGACGGTCCCGGTCTAAAACCCAAAAGTTGGGTTACTTCACTGGATCCGAATTCCATAAATTGCGAGGCTAATCAATCAATCACCTTTCCAAGTATTAGGCCGCTTACTCTTTATCTGGAGAGCGTTCGCCAAAACCCGTTAAGAGTTTCAATCGCGCACGCTAATGGGTTCGTAAACGAGGTTTGATTTTGATTTCCCTTTTTTAGATTTATTTGAACTATTGCTATACTTCAAATTCCTTAGTTTCTGATGTTGTCATTTGAATTTTGAAAGTACATGGTTTGGTTTTTTTAGCAGCTTATGGATTTCTTGTTTTATTTTTGGGACTATTTTGCTATTACTGGTTTCAGAGGCCATTCATTCAACAGCTATTACTGAATTGAAAGAATTCAGTAAATGTGTCCTTCTCTCATAGGCATTTTATCAAACACCTAGTCGACCTTTACCGCTGTGTACTGTTGTCATGCTTAATGTTTTGGATTCAAAGTACTCAATTACAATGGTTGTTTTTTTTTGCTTAGTTGGATATTTACTGGTAATGCAGAATAACTTAATCGATTATAACGGACATGAAGAATCATATACCATTTGAATCTGGTCAGATGGTTGAATCAAAGAGCTTCATCAAAGGATTCCGCGGTGCATGGTTCCGTGGTAAGGTGAGGCGAAAATGACTGATTTGCCTTAAATCCTAATTTTGGGATTTCTTCTAGCAAAAAAAAAAAAAAATTTGGGTTATTTTCCTGTTCAATTATTTTCAAATTTGTCATTTTCTGTCATGCAATAACTCATTAATTTGCCAGATGAAGAATATTCGCACTAGAAGGGGCTTTCATGAATGTCTTTTAGAATATTGTGACTTCCCTGATGAGAGTAAGTCAACTTTGTTGATACCTTGATCATATCACTATAGACCCTTAATTATGCAAATAAAAATAAAATAAAGTAATGTTTACGAGAAAGTTTTGAAAAATAATGGAGGGGATGCTTCTAATATTTCTAATCCATTACTGCAAAGCTACTGGTCCATGATGCCTACAGTTAGGGATGGAACCAAATAATTGAGATAGGTTTGCGATAGGGGGCTGGATAAATAAGTGTTCTGTAATTTCATGTTATGAGGGGGGCTAATAATAGTATAATCTTTTGTAATAATTAAAATTTTTGAAGGACAAAACTGAAAAATCCAATTTATAGGGGGTGCTTAGCACTCCTTCCCCTCTATCTACTCCCTCCCTACCTACAGTCCACCTCATTCATCTCGTGCGTGCATGTTCAATAATTAAAATAGCATGTATATGTGCAACATGAGTATTATATTCATATATAATACCCCTGCTCCTCTTAAGTCAAAGATTTGAGTCAACTGAGATATCTTATGCAGAGACAACATGGACAAATTTTTATGGGGTTTCCCCAAAGGATCCTGGTGAGTTGTCTGATCTGAAGCAGAGGAAGAGAGAGTTGATGTTTCGGCCTTCCTTCCCTCCCTTTCACAAAGAGAGTGAACCGCCACCTCTACATTTGCCAGGTGAGGTAAAAGTAGTTGTAAATGATACTTGGAGAGTCGGTGATTTGGTTGATCTCTGGTGCGATGAGTGCTTTTGGTCTGGAAAGATCATCAAGCTTGATGCTGTTGATTTGGTTGAGGTATAGTATTTGTTCTTTATTTTTATTTTTTCTGTTTATTTTGTAATTGGGAGGTTTTCAACTCGGGGTGAAAAGTAATTCATATGCGCCGTTAAAAAAACAATAAAATGTAATGCATGAGCATGACCATGCAAAATTAGCAAAACATCTGCTCTTTAGTTATGCCTACAAAAGACAATACTTAATTAATTTCAGGCTATTATTGTGAATTTCCTTAGATAATTACATCAACTAGTTCAAACCAAATGGTGTTGAAGTCCCAGTATCAATTCAACCTAATGAAGTGATTTATGCACTTGTTTCAGGAAGAATGAAACAGATCGATGCACCTGACGGTTTTTTGTTTTGTTTTGTTTTCGTTTTGGGCATTGTCAGGTTGAATTGCCGGAGCCTCCAGTTGGGGAAGGTGGGGTCTACAAAGGGGTTATTAAGGACCTCAGGCCTTCTCTCAATTGGTCACTAGAAAAGGGCTGGTTGGTGCCTCTCTCACAGGTCAGCATTTTTTCTTTTGCGCTGTTTTTTCTTATATTGTTTCTTCATAGTAGTGTTTTGAAAATTGATACAATGGCCAACGGCAAGTTTTTTATTTTTTGATAACTCATCTCCATTTAATTTATGTGTTTTCCTTCTGTTTGGTTTGGCTTAGTTGCTTTGGTTTGGTTTGAGCTCTTCAAATTCTATATGAAGCTTAGCCAGAATTGAGAAGAATGCTGATGGCCCTTTTTGCTGTAACAGGCAAATGGAGAATCTTGGTACACTGCTCGTTTGGTACAACAACCTTTATGGAAATCCTTGAATAATGAATCAGGTATTTCTAAAAATAAAATACTTAAAAATTAATGTATATGCTAGCATACCCATAGTTTTTCTAAATTTTGTCAGAATTCAGAAATATGCATCTTCTATTTTGTCAGTATCCAAACCTTCCTGTTATGTTCACATAGATATATTGCTGGAATGAAGCAAAAAGAAATGTAGAATCTTAGTAAAAATGTGTAACAAAATAATGCAAAAGCAGACTACATAATGTCTTAGCACAATGTGTCGTGCCTTTGGAAAAGAAGTAAACATTTTATATTTGATTTAAACCTTTATTCCCAGATCAAAGCACAGGTGCCGCAGACAAAGCATCGGATCCAAGTTACTTGTGCCTTGAAAGCACAAGAGAAGATCCTGCTACTTGTAATACTCTGCCCGAGAAGACCCCCTGTAGAAATCACCGTGATCAGAAAAGCAGGGATAGCATTTCTTCAAGTGATGAGCAGCAATCTAGAGAGAGAAAATCGCTAGAGGAGCAACCTGACATGATAGGCGAGTCGATCATGGAGCTGGAAGAGGTGGCAAATAAGATTAGGTGGCTCAAAGGTCTTCTCCAGTTTGGTTACAAATGGTCTAATGATATGAGGCCTTCTTGGAAATTCATACCAGACTCCGAACCGGCTGTAAAACCAAACTTAAAGTTTTGAGTTCTAAAAAAACCAGCGTTTAGTCTAGTGACAAAGAGCAAGAACCTCCTTGTAAGAGGGAGGTTGTGGGTTTGAAACCCGGATGAGGGTCCTTAATGGACATTAAATGGATCTCAAAAGGAAATATTGAGTTCTCTATGTATTGATTGTTTGTGATTTTCAGTATTAACCGTCTGCAAATGCGACTGCATATACATGCAACCAGCATATGCATCTACATATTCAAATCAACATAATGTTAACCGCCAATTTAAATTCAAATTTGTTAGGAATTTATAAGATTGATGTACAAATTTATGTCTAATAAGATTTTGTAAGTCTAAAACAAAAATTTCTACAATTTACGTAAGGATTCATATTCAATAAGAATTTGAGAATTAAATGCATACACTTATCCACTATCATATAAGAGGAGGGATCAAGTTACAACAATTTTGAGTTACAACAACTATTTTTTGCGATTTCAAAGTCCAAATCGTCGATCCAAACCGTTTAACATGATCTCCATAATATAATGTGCTTCCAGATCAAATTTTACATTTTTTTTTGAATTTTTTTACTATTTATTAAGATGGGTACAAAAACTAGTCAAATTCATACCATTGAATTTTGTACCCATCTTAATAAATAGTAAAAAAATTCAAAAAAATGTAAAATTTGATCTGGAAGCACATTATATTATGGAGATCATGTTGAACGGCTTGGATCGACGATTTGGGCTTTGAAATCACAAAAAATGATTGTTATAACATTATTGTAACTCAAAATTGTTGTAACTTGATCCCTCCTCATCATATAATTCATATTATAATTCAAATATTAGCCAAAGCGTTTTGAAAAATGGCATGCATTTCCTAAACGAACATGATTATTTTATATTACATATATGCAAATTGAGAATCACAAGTCACAAATCACAACTTAAATATAAACTAACGTTTATAATTAATTTTAATTGATTTTTGTAAGCACGCGTGATACAGGTCCAGAAGCTTCTCAAAATGTAGATCAGGTGCAGCGTGCTACTTTCACCCGGGTAGTCCTTCATTCACAGAATGACGGTATCCGCTACAGTCTTTCACTGACAGCTGGGTCCTGCTCTTCAGCGGAGACTGCAGTCCTTCACTGACAACTGGGCCCCGTTCTTCAGCGAAACGTTTTATTTCCGTTCCTTTCTTCCATTCTCTCGAAAGTTAGCCCTCTACCTCGAACTTCTTCCGTCTTCGGATCGCCCCTTCTCTCCTCATTCCCACCACTCCCTACCTACGCCTCCAATCTCCGCGCGCTTTCTTCCCTCCCGACATCCGCCTCCGCTCCACTGCCGCCGAGCTCGCCTTCACTCACTTCCTCCACATCCGGTACTCTCTCATTGATTTTTTTTTTCTTTCACTTTTTAGACAAAGATTAGTACCAGGACTACAAATCTACAATCATACAAACTGTGATGTTTGATGGAGCCTTTTTATGAATCAAGATGGGAAATACATGATACCTTAGAGACCAGTTGTGTAATTTATTCTTTTTTCTTCACTTTGTTTGTGCAGGTTCTTGTCAAAGCAATACCAACCACAGAAGGGGACCTGAGAATTGTCTGACCGATTACACCTGCCATCCTGCATTACAAAGGAGCACCTCACTGGTATCTCTACCATCTCATTGGCCATGAGGGGGAAGGCTCTATATTTTACATTTCGAAGCAATTAGGTGAGGTTCCTCATTCTCTTGCTTTGTTCCTTTATGAATCTAATAATACCTGGGTAACTACTTGATGAGCCAATCAACACTTGAGAATTGTTTGGTTGATATACTCGACTTAAATACCTTAAGATGATAGTGGGACAGGACAAGTTAGAAGTAAAACACAGTTTCATACTTCTATTACGTGTAGCAAAAAAAAAAAAAAAATGTTTAGGTTCATTAAAATTTTGGTTTGCTTTCTTTGCCACATTTCTCTCCTCTTTTGTGTTAGGATGGGCCATGAGTTTGATGGCCAGGTAAGTGAGGGACTTTGTTAGTTTTTTTCCCATATAAGATATTGTTGAAAATGTAATAATTGAGGGTGTTATTTGCAATACATAAAATATCGGGGTTTCATTTGCATAGTTTCTAATTTGCGCTCTTTTTTATTTTATCGAAGTTTTCATTGATTTGGTCAATTCCTTTTGATGTTGGATTTTAGTGCTCTTGCTAGAGAAGATAGCAGAGATGAACTCTCAGAATTAGTGTGGTCAGATTTTTTTTTTTTTCCTAAACACAATCCTATCTGATTTGTATCAAAACAGAACCGCATTCACTAACACTGAAAGTAGGAAAAGGAAAGCGCCTGCTCTCCATTAATTCCACCTCCAGAATCCAGATTGAGATAGCTAAGCTACGCTACGACTGCTAGTAGATTTGGTTCCACAAAGGGTAAGGGTATAAATTAATGGCTCATACCAATTGCTTAATCACACAACTGACCATACATAATCTAATCTAGCCAGATTATTCTGTAAATTATAATTCTTCTTTTTTTTTCCCTCTTTTATGTTTTGTTATCTTCCAACAAAGTATGAAAAATGAAAGCAGATTTGGGTCAAATCGGGGACCTTACCACCAGTGATGTTGTTGTAAGGGTGCGTACCAATGAAGGCCATGACTACCGTCTATATTGCCACTCTCATCTGCTTTCAGATAACAGTGATTACTTTCGCAAAAGGCTGTCTAATGACTGGCCCACCTGTCAGATCCTTGATGCACGCTACTGTGTTGACGTCCAGTGTACTGACTCACAATTCAACTCTTATGTCAATGCCATTCGCTTAATTTATAAACCACAGCCCTGTCACTGGTACGGAGTCAGAGGCACTTTAGGTACGTACTGATTCATAGTGTTATCTACTGCATTTATACCAATTCTGTCCCAGAACACTCCTGTTTGGTGCTACCAATTCTATACGAGTGTATATATGTCCCATACATGTATCAACTTCATCCCTGGTATGGTTAGAAGAATGAGACTTAATTTAGCTGTGCAATAATCCAAATATTGGCTACTGATATTGTGCCACGAGCAGAGGCTGAGCCAGACTTTTGAACAATGGGGATCAAATACATATGGGATCAATCATATAAAAAATTTCGAACTATGGGAGTCAATTATAAACAAACTTTATGTGGAGAATGGGGGTCAATTTTACGCTAAATTATATAGAAAATTAAACATAAATACAAAGATTTGAAAATTAAATGGGGGTCAATTGACCCCGATTGGATCTTCTTAGATCCGCCTCTGGCCACGAGAATATCCAATTTCTCAATGCAATAGCTTTTTAATTTTTTTTCTGTCCCATCTATTTTGTCATCAGCTATTACTAGGAATTATTAGCACTTTGATGGTACAAGTCATAATTTTTTGTTACTATTATCACTTGACCTAACTACCATTTTGGTACTAAACCCTAAAACAGGTATTCTTCTTGCCGCTGTCCATCTAGGGTTACACAAAATTGCCTTATGCTGTACTGATTATCTTGAATCAGCACCATGGGACGAGACGGATGAAGAGGATATTCTCAGATATGTCCCTCCTCTAGGGTTAAAGTACGAGCGGATCCTCTCTAGGCTCCGACCCGTTGACCTGCCACCTGTCACACAAATCTTTCTCTCCGCTTTTCGTTTTGCCACATCCGCACCTAATAAACTGAAAACCGAGGCCAAGAAAAGTTACCAAGAACAAATCGAGTATTTATTAACTGAAGATGACGATTCTCCTTTGATTTCAGTAAATAATAATGATGTTTTGAAATGCGAGGTGAAAAATTGTGTGATTGAATTGATGAAATATTTTGGGAATTTAGTCATGGCAGGGGTAAGTTTTGAAACTGACCAAGAATGTAGTATTGTAGTTTCTGATATTTTGTGGGTTTGTCAGATTTTGACAAAATTGGATATGATGAGAGTGATTGTTCCCATTTGGGTAGATTTATCCTCAAAGATGGAAAAATTAGAAGATACCTTTGTTGGGGAGGAATTTGAGACGAGGTTAAAAGTGGTTGAGATAACAAATAAGGTGCTGGAATCAATCAATTTTGGAAATGTTATTCTACCGCCTGAGATACGGTTTGATTTGGTCAAAATTTGGATTCCAATTTTGCAAAGAACAAAGGGTTGGATGGAGGATGAGAAAAAGACTGAAAATTTCGATGGCGAAATTTTTCAAACTTTGGAATTGGGTCTTGTTTCGGTTATTTTGACGTTACCATCGGAGTGGCAAGCAGAGATTCTGTCAAAATGGTTTGCTTCAGAAAATGTGCAGTATCCTGATTTACTTGAAGTTTTTGAAGTTTGGTGTTTTAGAGCTAAATCTGCAAAAAGAAGGTTTGGTTTGATTTAAGGAGAGATGAGATAATTTTGTTTATTATGTGTTTGTATTTTCCTATTGGGTCTTTCAATCCACAAGAAGAGAAGAGAGAAGAGAAAGAAAAGGGGTTGAATTAGGGTTCTTGTTAGTTTTATATCCGATTCAAATAATAGACCCGACCCAATACTCTTATAAATACCCGTGGTAATTCTAATATAATTTTTTTTTTTTGTAAATTAGTTAATGTTAATGTATAAAACATAGTAATAATATCTGTGAGAAATAATAATATGGAATTCAAAATGAACCAGAAGTAACGATCCGTTCAACAACTTGATCAAGGCACCATCATATTACAATTCAATATAGAGTTGTTATTTTAATTTTATTATCGGGTCACATTATTTGTTATGATCAACAATATGTGTTCCCATTAATTACAAGCTTGAAGACTCAGAAGGGTAGATGGCAGGAATTCGTATCGCCTAAGGTAACAGAATATTTATGTTTGGATCTGGACTGTCCAATCAAAATCTACACGACTTTTTAAGTGATTCCGCATTCAACCTCTTGCTGGATTGGCCCGTATTTTTGTCGGACGGCCAGGATTCAAATAGAAATATTATGTTACCTCAGAGGATATGGATTCCGATGGCAGTGTGATGGTGCGGGTTGTACTAGTTCACGAGTCTGCATCATAGTGACAAATTAATTATTCGGATTTGGTTCAGTGGGGTCAAAAATTCGTGATTCGGAAATAATTCGGGTATAATTCGGGAATGATTCGGTCTCACAAGGAATAAAAAGAAAAATCCACAAAAAAAGAGTATATGTACTTATTTTTTATTTTTATGTACTTTTTTAATTTTTCAACTTTTTTAATAAAGTTTGGAGGAAAAAAAAGTTTGAGAAGTGCCTAAGAATTTGGAGTATACATATAATATTATTTTCTTTTCTTTCGCATTCAAAATCTTCTGTATGAACTGGAATTAGTTGATTAAAGATTTGATTTAAATCAAGATGGTGAGATCCTACCACGTGACGAATTTCACCCACAATGCACGGACTCCGGAGCAATGAATTTATACGGAGCGACAAATTTTTCGAATAAAACACGAATAATTCGTAAAAATCGTTTTATTCGTGTTTTATTCGCGAATAAATCGGTAAAAATTCAGTCAACTGTTTTATTTGGTGTTCGGTTCGGAAACCTTCAGAAAACATTTTATTCGCATTTTATTTGCGAATAAAACACGAATCATGTTACTATAGTATGCATAACCAGCTTTGCAACACGATAACAGCGGCCTCTCTATTTATTTTATATTTTTTACTGCGTTTCGATAATAAAATCTTATATTCTCTTTTGTTTGAAGGATGAAAGGAGATTAGGAGACTATGTCCTTGTGAGAATGTGAGAGTTATTATGCTGGGGTTGGTGCACCTCCTTAACTCCTATATTTATTGGCTGATGAATGAATGACATTTGAGGAGAGTGCATCGCGGATGATGTGTTTTGTAAAATTGATTAATTTTTTATTTTTTATCAATGAAACTTGTGATACCGCCGTAAAAATCAATAATTTTACTTTTATTCTATTAGTTGGAAAAGTGAAGAAAGTGGACACACGTTGACAACGGATTCCATAATTTTGACAACATTTAAAAATAACTTGTACTTTTAAAATCCGACGTTTAATATTATATTATGCATATCATATACATAAAAATATTTCCTTTAAGTTCATCATTTATCAAATGAGTTGAGATTTACATTTATTCATGAAATTTAATAATTTTGGTAGAATATCAAATTAAATTTAAGCATATGAAATTTGATATCTAATTATTTTATAAAATTAATAATATGTCTATCAACTTTTTTTTTTCAAAATTAATTAAAAATATTATTGACGTATAAAATTAACTCCTTGTAAATTGTCAAAAAAGAGAAAATTTAATGTATATCCTTTGAAAATATAAAAAATACGTATTTCTCCATCTAAAATTTATAATATCATATTTATCCTTTAAATTTTTTAAAATTCACAAATTTATTCAATTTATTGCCTTTCCACTAACACTCATATAAATTTATAAAGTTCTCATTTGACTCTTTATTAAACAATAAAAAATATAGTACGTGTAAGAAAAATGTCCAGTCTTTTAAATAGTCGGTTTTCCAGAACAAATGATTAATTTCTCTAGTTGTGAAGCATACATAGTGATATTTAGACATACGCTTGTGTGCGCATTACAAATAAGAAAATGAACTGCTACCTTCACAAATTGACCAATTAGAAGACTAAATATTTATTTTAAACATGTTAGATATTTTATAAAGAGTGAGGCTATGGTGCTATGCATAGCACAGATGGCTAGTGTACTACGGCTCAATATGGTACTTTTTAAAATCCTAACGGTCGATCCGACCGTTCAATGTGATAACCATATGAATATGTACTTGCAAACTAAATTTTATATTTTTTCGAATTTTTTTACTATTTTTTCAGATAGGTGGAATTTTGATGGTCCAGAATTTTCAAAAAACACTGATTTTTCTACCTATCTAAAAAAATAGTAAAAAAATTCGAAAAAAATATAAAATTTAGTTTGCAAGTACATATTCATATGGATATCACATTGAACGGTCGGATCGACTGTTAGGATTTTAAAAAGTGCCATATTGAGCCGTAGTACACTAGCCATTGGTGCTATGCATAGCACCATAGCCTCACTCTTTTATAAATTACTTTTTAATAAAGGGTAAAATGGTACTTTATAAATTAAAATGAGTTTTAATAGAATACAATCAATTGGATAAATTCGTGATCTTTTTAAAATTAAAATTGGAAAATATGATATTATGAAATTTAAGGAGAATACGTAATTTCATATTTTTGAAGGGTATCGGGAAATTCTCCGTCGCACAGGACCCGCATTTCAGTTGGTCAGTCTATCTCTTTTGAATAGACCACGTCCAGCCTAAACCCTTTCGTGTCAGGCGCCCAGATGCGCGCAAAAACAATAAAATAAAAAGAAAATCATCTCCATGGACACTTGAATCCCGCCAGGGTTCATCTGAGAAGTGAGAACTCGGGTTTATCTAGGGCTAGATTTGGCGACCAAGAAATTCGAATGGAGGTTGCGTAAATTACAGAAAACGAAAGATCGAGATAGCATAACAATGTCCGAGCTAACTATAGAAGAGGTGGGGAGATCACTCTCGCAACCTCGCCTCAGCAAGGACACTCTAGTTAAGTTACTAAAGGTAAATTTTGCGTTAATTTTGCTTCAACTTTACGCGATGTGCGCTTATCTGTTAAGCCATCTCTATTTGGAGAAAGGATTGTCGAATGACTAAGTGCTATTCAGTCAGTCAGTGTTTGATTGTGAGGACTAGCGGAATAAGCCTTTAGTTGATCCTAATTCAAGCTTATATTAGTCAAATGGAAGCGCAAGTGAAAGGACTAATATCTTTTCTTTGAATGGAACTGTAATCAAGCCTATGGATGGTTTAGGTTTGGTTCCCTCAAAACCAGTTTACAATAAACGGAATACTTGAGAAATCCCCTGACGAACAAAAATGATAATGTGATACAAAAAAATACAAAAAAAATGAAAACCTAAACAATTTACAAGCATGAGTGGTTGCATTTCTCACTTGTCACTACCTGGTGCTAGTGACTGGTAGCTTGCCTGACTGGGAAAATGCCAAAATTAGAGCATTGTAATCCCTGGTTTAATATCTTTTAGTTTTTCTGTGCTATATCGGAATCCTAAGTGCAATCTCTCTCTCTCATGCACACTCACAAAAACACACAGCAAGCTGAGAGTGCGTTGTCAGTGCTGAACCAAGATCCTAAGTTACAATCCCAATTAGCCCCTCTATGCAAGTCCCTGTCAAAAAACGATTTACTTCATCACAAGGACAAGGATGTCAGACTTCTGATTGGTGTCTGTTGCAGTGAAATTATGCGGGTTCTTGTGCCTGAACCCCCTTTCAGTGATACCATACTTAAGGTAACCTTTTATTTACCAGCTGACGTAACATGAAGACATCTAATGTAGGTTTGTTTGGTCGCTAATTATTGATATTTTATGATATCATTTGCAAAGATGGAAACTAAAAAGGATGCACCAGATAGCTATGAATCTGGCATGTTTTTGAAAGAAAATACTCGTAATTGCACTGAGAAAACAAACTGTCTAGCTGTTTGAATATTGTGAAGTCTTTATCCCCAGTAAAACTTTGTAACCCAATAAAATACAGTAGGAAAGGAAAAAGAATGGAAACACTAAGCTGATGCATAATGTCTTTGTTGCCTCTCTCTCTCTTCCTCCTCCCCCCATTCTATCTTTGTGAATGATATGTGTATAAATATGCAGGAGATTTTTAGGTTATTTACTGGAATATTTAATGACCTTGGTGACACAAAAAGCCCTTACCTTCCAAGGAGGATGAAAATAATAGAGAATGCTGCAACTCTTAAGTGCTTCGTCATCCTGCTAGATATAGGCTGTGAGGACTTGGTTCTTGAACTGTTCAAGACCTTTTTTTATGTTTTGAGGCAAGTTCTTCCTAAAACACTTAAATGTACATACAACCTCTTCAACCGGCAACATAGCAAGTCTTACAATATAGTTAGTCAACCCAATTTTGAATTGTTATGCAACATTGAGCCAATTTAAACCAATTTGCTATAAAATGAACTCTTAGTTGTTCAACTGCATGTAATATAGGACAATTTAGCCTCAAGTGCATCATGTAGGCTTGATGGAAAACAAAGGGAACTCTAAAGATTAGTTTCTAAAATTAACAATATTTTTTTCTCATTACAGCCAAGGTCACCAAAACAATGTTTTCTATGCTATGAGCTCCATCATGACTCAACTTCTAGATGAGAAAATATCTCAACCTCTTGTTGATGTCATATTGAGGAACTTAGTGAGGGAGGGAAAGGTAAACCTCTATTATTCTTGTTTATTGCCTGCAATTTTTATTGCATTTCAAAGTTAAATATGATTTCAGATATTAAATGAAATGGGCATTTTGGCTCTCTTAGGATGAATAAGTTGTTTCTGTAAACTGCACAGGGTCAGTTATTAGTTATAGTACCTGCCATTAGTAGGGTATTTCTGTCATTTTGTCTAGACTGTTGAGCTGTGATTGACCTGAATTAAGAAATAAGCTGCACATTTGCTGTCAATTTCAAAATTTGGTACAAAAATTGCAAGCTATCTTTTTTTTGCAGGGGAAACCATACGAGCTCGCTTCCTTGGTTATTAAAAATTTCGAGGACAAATTGGAGCCCTTCATCAGAAGTTCTCTGAGTTCTTGCTTGCGAAGTGGGAACTCTTCAGGAAAGGTGTTGGGCAAAATTCACCACCGAATTATTCTTGAAGTGTTCAGATGCTCTCCTCGAATTCTATTCTCAGTTATTCCAAACTTGATTAATGAATTAGTGGTACGCATTGCATCTCTAACGAAGCTACAAATTTTCAACTTTGTCCTTTGAAAATTGCAAGATCTCTGTACCTGAGAACATTGTAGTACCAGGAAGCTAAAGTTACAATGACAAAGTAAGAAAAATTGGAAGTTTGTCAGTACCAGATGTTAGGACCTTACTAATACAAACATTTAAAGAGTATAATAAACGCATAGTAGTGAATATTTAAATGTTTTCATCTTTCTGTGATAGTCTGATCATGTTGATGTGCGGGTGGAGGCAGTACGGTTGATAGGAGAGCTTGTTTCTCTTTCTAAGTTTCGCTTGGGAAAGGACTACCCTATGATTTTTGTTGAGTTCTTAGAAAGGTTTTCTGACGAATCGATGCAAGTCAGAATTGCAGCTGTAGAATGTGTTAGATCTTGTATATTTTCAGACCCTTCTGGAGGTGAAGAATCTATTGTTCTTAGTAAGTCCATAACTTGCAATTATTTATTATTAATATCCAAATTTGGTGCAATGACTTTCTGCTGAGACCTATAAAGAAATTCTATATAAAGAAACAAGCACACAAAGGACATTGTTATAATTTGGAATTGCTAAAACATACAAACAAATTATGTATCTTTACTAGTGTGCATTACTATTAGAGTTAGTGTGTGGAAACTGCAAATAGTGCTGCTTGCATTTATGTCTGCATTTCTGTTTTAAAATTTACATGGGATCAAGGCTATATTGTTAACTTAAGGATCGAAATGTGCAACCAACCTTAGTCACATACTGTGTCTTAACTATGTAAATATGTATCCAGACGCTATTGAAGGCAGATTATTAGATGCTGAAGACAAGGTGAGAATTCAGGCTGTTTCTACTGTGTGTGAATTGGCTAAGTTAAGCATACAATCTTTTCCCTCAGAAGTTGTCTTGCGAGCAACTGAGCGGCTACGTGACAGGAAGGTATGATTATGGTAACTTATGATCCAACCTAAACAATTGTTATAGATCATGGTCCTCTGTCATAGAAATGATGTGGCACATGAAATACAACCTAAGCAATATACAAGCTTAATAATTTGCTTTTGCATGAGTTGAACATTACTCTCTCTTTGTAGATTTCGGTACGAAAAAATGTCTTGCATAGCTTATTGGATCTCTATCGTTTTTATTGTGACGAGTGCTCCAAGGGCATTATTCTGATTAGCTCGTGTTATGAACAAATCCCGTGCAATGTTCTTCTGCTCTGTTTTGACAAAGACACTGATGCTTTCAGGTAAGTTCTATCTCCTAGAAAGTCATCTCATTTTGTTCGAGAACTACATTTTAAGGGGCATAATTATAATTTATTATGACGGAATATATAAAACCTGGCTATTTTATGTTGTAGGCCAAAATTTTTGGAGCTTTTGTTTGCTCAGGATCTGTTCCCACCCTCTCTCTCACCTGAGGAAAGAGCAAGCCACTGGATTGCTATTTACTCCCTCTTCATACAACCTCATATTAAGGCGTTTAGTACTATTCTTTCTCAGAAAAAGAGGTACTTGTGCTGTTACTTCATCCTTTAACCCCTTTTTCTTCCTCCCCTTTCCCCTTGCCCTAATAGTTTTCATACAGGTTGCATTCAGAGATGCAAACATACTTGGCTCTTCGACTACAAGCAAAGGTCTGTCAATTTTTCTGTATATAATATCTTTCTATTGTTGAAGTTCTGTTAGGTTGGCTAATTCTACTAAGAGAAATAGGAATTAATTTTGTACCTGTTTAAAAATAAGATCGCAGTGTTTTGCATATCCTTTGTCCGGTTGTTCCTTTATTTAGGTAAATTATTATTTGTTCTTTTCTAGGACCATTTGTCAGAAGAAGCACAGAATAAGATTTTATCATGCTTCACTAAGATGTCATGCCACTTTCCGGATGCTTCTAAAGCTGTCGAATTGTTCCATTGCTTGCATCGGATGAAGGATAAGAACATTTTCAAGGATTTACAGGACTTGTGCGATGAATCCAGCACTTTAGTTAGTGCAAAATCAACACGTGTAAGTGGATAAAATCCCCCCCCCCGCCGCACACGCACGGATATTTTTTTCTTGGGATTCGTTTTTGGATTGATCCCTGAACACACAAAACAATATACTATTCTTTTGTTCTACTTTTCTTGTCTTTCACTTCGCCTAATTATTTGTTTTACACACGTAGGATTCGTTTCTGAAAAGAATAGGGAGCAAGCATCAGAGTAATAGTTTTTTCAAAGCCTTGTCGTGGAAGTGTTCACATTCTTTGCTTAATTGTGAAATTGTCCAATGCATTGTTGAGCAACTCCAGACATGCATCAGAAATAGGGAAACTAAAGATGTTGACTCTATATTTGAGCTGCTGCTTGTAAGATTTTCTCAGCCCCTGTATATCTTTCTCAAGCCGGTTGTATACTAGTTCATTCTATTGCATTTCAAATTGCTTTTTTTCTTTTTTACTTCTCTTTTTGATTCTGAATCAACCCAAGTCTAGACTTAACAAGGGCTTAGTTGATATACAAAAATCAAGAAATGGCTGAATATGTACTGTAAAAACCCTATACCATACAAGGTCTGGTGCCAATCCTTCTTTATAGTTTATTATATAATTGTAAATGATAGTGGTGCGTTCAATTGTATTTGCAGGCAGTGTCAACAACTTTTCCAACTTTCCTAAAACAATCAGAAGTGTACTTAGTCGACATTTTTAAGCTGATATCTGACGAGTCAAATATGAGTAGTGATAAGTGTCTTCTGCTTTTAGCTAAATCGTGCCGTCATCTGTCCATTAAGCTCAGGCAAATAAACATTTTATTATTCTTATATATTTCGATATTTTTAATTTTTTACTTGTTTTTGAGTACTAATACTGGAAGCTACCTTATATTTGATAACTAGTAACCCGTTTTCTGGATTAGAACTTGCATAGGGCTTGATTTCATATTTAAGGGCTAAAGTAGATTAAATTGAGGTATTCTTACATGGAAGAAGGTCAATTTACCTTTTAATATACATACTTATTTCTCTGTTGGTTTATAGTGATATCTACCAGTATTTGGAAAGAAAATGCCACGAAGGAACCCGTGCCGAAGCCAAATACGCAATTGCAGTGATTTCTTCTCTTGTGCAACCCCTTGACAAAACTTTTACTATTTTGTATAAGGTATTGACAATTCCTCCAATAAGACTCCTTAAGTGCTGTACTGAGCTGGTTGTCAGTTTGCTGCTCTTTTTGTTGGAAACTTGATACTGTTCTAAAACACAAAGTTTAAACTAAAAAGCTCTATTCTATTTGTTAGATGCCTCAATGACTTGTATGATGCTCAGTATAGGCTTTCCCGCATGTATATATGTGTTTCTTGAATATCGATCGTATCTATTATGCAGATAGTTAAAGATGCGCTTTTTGACGGTTGCAATGTTCCCACAGCATTACAGTCCTTAGGCCAGATAGCACAATGTTCTCCTCCTACATATGATAAATATGAGAAAGAATTTGTACCGTTTATTAGGAACAAGGTCATTGTATCTGATGAGGTAATTTTAGATTCTGATGCTATCCTTTCTGTGGCTCATGGTGAATTCTTGCGTAGCTTCTGTGGTGCATCAAAATTGGAGAAAGCCTTATTAGGGGCAGGGGCGGAGCCCGACTTTCAAGCTACGGGGGTTAAATACACAATGGGGGTTCAATCATATAAATTTTTCATACTATGTATGGGGATCAATTTTACAGTACCCATAGCATTTTACTCTAAACTATATAGAAAATCATGTATAAGCACAGAAATTTTGTAAATGAATGAATTGACCCCCATTCACTAACACTGAACCCACCCCTGATTGGGGGGACCTGAGAATTCCTTCTAATGGGGGTTAACAAACTTTGTTGACTCAATCCTAATAAGTTCACAATAATTCCTCCTTGTGCAACAAAGGATGATGATCAGAGAATCATAGATTGCTACATATTTGTTTATAAATTTAAACTTTCTTTTATGTTTTTATTTTCTATGTCCAGCTTGTACCAGCATGTGAAGAATCAAGCTCTTATGAAGATGTCTTCTGCAGCCTCTCTTGCAAATACAAGGTGGGTTGGTATTGACTGGGTACAGATACATGGCTGTCATAAGTTGGTTTGTTTTGCATTGTAACAAAAAGCAATAAGTTAAATAGAAAAGAGAAAAAGACGGCTTCTTTACCATACAATTCTTGTGGAGTATATTTCACAACAATAGTGCTGGTATTCCATAAATGGTAGCTTACCGGTACAGATACAGGTACAAGTAGCCAAGATGATATGGTTTTTTTAGAAAGCATGTTAGCTGTAATGCAGATTTATGGGGTTAAAGCGCTTGTGAAGAGTTATCTGCCAGAGAAGTCAACTGATGTGCGGCAACAGATAAATGAAGTATTTAATATTCTATCTGGCATAATTCTAGAAGAAGGCATTTTCAAATCAATTGATATAAGGTGGTCCCTCTCTCCCCTCTTTAAATTTTTTTTAAGTTTTTTGTGGTACAGAATGATTGGTTGTTGACCTTGTTGTCTAACTTGAACATTAATTAATGGTACAGAAAGATTTGGTTGTTGACCTTGTCGTATGTATGCTCATAAACTGGTTTCTTTGATTTAAATATGCTACAATGAAAGATTTTTTCATTGGTTTCTTTTCTTTTGATTTGTGTTATTAAATTGTAGTGAATATGACAAGCCTTACCTAAGAGAAGTGGCCGCGAAATCTATTTTGAAATTAGCGACTAGATGGGATTCCTACATTTCACCAAAACTTTTTTGCTTAACAATCCTGAGGGCTAAGGTGTGTATATTTTAGGACTCAAATTTTCCATTGAAATTTTCTATACCGGATCAAAACATTGTACCAGCCGGTGTTAGTACCATACATGTGAGGCCTAGTTTCTTTTGTTCTGCATCTTAACTTTTCTGTTGTGCTGTATTACACAATTGAGGTACATATAAAGTCAATTGAACAGTTGAGTGTATGGTGAGGCCAAGTGTGATATGTGAAGTTTGGTTTGACAATTTAAGCATATTTGTAATGCAGCACTAAGTAGGGTTTGCTATGGTAAACGTGGTTTTAGTTAAAAAAGACTGCAAATAATTCCCCTTTTTTTATCCTGAATTTTTTATAGGATCCGGCCAGTACTGTGCGCATATCCTTTATGAAGAAGCTATACATCCTCCTAAAGGAAAACAAGCTTCCAAACAAATATGCTTGTGCTTTTGCATTGGTGTCAATGGATTCTGTTGGAGATATTCGTAATGATGTATGTGTCACTTTTAGAAGCTCAATAATATATAATGTTTTTTTGTGTGTAAAATTTCACATAATACTGAAGATTGAAATGAGATTTGTAGTTGCTTTAATTGTTATCTTCCTATATATAAATTATCCACGTAGTCTGCACACAGACAAGTTAGTCTGGTACAGCTGTACAAGTAGACAGGTTTGATAGAAATTGTGTCAAAAATGTCAAAGTCAAATAAAAGAATACAAAGAGACAAAACTGGTGATAACTGGAATTTATAGTCCTTTTATGTTGCATAGAATTGGTTATTCTTCTAGTGTAAATTTATCTTATCTATTATTCTATAATTTTTCCAACTTGCAGGCAAAAAGATTCATGACTGAGGTCTTAAAGAAACTGGGAGAAAAATATCTAACCAGTCAAAGAAACTTGGCGACAGAAAAAGAAAAATTAACAAATCACCCGGCATATATTGTTGTTTACTTGGTCCATGTTCTTGCGCATTTGGAGGATTTTCCATCCGATGATTCTCTAGATGAAGGTGCCTATGCAGAATTTTCTAGGTACCTGTTTAATTTTTTTTTTTTTTTTTTCATTTTGTATACTTTGTTACCTTTTCATCTTTTGGCATAGTACAATCTGAGGTACATGTTTCTGCAAGTTAGATTTTATGTCCAGACAACAGATTTGGTACAACTTGAGTTGTATGTAGCAATGTATGAGATTTCAATGTCTCAGTCTTAATTGGAATTGAGCAAAATCTCACTTCAGAACCAAACCATTAACTGTAGAAAAGAAAAAGATGAGAAGTATTAGTTTCGCATCTAATGTGGGGGTCTACAGAGATTTTATTCTTTGGAATACATTAATATGTTTTAATTCCTTTTCTCTCTTGTTTTCAAATGCAGTCCATTAATTGTGCTCCTGAAAGCATTGCTTGGATCAGATATTTTAGATGGCATTGAAAATGGAGTTGATAGCATAGCATTATTTCTCGTGGGCATATTTTCTGCTATGTTGAAAGCTGAAGATGCTGTTGACAATAGCAGTACTCCGGTAAATAGTCCCTTTTCTCTTCATTCAATCTCCTTTGGTAAACTTTTTTTCTTCTTCTTGTAGGAGTAATTGCATCGACCACTGCTAATAATGCTAAGTCTCAGTACAAGATCTCTTATATAGATTCATTCCATCTTAATTGGAATCTTTTTTATGTACGAGGAATTTGTACAAGATTATCTACAAAGTACCTTCACTTAGCTTTAGTTTTCCATTTTTACTAGACTTGGTTCCATGTTTCTTGGTTAAACTTTTCTTGAGTTCTCCAAGCAGTTTGTTTTAACTTTTTGTCATATTACCTCAAACCTGGCTCTCAGTATAAGTGCTTATGGCTGATGCCTTTAGACCTTCTCAAATTTTGCACCTTTTGGTTGATCCTTGCACCAGACAATCAATGTGCACCTTTTAGGCCCATTACCATATCAGTGTAGTACAATGGTACCATGTTCTCTTGTCTGAGAAGTTAAAATTTGTATTTCTTATTGATGCAGAAATTACATAAATTGGCAAAAATTGGCTTTCTTGCGACAAAAGCACTAAGTAAGGGCAGCAAGATGTCGTCAGACTCTCTAGTAATTTTGTTGCCCTCTTCCTATTACAAGGCTTGCAAACCTGAAAATTATGCTGAGGTAATTTTGCTTTCTCTTTTGCTTTAAGTCTGCCCCTCCAAGACATTAAACTTTCATATGCTTGATAACCCTTGATTCGCATCTCTTTCCCAAGATGATCAAATTACCCTTACCTCTTTCACTTTTCTTCCTCACAATTTCATTCTTACTTATCTAATATCATAAATTACATGCATACCATATAAACATGAAACGTATACGCATTTGCATCATTCCCCTACTGTTCTCCTTGCTTTTTCCTAACTATCTCTCTTCAGAAGTATGAGGATGAAGGTAGTTCCATACTTCTAAGAATCAGGGGAAAGGCAGAGGGGTCATTTAGATATTTTTTCATTTCTTAAGAAGTAGATGTATTTTTTTTTCCTAACTTTTTTTTTTTGTAGTTAAATTCTTTTGGAAAAATGTTGACTATTGTCTATTTTATATTAATTTAGGAAAAAAATGCCTACAATATCATTGATGGGAGCTTTGTCAAGAGAATCCTTCAAGCTCATGAAATCTCTACTCAGGTTAGTGTTGATTTTGCTTCAATTGCTAAGACGACCTTTTTTCCTTCTTCCATCTTTCAAATAAAAAGTGGCATCATTTCGGTCACCTAATTTCATTTAGAACAAAAAAAAACAAGCTTTAGGGTGATCTCAATCTAGCTGACTTGGATTCTCCAGTACCAGTATCGCTAAAATCTAGCCAGTATCTAATATACAAATAGCTTATCAGTCAACTTACAAACCAAAATATCCTCAGAAAGGACTGGTAAAGCCCAGGCAAAGTGAGATAAGACTCAGAAACTACCACAATGCAAAGAAATGCACTGGTAAAGCCCAGGCAAAGTGATATAAGACCCAGAAACTACCACAATGCAAAGAAATGCATAAAAACAGAAACATATTACAATTCTTTTTAGTAATTATTTTGTCTTATAAAAAATGATGGATTACAGCTTTGTCACATAATCATTTCAATTAATCAGGCCTTCAGTGAATTGGTGGTGAAAACTCAATCAAGTTCTGGTCATAGTAAAGCAAAGACCAGTAGATCATCAGGCTCTCAGAACAAACCTGTAGATACCGGAGCACCAAAAACTCATTCCAGAAAAAGAACTGAAAGTTCTGATGGAAGCGATCAAAATGAAAACAATTCACAAAAGGACAAGGTGTCTTCGTGCGGATCAGGCGGTGCCAATCCTGTGACCATAAATTCTCAATGCTTGACTGGGACTGATTCAATCTCTGTTTCTCGGATAGAAAATGAAAATCCTCCAGTTAAGAAGAGAAATTGCATGAAGACCTTCCAAGCCGGAAAGGAAAATCCTAATAGTAGCAAGGATTGCAGAGTAAGTGGAATTGCCTTTTTTGTTTGTAAGAACTTGGTCACTGTTTTCCTTGTTGAGGTTTGGTTTCTGTTTAGTTGGGATCTATGAATAGAGATCTAATAGCAAATTGAGGAGGGATCAAATGCCTCATGTTTTTCATGCCTCACATCCTTATCTCCGTTTTCAATGTCCGAATAGTCCATCTGAACCGCTCAACATGGTATCTATGTTAAAATGTGCTTGGAGACCAAATTTTATATTTTTTTTAGATAGGTAAAAATCACTGTTTTTGGTTGGTCCAGAATCTTGTGAAAACCAGTGTTTTTGTACCTATCTAAAATGTTTTCCAAAAATATATAAAATTTGGTCTCCAAGCACATTTTAAACAAAAATCTTGTCGAGCGGTTCAGATGGACTGTTCGGACTTTGAAAAGTGAGATAAGGATGTGAGGTACGAATGAGGCATGAAAGACACGAGACATTTGTACCCTCATATAGCAAATTAACTTCTGTAAATTAATAAAGAGGGTTCAAATGCCTCCATTTTTTAATTTTCTAATAACAATAATTATACAATTTATATGCCAAAATAAAATCATTAAATGTGATCTATGTTATTTTCTCTTTATGTACATAATATTTTTTTACTTTTTGGTTCTGTTTTTATGTGAACCAATTAGTTGAAAAATCAACGTCGAGAAATCATCCACATCAGTGCATTTTTGCAAGCTCTTGATAACAATCAAAACAAAGTTGAAATATCATAATCTTTTACATGTGCATAGAGAATATGACGTAGATCATATCTAATGGTTTTATTTAGACACATAAGTTTTGAATTTTGAGTTATTAAAATTTTAAATATGGAGGCACAAAAAATGGAGGCATTTCAACAATCAATTAAAGTTCATTGGACAATGAAAGCTTTAAGAAATTTTAAACTATGAAAACCAAGTGCAGGAAAAAGGAAATTATCTTCAAAAAGCTGGGTTTGAGATAAATTATTATCAGCTCCTTTTTATGTTAACCTAAGAATAAATATATATTTAATACATTTTGTTTATATACTAGGAAAAGCTAGGCTCAGGTGAAGGACTTGTGGGCCGAAGAATCAAAGTATGGGATCCTTTTAACATGCGGTAAGATCTCTCAAGGACACGAAACATATCTGTAAATACACAATGATTGATTGATTTTTTTTTCTTAAATGCCATTTTTGTTCTTATTCCAGTTATAGCTATGGAACTGTCAGATCCTTTTATTCTCAAAACTCATGCCATGAGGTACATAATTTCTTTTGATATATATTGATTTCATTCTTCGAGATGTTCCAGTTTCTACTTGCTAACTCTTATATTAGTAGATTGTATTTGATGGTGGCGAAAAAGATCTGATCATACTAGGGGATGAGAAGTGGGAAATTCTTGAAGATACTTCAGCTCTTAAGGATAAGGTTGACATCTTTTTGTTTATGTTGTGTCTAAGAGAGCAAAATGTTGACATTGTTTTTTTTATTCCTTTCAGGACTTGTCGAAATTCGGTCCCAAAGACTGGTAAGCAGTTTTCAATTTGGTTTTGAATTTTAAAAAAAAAAGTTGACATAATACCTTTTCTTTAATTTCTATGATGATTTTTCAGTAGCTCCAAAAAAACTCTGGGAAAAAATGTGTCTGATCCTTCCAAGTCAAGAACTCTCAGAAACAGGGAAGCATGTAGAATAGAAAGGTATGACACTGTTCTCTCCAACCCCCAAATGCTCACACGCATGCAAACAAATTTATGTCATTACAAATTCACACATCTTACATAATGCCGAATATAGGTCAGAGTCTTCTAATAGCATTGGCGAAGCTGCTACTCTAAGTAATGAAGATGAGTCAGGAAAGCAGTGTTCTTCTTCTGATGAAGCTTTAATTCATCTGAAGAAAAAAAAAGTTCCTTCAGGTAAATTTTTTTTTTTTTTTCTTTGCTAATCATTCTTCATCAAGAGAGTTTCCTTATTGTGTTTTTTGAAGAAAATTGCAAAGCCATTTGATGCCATTAACGTAAAATATAGTTTTTGACAAAGTCCCTAAAAACAGAAGTGAAAATTACCAAGTACCCAACTTAACATATCTTAAATATCATTTGTTTCTGCTTGATTAATATTTTAATTTTTTAAATATCCATTTTTTTCTGCTTGAGATTGGACTACAGTTCCTTTTTGTTGTTCTCCATCATAAAACTAGATGTTCAAAGAGGTGAAAAGTTTTATATTTTAAAGACATTATGTTTAATTAATTTATTCATTTATTTATTTTATGGCAGGTTTGAGTAGCAAGGCAGTGACCTCATCATTACCAAAGGTCTTGCAGGCTCGAGGGTTGTTTTCTCTTTACTTTTTATAATTTTCTTTTCCATTAACTAATAAGCCTTTCGTGTTTTTGCATTTTGCATTGCTTTCAGGGCAGAAGAGCTCGAAAAAGGGGATAGGCATTACAATTAAGCTAACACAATGAATGGAAGCAGTTAATGATAAACTATTGTATATTTTTTTACCTAAGATTTTTGTATTGACTGTAGACTGTTAGGAGGTAATACGATACATTGTCAATATCTTTTCTAACTGCGTCATCTGCATCAATTTAACGTCACAAGTGTTGCACCTTTCCATCATCACCTCCAAATTTTATTTGCTCCAAGTCTCACTTCGGATTCTTTCTTTGTCGATTGAAAAAGATTGATTTCATCTGAGTCCGAATTCCTTTTTAAAATCTGCTCCAGCCCACAAACAAAACTAGAAAGCTTCAATATCAGGATTTTTTTATGCGCTGGATTTATCTGCCTTTAATTGAAAAAGATATAATTCTCTATTCTCGAAATTCTCCCTGATAATTCTGCCTCCCTAATTGGAAAATAAATCCTTGAATTAATTAATTTCCCTAATTAACTTCCTTCCAAACTCACAGCCAGGTACCCAATATTTCCCTTCTAAACTTTAAAATTACATATCTACCTTTCTAAACTTTAAAAACTCACAAATTAACTTATTTTATTATCTTTTATATTGAAACTCATTCTAAATTTATAAAATATCCATTTTATCTTTATTAAAAATATAAAATAGCACTCAAATTTGAACCGAAGATTCCTCTGCCGTCCATATTATAAATTTAGACAATTACTATCTTTTAACATGCAAAAGCTGTCATAGATGGTTCTCTGCTATTGATTTCATAGGTGTTACCTTTTAACATCTGCTATTGATTTAGCCATGGATCCCCCCAAGATCAAAATCAAAATCGACCATCTCTCGGCTCTCCCCGACGAGGTTGTCATCACCATACTCTCTCTGCTCCCGACTTTCATCGCCGCTCGAACCTCTGTTCTCTCCCGCCGTTTCCGGCACCTGTGGAAGGCATCCCCTTCGGTGAACCTCCCATTCACATACATTCCCTCGTTCAAGCACTCAACCTACATTGCCATGGCCAACAGCGTCCTCCTCGGTCGCAGAAGCCCTCTCCTCCGCCTCCACCTTGAGTTCGGCTATCTATTCTCAGGACATCTCACTGAATCATTCATCTCTTCATTGCTCATGATCCATGCCCATGCTCTTGGTGGCCTCCGCCACCTCACCATCGATGGCAATGGCTATTGGGACTTTGAAACTGTCCTCCGCTCTGTCTTCTCCTGTTGTATCTCTCTCCAGTCGCTTTCAATTCACATTCAACCTCGAAAGACTTTTCCTTTTCCTTCTGCAATCTCTTTGACCCGCTTGAAAAGCCTTTCCATCCATTTGATTAGCTACAATTCAACTATAATTGAACGTCTTCTCTCTGAATTGTGTTGTTTGGAACATTTACAACTTCATATCTTCTCTGGGTTTGTTTGTAATTCTTTGTCCTCCCGAACCATAAAAAAACTGGAGCTGCTGCTTGTTGATGCAACTACTCATCTAGAAGAGCCTTATTCTCTGCGGCTATCCATGCCTTCGTTGGAGTTCCTTTGTTTGAGAAATTATTGTTCATTCGATGCAAATGCAAACGCAAATGTACCACTGATCCATGGAGAGATTCCCTTCTTCATAAGAAAAGCTGTTCTTATCCTTCACGGCCTTCGTCAGAAACACATCACTGCTGTTGCTCAGTTTCTCAACTTTGTCTCATATGTGCAACACCTCACCCTTGATTTCAACGAACATAGGGTAATTAAAAAGTTGCTTTCCTTTCCTTTTGGTCACGGCCATTTATAATTTCTTTAACTTTTTGTCTGATTATTTATTACATTACAGTGGGAGGAGTATCCATTTCCTGTCTTGACGGAGCCAGGCAAAGAGGCGCCAAATTTTCCTAATTTGAAGCACCTGGATATGAGCTTATGCTTTCATGAGTTCAACTTTGAAGCTGTGGTCACGATGCTCCATCATTCCACTGCATTAGAATCACTCAAACTTCACCATAAGGTGCGTGCATAACTTTTAATTTGCTTCATTTTGTGAAATCTGCAACCATATCTCGTGGGTTGATGGAAATGGTTGAAGTTTGGATAACCTGTTTATGTTGCTTAATGTACTAAGGATGTCCTTTTGCTTGCTTTGTTGTGGTTTTCATCTTCGTTTTATATATGTTTCCATTATATTGCCACTGATCATATATTTTTTTGTATTTTTTGCTTAGACTCCTGACATTTTGGTGGACGGTAATGCTTCCGGATCAAAGTTGCCACGTAAGAGGGATCAAAGTAGGAAAAGAAATGTTTGGAGAACAAAGCTGCCACGTAATGGGGATCAAAGTAGGAAAAGAAATGTTTGGAGAACAAAGCTGCCACGTAATGGGGATCAAAGTAGGAAAAGAAATGTTTGGAGAACAAAGCTGCCACGTAATGGGGACGGTAATTGTGAATATGCTTGTTTCAAAAATCTTCACTTAGGAGAGAATAGAAAAGAATTCAAGAAGCTGCTAAACAAAAAATGTAAGCCTAAGAGGCAGCCGGTAGGTAGCTTGAGATGAGATGCAAATAATTGTTCCATTGGTTTTGTTCATTTCAGCTTCACTTTTACATTATGGTCGTGTATGTGTGTGTGAAGCAAATCTTGGGATTTTCTTTGGGATATTATACATCAGACAAATACCGTGTAGGGTTTATCATTACTAATATCAAGCAAGAATTCAATTTTTTTAAGGCAGATCTGAAACTATGAGTGAGTCTATGGTACTATGCATAGCACGGATTGGTCCGTAATACGGATCAATATTTTCGTTTTTAAAATTCTAATGGTCGATCCGAACCGTTCAACATGATCCCCATATGAATATGTACTTGCAGACCGAATTTTATATTTTTAAGAATTTTTTTACTATTTTTTAAGATAGAGAGAAAATCACTTGATCTGAAAATTCTGGACCAATCCATGCTATGCGTACCATAGACTTACTCCTGTAACTATACTATACGATTCTTTGAGTAAGATAACTGCATATGGTTTGTGCAACTTGGTTATTTTGTTATTGCAAAACTTCATATTGTGAGGTAATATGCTACACCTTTCCTTTAATTTGTGCAGCTTTGTTATTTTTGTTTGGCAAAAAATACTTTGTTATTTTTGTTATTGGCTGAACATTTCGATTGAAAAAGAAGATTTCATTTGATTTTACTGTTTGCACTGACACGAACTGCGTGGTGTGGGAGTTCAACTTTTATTAAAATTTGCAGACTAGACATGGTACAAACAGTAACATAATTGCATGAATATAGTTTACAAAGTTGGATTGCACTTAATTTCCTTGGAATGGCACAATCAATAGGCTTAAAAGCAGTAAGATTAAAATAATGCAAAAGTCGCTTCGATGTCAACGTAATAATGACTATTTAAGTATTTGAAACTTTCAACAAAATTGTGAAAAAATTGAAAATGTTGACTAGAAATCTGACTTCGATTGGGATTTTTTTTTTAAATTAAGGGGTTTCAAGTGTTCAACTCTTTCACAAAAAGAATTTTAAAAAAAAAATGCAAATTCTACAATAAATGTAAAATCAAATTTCAACAGAATGTGAGTTTGCAACATTTGGATTCTCACTTCGTCCTACACAAATTCCCAACAGAATCTGATGTTTGTGTTTGCGAGCACTACATGATCCTCCACGGTGTTTTACGGTGTTGCTGCTGCGTTCCATTCGTTTGTTTCTCAGATGTCACACAAACCAATCAAATAGTCTGAATTCTCATTAGCCTCCGTTTGTTTTTGCCGTCTCCGTATTTGTCGATGCACTTATTCCGACTGAAGTTGAGTGCTTTTATGTATCGTTTGAGAGAATAATGTCGTGCTGGATTATTTCCCCCAAGGCACGTGAATTTTGTGGGACTTGGTTGCTTATATTAGAATGTTGTTAACGCATACAGCTATTTGATTGGGCAATTTTGTTAGCAGCCTTTTGGCACAAAATCAATGTTCCCGCTTAGACCAGTATTCAGAGTTTTGCTTGTAACCAGGATAGTTTTCAAATGGAAAAATAGAAGGTTTAAATCGATTCCGATCACACCAGTTGTGCAACTTTCAGATTTAATTTCTTTTTTTTTGTTTTTTTTGTTTTTTTTGCCATAAAAATGAAATCACATGGGAAATTCTAGTTGCTCGAGCAAGCCTTGACTACCAGTACCCATTATAGTTCTTCATTTATTTATTTCATACATTAGCTTAGCACCAAGATTCTTAAGCTCGTGCAAATGTTATCTAATATACTTGTGACTGGCCTTTACAACAAACTGTATTTTGAGTTGCGTGCACATCCCCTGCACTTGGAGCACGCACGGCAACAGACGGCAACAGACAGTAGTCAAATCGACAGCAATCCATAACAATAGTTCTTAACAAATATACCAATGACACCTTAAAACCTTGTAATCTTCTCAGTTTGGTGTAAATCGAAACGATATTGCATCCCTTTTGTGCCAATTACATCCAATCAACCTTAACCTTGACCTGACAAATGATAGACAATTTGAACTCTCCTTTGAACCAGCACAAGTAACATGCTCAAAAGAAAAGGCTAAAGCTTACCATTCTATGTCTGATATCAAAAGTATATAACAAATTGCTTCTCTAAAGTACTGCGAAATTATCCTTAAGCCAAAACTGTGAAATCAACATAACAGTAATAATAACGGAAGGCTCCAATAATGATCAGTCCTTTGAGGTTATGACCAGCAGCCCCAGTGCCCCAATTAGCAAGTACTGAAATAAGACAGTATGCCAGTAAGTGCTTGTATGAATGCAACAATTTTATAGGCAAACATGTAAAAAGAGGAAATAACCTTTTTTTTAAAGGCAAACCTATACACCATTTCAATTTATGAAATTACCAGGTCTAAATTTGAAAAAAAAAGTGAAATTATTTCGTCAGCCTGACTTTAAAATTGAAAATTACCACACAGCCTTTTTCTCCTGGTTTCTTTTAAATACTATACTCTAGTTTCTTGTTCATTTGTTTAAAGATATATAGTAAGTAGGGAAGTTGGGCATCTTTAGAGACAAGTCAGGTGGAGTGGTGTTTTTTTGCGACAGTTTATGGGGTATTATTTATTTCTTCTTTTGCCTGTGAAATATATTTTAACATTTTTGCAGGGTTAAACATGAAATTTGTCTTATAAAACTTGTATTCCTTAGATCAGACTTCGGGCTCATAGCTCACCTTAACAAGTGGTTTCTCCGTCATGATAATTGTAACCCACCCAACATATGGCAAATACCTATTCCTCAAAAGCCAATCAGATATTACTTATTAGTACTTTATATTTATCAATTTATCGTTAGTCAATGAAAGACATGAATTGTATAATATATGCACTAACCCAACAGCCCGGCCCATGATGTGATGCTGTTGAAGCCACAGTTGGCCTTGCGCGTAAAGAAGGCGATCATCTCCAAAATTATTATCACCTCAAATACAGAGAAAAAAATGAGGGGAGACATATTTAGTATCAAAATGGAGTCGGGCATGAGTATTACACTTAGCGCTAGTAACAACATTAAGAAACAGATATGAAATGAAAGCAACCATTTTGAAAGATACCTTTAGTAAGAATGTCAACTTCTCCAGTTTCTTGCCGTTCATGGAGCTACAAAGCATATTAAAATTTAATTTGGGATTTCTGGGGTCATTATCTTAAACTAAATAAGCAAAGTCGAGGTATCAAATACTCACCTTTTGGTTGCCGTATCATCTCATTTTTGTGTTATAATTCCAAATGGAACTTACAAAAAATAAAGCTTGAACCATTCATCTTGTTCTACTTACGAGTAACACATACATGTTGATAATTGTTAAATTAATTCCACTTAGTATAAGAACAAGAGGCTGGAAAATCAATGGTTTGGTTGCCATTATTTTGGTGAGTTGATATCCAACTCTTGATCTTGTAAAGAACAAACAGTAAATTTTACAATTTTTGACATTAATGCATTGCTTTTGAAGTAGACAAGATCAGTGATTCAAATTTGTTGTTCGGTATCTGAATTTCGATTGGTAATGCAAAAATGAATAATTGGTATGATGGTTTACCGAAATAATGGGTATTTGGTCCCTCTTAAGTAGAATGCTAATAAAAAAGTAGTATCAATGTGTCATGTTTAAAACCTGGTTTTTTTAAATGCCAATTGACACACATATTGCAACAATAATTAAAATTATGGTTTATATCAAGTAGTATTTATTGATTTCAGTCTTCAATTCCACGTATCACTCCACCCCCACCAACCATAAAACTAACTTGTTGCACTTAATCTAGGGTAAAAGGGTAATTTACAGAAGTAGGTCATTTAACTTATTATATTTCAACAGATTTATATATCACAAATGCATGTTTTGGGGCTCTTGTGCAAAGATTAAAAAGTTCAGGGGTGCAGTGCTCAACTCAACCATTTTATTTTTTACATTGACAGCAGAACCCTCTAGCCCCATATATAAAAATGAATTGAGATTAGTTACCTTGATTACACGATGCACGATCGGGATCTCTCTCCCCTGAAAGTGGTAAATAACAAGCGTGAATAATTAGTGGATGGATATTTTGATTGTATTTGACTTTAGAAACTTTCCATGGTAATGGTGGGTGGATCATAGAAAGGTATTCAAAATCAAATAAATAATAATATACACATCAGAAATAAATTCTTTTGACTTGAATGAAGTGACAAACAGCATTAGTAATCTTATATTTCTTCGTTTGCAATTTTATAACATCTGGTTGAAGGAGTATCAATTTCAGGATTTGAATAGGTTAATTATTAATATTAATTCTATAATGAGAAACAGGCGATGTAGATGTGGAAGTTACATCAACATTGAAAACAACTATTTCACCCGTACGAATCGGGTCGTTACTCATGTGTAAGAACAGTATATCACCCTGCAAAAATAACATAGAAGAATCAGTTATAAAATACAAACAGAAGTACTATAGCAGAATTAAAAACAAAAACACCTATTTTCATTGTCCCACGCTGACCTAACCATTGAAATGATAATGTAATAAACGAATATCAAGGGCTTAGCTACTTGGATATTTAACAAGTTATGAGTTTTGCTGAATTCAAGTAAGAAAAGATATATTACTGAGAAATACAAAAGTAAAACTGACCCTCTTAAACCCAGGTTCCATACTTCCTGATAGAACAACGACAACTGGTGACTCACTTCCTGTTACACACATCAAACCTTTCCATATTATCAGTGCCGATGTCACAATCATCCCTGAAAGTTATTTTATTTCACATCAATGACAAAACATAAAAACTCTTTTGAAATTTTTTCTGAGAGGATAAAAACAGAAGAATAAACTTCTATTCAGTTTATTCCTACAATGTAAGTAATTGTGAAACAATGGACAGACTAACAAATACTAGCTACTACCATGCCTTCTTGATCTCCAGAAATTATTCCAGCTACTATCCCTGATAAGATAGGATCTTTAAAAACTAAACTTCATATAGCAGGTCGACGAACAAGTAAAACAACGTTAGGAAGCAATTTTATACTATGAAAACGCTGCAATACCTCCCCGACACTAAAAGAAATGAACAATGTTTATAAAAAGATGAGATGATGACAGACCCAAACTGACGATCTGAGTGAGAACCTGCCTGATCTGGAGAGAACGGATCGACTCGATCGAATCCCCCAAAAACCCCATTTTTCTTCACCTTCTGGTTTCTCTTTCTCCTCTCTCCTCTCTCCTTTTTGTGAGCTCGGATTTGTTTTCAGTTGCAACTGCCAACTGGGGTACGAAACTACGAATAGGTTGAGTTGGGCCGGGGCGGGCCGGCTGGATCTAAACAGGTTTGGGTCGTTTCTTTATCTTTATTTTTATAAACAACAATGGAGAATAGAGAATAGAGAGAACCAGAAATCGCAATTGTACGGTACGAAAGAGTGAAGATATTTTCGTATTCGTATCCATATATCATATATTTACAAGTATTAACCTTATTTGTACTATATCCATACCGGTAATATTAACAGATAATAAACAACTAATGAGTAATTATTGAATAAATTGATAGCTTATATAGTTTAATTCAAAGATATAATAACGAAATATATTAAGCACATCATGTGCGTAATATCATTAAATATAAAATTGAAATTAATAATATTATTATTTAAAAAATATAATTTATTAATTAAATTAGTGATATAAAATATTATATAAATTAATTGTGTTATAAATAACTAATTAAAAAATTATATAAAATGTTGTATAAATCAATGTAGTCATAATAGTACACATTATATAATTATATATAAATATAAAATTAAAATTATCATATATAATTTTATATTTATCAATATGAATAGGAAATAATTCCTACCTATACTTTTACCCGATAAGTTAACATTATTTTACTCTTATTTTTACTCATGAAGTTCATGATTTTTTTTTAAATTTATATCCACTTTATCAAATATGATACAAGTAAGATAAATGAGTAAATGGATGTCATTGACAACCTAAGATTAGGTTGTGCTCTAGAAACCAACTCATTTAAAGAAAGGAAAGGGATGGAAGGAGAAGAGAGCAAACAACCATTTCACCTTCTCTAGACTCCAAATTGGAGATGACAAAATTCTTAAAATTTTGCTCAAATTATACATATTTCATCTCCCATATATTCACCTCATAAATTTATCCTTCTAGAACAAGTAAATGAGTATGGTCAGATTCAATCAGACCTCAGCTTCCCTCCACTCCCCTCCCTTTCCCTCGCGTACCTCTTTCTGGAGGGCAGCCTTAGAGGCAATGCTTTGAGAAGACCAACATTTTTTCCTGGTTAACTTCATAACATCGACCTGTCAGTACTTGTTGAGTTGAATATGTTTTAAAGTATGCTTTATTCATGTTGAGTATTATGTTTTAAAGTACACTTGAGAAACAGAGAAGTTATAAGAGCTGCGGCATCATTCCGTTCAATGGCGGACATACATAATGAATGAAATGTGATGAGAAGATCTAGCAGGCGCATTTGATCCGACCATAAATATTTAATTTTATAACCGTGCCTATTTGTAATGGGAATGATACCGGCTGTTTAGTATCTTTGCCCTTAAAACACTTGATATCGATTTCAATGAAATCAGTGGGCCACTTTTATCAAAAATAAAAACAAAAATTCGGTTCAACCAACCCGATAACGAGTAAAAAAAGCACCCCTACTAAATTTTATTAGTTCACACAAATATGCCATTGCTTCTGATTTGGTCCTTGAATAAAATTGCAAGACATCCTGACTTACCCACGTTTGCGTGGTGGTCCAAACTATAAAAAAGTTTTACCAAAGAGATATAACCTCACCATTTTTCTCATCTATGTTGATAGATATAAAAGATAAAAAACAATTTTCAGTAATGTGTGTATCAAATGAGGGCAATACGAGTCAAAATACCACTTTGTAAATGCTTCGGATTTTAGACTATCATCACCATAAATTCCAACTCAAGTTATCTCCTTCGATACTCAAGATATACTTCTATTATGTACCTTATTTCATAGTCATGGACATATAGATGTATCCGTCAAATAAACTTGCGCTCAGTGCCACATTAGCTTCAATAGACCTCGACCAGAAAACAAGCAAATGGTAATAGAAAAACAATAAGCTCACTCTGCCCTAGGCATAAGAGGAGAATTGTCACTGACCAAAGCTATTAATTATTGCAGCAATCCACTCTTCTTCCCCCAACCAATAGCCATAATGTATAATATCACACAACCTCCAATTGTACCAAAAGTAGTGCCCCAAAATTTCATGTCAGATTTTTGAGCTTCTTCTGGAGTGTTGGGTTCCTTGAAAAGGGAGATTCCGATGTTCATGCCAAAGAGACCCACGACAACTACACCTGCAGTAATGACCACAGTTGCGGTAGATAGCATTACACCCATTTGCAGCAACTGGTTTTGCTTGTCATCCAGCATTATGTTGATATAATCCTCCGTGTCATCCACGTACTCCCTCAACTATAAGAATAATATTTAATAAAAATTCCATATACTAGATAAAATAAACATTGCTGAAAGGTGAACCTTATCATTTGCAAACCCATTTCCTCTTCTTTTTTTTTTCCCCAGAAAATGATCAAGGTAGAACCCTTGTTTCTCATCCAGTAAAAACCACTTATTACCATATTGTCTCAGTCATACTTGTTCATTGCTTCGTGTAGCAATCCACACAGACATCTAATTGCAATTGCATATAAGTTGAGGGGAACAGATGGCATGATCAAATTCCAGTAATGGAATGAAAAACAATATAATTATTTTCAAAAACTCTAGCAAAAAGAGGAAGTGCATACATGGGATAATTTGTTAAGAGTTCCATCAATCTGCACAAAATAAGCTTCTAAAAGCATCTCCAATTCTTCAATGTTAGGCTTGATGGCAGTTAAGCTCCCATTGCTGCTACCTGCATCTGATTGTATGTCTTCACCCCTAAAAATATACTTAAACAGATTCTTAAAAGCATTCTGTAATGTATTAACCTAATAAAAAAATCTTTTCAAACAGACCCGATATCTTAGCATGCTTGTCATTTTGCTGAGCAAATGACATTAAGAACCATTTTAAGTGAGTTTTTTGTTAAAAAAGTTAATATTTCATTATCACCTGTTAACATTTCATTGCAGAAACAGTTGCAAGCTTCTGAGTTAATGAATTAGTTTCTAATTTTCTACTTGCAAAGAAATTTATTTGAACAAATATCAGAATAGTGGAGTAAGCTGCACAATTTAAGCATCTTTTATACAAAAATACTGAGCTCAATCAAGCTAGTCAGGTGATAAATGTGAATATAAAGATGGAGACATTTTGCAAAAGACAATAAGAGAATGGAAATTGAAACGTTTTACCCAAGATAGAGATGGCCTAACCTGTTCTCTTCAGTGACATCATCATCATCATTTTCGTCATCATCATCATGGCCATCATGATTACGGCCATTCTCATGAATACGGGATAGAGATGATTCAAAAAGGCGTTGGTTCATGAGTTTCTCTGTGAGGTACATCTCTGCCATATCCATATCATCATCCAACAGTTGCTCCAGTTCATCCCTCACCTTTCCACCCAATAAATCAAAATCAAAAGAACTCGAGTACATAGCTTAAATAGACGGGATAAAAATAGGGAATCCAGCATTGTGCACGTCTTCATTATTGTAAGGGTAGCTACCAAAAGTGATACTATACATGAATTTATGCTTAATTTTAGTTTCTATAGGTCCATGTCCTAATTACCATTCCCTTTAATTGCTATCTGTCGATCCGATAACCATCAATATGCCATTTTATATTTTCTCACAAGAAAGTACTACAAATAATAAAACAGACAATATAATTTACCTTCTGGACACGACCAGAGATAGCCACCAAACGACTCTTGATTTGTCTGACGCGTTCTAGGTTAAGTGTGCTGATTTTTGAAGTCAACTCATCTAAAGCTGGATATGCCTCTTGTTCCAGAGTCAAAGTCTAACAATAAGAGCAAAATTAATATATTATTTTTCTGCCTGAACCAACCAAAAACTCTTACAGATGGTTTAGGGGATTCAAATGAACTATGCAGTAAACTAACCCTCAATTGTGCACTTGAGCAAAGCAGTCCAATATTTAACCCATTTTAGCTGCAACTAGTCACTCAATATTGGATGCCATGCACCAAGAAACCAAGAAAGACCAAAATGAAACATTGGCCAACTGGCCTGATACTTAGTCATACAACTAAGAATCAGACTGAAAAGGCATCAAATTAAAGTTTGTTGAATACTAAAACTTGAAAGTTTGAAAAAGCACCTCAGCTTCTAGACACCTACAAGTTGATTCCAGGCACGCCTCTAGAGCTCTAAATTCAAAAGGAAGAACCTTTTTCATGCTTTGATCCTTGCATAGTGCTAGAGGTGGTGGGACTGGTAGACTACTGTTCTCTCCTGTTGGAATGCTATTATTTTGTTTGGATGCCCCAAGTGCATCTCTCTGTCCTGCACCAGGTACAGCAATTCCGGGCCAGGCAGATGTTTCCTTCATCAGACCTTCTCCATCTATATCACACTGGAAAAGAAAGGGCAAAAGAAAGTTATATAACTTTTTTATCTTTTATTATGTTCAATACAATTTATAGGTGCTCAATGAGACTATAAACAGGGGTAACACTTATGTGGGGTTGGCTTACCAATATCTATGAGACTATGACAGCAAAAGATTCCCCTAATAATGTGGTAACCCCATTCCACAGTCCAACAATGACAACAAAAAGTAATCTATAGTGTTAGGACAAAATGACAAATAACCAGCAATTGGATTTCTCAATTCAATCAAGAGGTGATCCCATAAATAAATAAATACGCTGGAATTGTAGCAGCAAGTAACAATCCATATGAGATGATCTAAAAGGTAGTCCCTAGTATAATTAAGTGATGATGAGGAGTTGAAGACGAGGGAAATCACAGAAATGACGACAGCAAAACCCCCAACAAAAGAAATTATAATTAATAATAGTACTCAAGAAACACAATCTTGATGATAGCAATACTGGGGATAAGCTGGCAATTAGCAGATTCAATAAACCAGTCTGAGTTATATTAATTTAGAAAAATAAAAGATGAGGGAAACTCGTGAAAAAATGCAGAGCAATTACCGTTTGATTTGCCCCACTGGAATCCGAAACCTTGGCTTGTAATTCACGAACAAAAGGTGCCACCACTGGATCTTTAGAATTTGGGATTAACACCTCATGTGCAGTAATTACAGCTCTGAATCTCTCCAAATTCACCACAATCGCTCTTTCTCTTCCCAGTATAGACGAAGGATACGAGAGATGAGGGTCGAGCACGCGCAGATCACGCGCGGGGAGACCCGTACGGGCCATGACTTGGTGCTTCCCCACCTCTTCCAGGCATGCGCCGCCAGATGGCGAGACAACCAGCCACTCGCGAGTTGCCGCCGCCGCCGCCTTGCGCCGAGTCCCGCCAGGCGGAGGAACGGCCTGTGCACGTGCGTGGTGGGCCTCCATGAATCAGGGTCAGGTTTTCAGTCTTTCAGCCTTCAGGGAAGGAGAGAAGGCGAGGCAGGAGAGAGTGAGAGGAGAGCTGTTCTAACTTCTACCTGTCTCCACGACGAGATAGGAGTAGGTCCGATGGGCATCGGACCTACATTTAGGTTCAATTAGCTCTAGGACCGTACGATTCGCATCAAGATCTATTTGCACGAAAATTGATACATACTTGCACGGATTTTGATATATAGCACACGAATTTTGGTGCAGATCGAATGGTCATCACACCCATCAAACCAAACCAAGGTAGGTCCGATGGGCATCGGACCTACTCTGATTCCCTCCACGACTCCGCATCCTCCGCCTTTTTTATTTCTATTTTTCTATAAATTATTCTCATCAAATTCTTTAAATTATTCTATTTTTCTATTTCTACTTATTTATATTCATGTCTTCATTTTTTTCCTTACCTTATTTAATTAAAAAATCAAACATTTTCTTATAAAGACTATATATTTATTTTTAAATAAAGGATAAACTGGGTATTAATTTAATTCAAAATGAGTTTTAATTGAAAAATTAATAAATTGAATAAATTTGTGATTTTTATAAACTTAAAAAAGCAAATATGTTATTATGAATTTAAGAGGAAGAAATAGATAATTTTGAGATTCTTGAGGAGTATACATGAAATTCGCCCCCATTAATTTAAATCCAAATCACAGAATTTAAAACAACAAAACAAAGCTGTCGTTTCCTCCTCGTTTTCATCGCCTCCCTTCCCTTCTAAAACCCCAAACTCCCCTCCTCTCTCCAGTCACTCTCTCAATTGGAGCAGTAATGGAGGCGGCGACCATGGCTAGATCCCTCGTTGCCCCTTCCGCTGTCTTCCAACCCAGCCCCTCTCTCTCCAGTCCGAAACTCGCTTCTTCGCTTTCCACTAACTCAACTCTTCGAGCTCAAAAGGCGAGGCCTTTATCCATTTCAAAAGCTAGAACCATCTCCCCATCAATGAAATCGAGCCGCTCTTTGGTCAAGTGTAGTCCAAGTGCGGCAGCTGAAACTGAAGCAGAGACTCCTATTGAGAAGAGTAAGCATTAATTTCAGACTTCTTTAGTAAGATTTGCTTATTTCTATAAATTTCACGGGATATTTTAACTAAAATATTATTTATTGGTATGATCCTTTTACTAGAATTTTGACTTCACTTTGATCTTTTGATAATTTGTTGTAGGATTCGCTGCATTTCCCACCGTGATCGACATAAACCAGATCAGGGAGATTTTGCCTCACAGGTGAGATTCTTCAGCTTTTAATTATTTCTCTTGCATATAAGATTAGAGAGAGAAATTTATCTTTCCTGGTAGTTGTGCTTTATGAATGTATTCGTATAGGAAATCTATTAATCACAATGCATTTTGAAGGCCAATGCTTAAAATTTACTTGTTTTACAGTGCAAACCGGACATTAATTATTTACTTCCCATCTTCATCCGTTCATCATGTGTTACTGTCAGCCTGTATATTCAAAATTCTCGGGTCAAAAAGCTAACCCGAACCAGACAGGTTTTTGTTGAAGGTATTTTTAATAGAAACCTATTGTACAATAGGTGCATATCTTGGTTGCAATTGATAATTCAACTTATTAAACTTAAGTTACAAAACTTAGTAACTTCATCTTATATTTTTCGAATTCTGGGCGTTCAATTTACCACCAAATGAGTGAAATCAACTTTGTTCAAGGGTTATTTTGGTTTTCTATAAGTTTAGATTTGAAGATACAATGCTCTTTCTGTGATGTTTTGATTTTATAAGGTCTATGCTTAACATACTTTGTGCTATGGTTTGTAAGAACAATGTGATTTTGTAAAAGCATTTGTCAAAGGCTGTGTACCAGCTGTTTAGTACCAGTTCTCTGTTAGATGGTTTCATTTTATAACAAAATCGGTGGGTAACTCCTGTCAAAAAAAATATTAACACCAAATGATGCATTGTGGATCCACCAAACCAGGTGCAACCTATCTATATGCATCATTGTGATATGAACTTCTCAACCATACCAAATTTAAGCTGTCAAGGAAGTGTTCTCCTGGTAAATTCTGGGTTTGCATGCAATCTTACAAGATTTGAGATATGCAATAATAGCCATGTATCATACATTACCATACTTTTTTTCTTTCTAATGTATAAATATTGCAAAGTACATATAGGAGCATCATCTTTGTCTTTCCCTTTTATACTTCCAATTTTGTAGGGTTAAATTTATAACTGAAACTCCTAGAAGATCTAACAATATTGAAGATATATGTGAAATGGTTGGATTTGGGTTAGGTAAGGTCAAATATACTGTTACAAGAGAGAAAAAGATGTGGCTGATCTTAATTTCTGAGCATTTCCATGGTAGTAAGTAGTAACATTAACATAGTTCATATTTGACGATCTTGGACTACTGATTCCAGACTTAAGGAGTCCCGTATCGGTCTTATTCCTCACAGTAACTTGATGTTAAGAATTTATTTGTTTGTTTGTTATCTTTTGGACATAGGTTTCCATTCTTGCTAGTGGATAGAGTGATAGAATACAAGCCAGGTGTAACAGCTGTTGGTATTAAAAATGTAACAATAAATGATAATTTCTTCCCTGGACATTTTCCCGAACGCCCAATCATGCCTGGTGTTCTCATGGTTGAGGTACTTAATCTTATTATTGTTTCAATATTAATTTTATCTACGTGTCTATTTATTCAATTTTTTTTTTGTTTCTTTGATTTCTTTATTTATGTACTACAAGTGATATAAGTTTTATAGAAAATGGTACTAGTTTGGCTAATAAAGTTACCAAGTGTATAAATCAAGTATTACAGCTGCAAAATAACTGTCACAAGCACAAGAAATAATAAAAAGTGCCAAAGTAGCTTGTTTTAAACTGAGTGGCAGGTACATGACAAGAGTTTTTGTAATATTTTTTTGGGAGAAACATGGATTGTGCAACCCTATACATCTTTATTGGTTTTACAGGCCTTTCATTATTTAGTAGGCACACACATCTAATTGATTTTTCTGTTCACCATGAATATATACCTCAAAATTTGAAAGATTCTTCTTTTTACCTTGTTATTAGCAAATGGTACCAGATGCAAGATCAGTAATTGATCTATTGATCCGCCTTTCGTTTTCATTTTCTCTCTTTTAACTTCAATTTTTGTTGGTGAAGGCAATGGCCCAAGTAGGAGGCCTGGTGATGCTTCAACCTGAAGTTGGTGGTTCCCGTGAAAATTTCTTTTTTGCGGGAATAGACAAGGTTAGATTCCGCAAACCAGTTATTGCTGGAGACACACTTGTAATGCGCATGACACTTATTAAACTCCAAAAGAGATTTGGTATTGCAAAGATGGAAGGTAAAGCCTATGTCGGGGGTGAAGTTGTTTGTGAAGGAGAATTTCTGATGGCCACCGGCACCAGTGAATGATTTTTATTGTTTTTATTTTTGCAGCTCAGGGGTTTATCAAAAAATAAAAAAAATAAAAATAGCTCTGCTCTTTTTTTTTTTTTTTTTTCCAAATTACCTGTAAGCTTGAAATAAGTTACCTTTAGCCAATTCTCAAACTATGTATTTTACAATTTTGAGAAAGATGATTAACTTTTGGATATCAAATTCGGCCTAGTTTTACGTTTTTGAGAAAAAAATTGGAATCTAAAATATTGTCAAATTCAGTTTTTTATGCTATAGATTTGAAAATGAAGGTGTAAATCTTGGATTGTAAATGCAAAATATGGCAATTCTGATGTACATTGATTTTTGAGTGAGGCTATGGTAATTTTATATGCAATATGTAATATGTAATATGTCGTAGCCTTACTCTTGAATTTTTTTTTTGGGATTTATTTAAATCTAAAAATATTTAAATTATTTTGGTACTATTGAGACTGTCAAAACTTGTTTTGCGCCGCTGAGAATGTTTAAGATGCATTTAGCAAATGCGTAAGAGGAAATGCAGGTTAGAAAGGGATGAGCGAAGCCTAATGGGGTCAGACAGTCAGTACCTCTGACTCTGACCAAGTGACCATACATCACGCGGTCGCGGTGTGTCATTTATATATGAATATGAAAATTGTTTCAAGTTCGCATTTTAAACGTTCATTTAGCGTCATCTTTAACATTTAATTAGTTACTTTTTAACATATATATTATTAGGGTATTAAAATATGACCCTATATTTTTAACACTGAATTAATTACTTTTAATTAACTTATGCACCAATTTTCTTCTAAACTAATGTATACCACAACAACAATTACCATTTTTGATGTATAGGCAGTCGTCCATACGAACCTACCCCTACATTAGGGGTGAATGATCAGATCAATCGTTCAACATGATGGATTTTGATTGATAGGAATTAATAAAAATTAATTTTGATACATACAAAATTAATTTTTATTAATTTTATACATACAAAAGTGCAACGTTAAGATTTGCCCAAATTTTTATTAATAGGAATTTTTTTTTTGTAACTCCTGATTGGAGAAAAAAAATGCATCAGTAACGATTGGAGAAAATGAGCTCACTTGTACGAACAACACAAGGTAAGCGTCTCCGAAATGATTCTTCTCTCTTCTATTTTATTTTCTTGATGTCATGTTTATCTTCTGATTAAAGATATGATAATGAATCATGTTGAATTACACGTGGAAATGATGAGGCAAGCTCTGCTCCTTCCTCTCCCCTCCCGTGAGTGCGTATCCTCTGAGATATCTCAACTTTTGCGTGACCGACGTGTCAGGTGCCTATTTGGGGATAGCGCAGGGGCAGTATTATTTATGCATCGAGATTCGTGTAGAACGTATTTGAATGGTTGCAATTTTTCATAAAGTCATGCAAAGTTTGAGATATCTCAGAGGATACGAATTTGTGGGGAGTGGCGCATTAAAATCCACTCGCTGTGTCGCTTGTTTCACACCGTCTCTCTCTCTCTCTCTCTCTCGGGCTCTCGAGTCGGCTATTGGCACTCTCTTAGTTAAATAAAGATTCACACAATCAAACAATTGGAGCACGAGGAAAAAAGAATAGATTGAATTTATCGAGTGAGAAAATCATTTTGATGATAAAAGAAAGAAAGTCAAATAGGTGATAATGAATCTGCAACTTCAACCGTCAACAGGTTTCACTGCCCCATGTTCTCTCCGGAGGGTCCGGCAGCTCCGGAGAGTGGTCCGATCCTCCGCCGGTGGATCGCCGGAACAACATCACGGCCGATGGCAGACTTCCGCTACTCAGATGCTCAGTTCCCTTGCCGACCGTTGGAAGCTCCCCACTCGCATCGACACAGGTCTCTCTCTCTCTCTCTCTGTTTCCCTTGCCGTATAGATTAATGACCTGTAATACAGGATTGTACAGAACTCATGCAATGGAAAGAATTCCATTCATATAAATTATCTCTCTTCAGTCAAATAGAGCTAATTGAGTTTTCCTTTTACATTGAATTGGTTAACGACGTACCTGTTGTTAGTTTGCTAGCTTGCAACATATCCAAAAAATTACGTTTATGTCTCTCATTAGTCTTTTGTAAATGATCAATCAGAAAGAAACAATATTATTTTTTCAGTTTTCATTTTTGTTCTTAGGAGCTTCTCTTTCCTAGATATTTGCAAAAGCTATATTGTATTGGTTTAATACAAAGTGTAAATTTCTCATCTCGTTTCCATTTATTAGATGGTATTCAAGAAAACATGAACTCTTTTCTTCACAAGGCAAGGACACTGATCCAGGAAGTAGCAGTGCCTCTAATTAATAAGCCTACTCAAGGGAAAATAATAAAATCTGAGTCTGAATCAGAAGCTACCATTGATCAAGAAGTGGTCTATTTGGATACCGAAGTGACTATAGAGAGGAAGACGCCACGTGGTGTACTCTCACTAGATGCTGTCATTTCAATTGAGCAGTTTGCGAGGTAGACACTGATACTTTTGTACAAGTTGGTTACCTAGGATACAACTCAGAATTGGACTGCTAAATAGAGTCTATTTTGAGTTTGCATTATTCCAAAAAAAAAAAAAAAAAAGATTTAAGGCTTTGCCACATGTCACCTCTGCGCAACTGCAAAAAAAACATGGTTTTGTTATGGCTAATAGATGATGGCAACAACCAGAATTGTCAAGAAAAAACTTTTGTTAGTTAGTTTGTGATTGGTTTCATACCCTCAATAATTATTCCCAATTACTAATTTTATTTTAAAATTGACAACAGCTTGAACGGGCTCACTGGTCAGAAAATGCAAAAGATGTTTAAGTCCCTCGCACCTGAAAATATAAAAAATGATGCCCGTAATTTGGTGGAGTACTGCTGCTTTAGGTACCTCTCAAAGGACAGCTCTGATTTTCATCCCAGTTTGAAGGTCTCTTCTTTCTTCCATATGCTGATGTATTAAGAGGAACAATCTAATGTATGCCCCTCCAAAACATTAAATTGACATATCTTGAAATGTCAATAATTTCTCATATGCCTCATGTGCTGTTCTAAGATATAGAATATATCAGCACCCCCCACTTTCTTGATATCTTCAAGTAATGATAATTCCTCTTTTTAGTACTCTTTTAAGTAGAAATATGCACAGAGAAAGGAAGGTAGCTTTTTATTTTTTTTTCTTACATCTTATAATTCCATTGTTTGTATTGGCAATTTCTCATTTTTCCGAGTGACATCCACAACATTTTGACAATTTCTGGAGATGTGAAATGACCCCCTTTTAAGCTTCATTTATAAATTAGTGCTTTCTATTATGGTACTCGTACAACTTCTATGTTTATCAATTTTTTGTTTTTAACTTTTTGTGCAGGATATTGCATTTCAAAGGCTTATATTTATAACAATGCTAGCTTGGGAGAACCCGTATGTAGACTCTGCTAATAAGCTGGCTTCTGTTGATAGCTACTCCTTACAAGTATATTGTTTATTGGAAACCAAATTTTTATTTTTACTTTTAAATTCTTTTTGTGCTGATATATATAAATATTGTTTCTTGAATTGAAATATAGGGCAAGATAGTTGGTGAAGAAGCATTTGTAAGGATAGCGCCAGCTGTAAAGGGTGTTGCTGATGTGACGACATCACATTATTTATTTAAAGTACTTGTGGGGGACGAAAAAGGAATATCTTTTAAATTATGGTCTACTTACCTCAATGAACTGTTCAGGTTTGTTGCTTGCTATAAAGAGATGTTTGAATTGATAAGAAAATTGTAACAAAAACTCCAACTTACTAATTTTTTATGGAATTTCAATTATAGGGTGCATCAAGGGAGGAGAACATACCATGGCAGAGAAAATATGATTTCAGATGAGAATATATTATGTATTGGTTCAAGCAGAAAAAGACCCGTTTTAAAATGGGAAAATAACATTGCATGGCCAGGAAACCTGACATTAACTGAGAAGGCTCTCTACTTTGAAGTAATTTTTTTGAGCTTTGCCAAATTATGTGTTTTGAATTATTTACTTTATCCAACAACCTAAATTATGAGATCAAAGAAGAATGATTATAAATTGCAAAATTGCCAAAAGATATATTGTGTCCCTGTGTGTAGTACATAAGTAACACCACAACTATGCTGTCTTTGTTGTTATCGTCATAATCAACATCATCACCATTATCATAATTTCAGTAGCATAAGATATGGGAATTCCTGGTAAATGTTAAAAGTACCTATTAATACTAGTTAGACCCAAATCTTAATCTTGTAGCTTCCATTCGGCATGGTTCTAGTACTTTTAAAGTAATGAATATTTTCAGGCAATTGGATTGACAGGTACGAAAAAATTAATGAGACTTGACCTGACAAATCAAGGTACAAGAGTAGAAAAGGCCAAAGTAGGGCCCTTCAATTCTAAACTTTTCGACTCGGCCGTTGAGGTTTCTTCTAGTTTATCGTGAGTGCACTTCAATTACTTTTGCTGTAAATTTGTATTCGATTTAACTTTTTCACTGGCAAAGTAATAAAAAAAGCACAAAAATGAAAGCAATTACTTTTGCAGTATTTGTATTCGATTTAACTTTTTCATTGGCAAAGTAATAAAAAAAGCACAAAAATGAAAGCAATTACATATGTTGCCTCAATCAAATTTAAAGCCTAAATAGATGAAAAGCATACTGGCAAGTATGGTGCCAAAAACAAAAGTAGCATTTTATAACTTCAATAATTTTTACCGATACACAGTAAAAACCAAAATACCCTTGAAAAACTACTCAACTAAACTCTCCTTAAACAGGTCAGAGAAATGGGTGTTAGAATTTGTTGACTTTGGAGGAGAAACTAGACGAGATGTGTGGCACGCATTCATAAGTGAAGTAGTATCTCTATATAAATTTATTCGTGAATATGGTCCATCAGATGATGATCCAACAGTGCGTCATGTGTATGACTCTCACTGGGGGAAATTTCGAGCCACTAAATCCATGGAAAATACCATAGCAAGACTTCAATCCCTTCAGTATATGCAAAAATTACACGAAGATCCCTTGAAGCTAGTCCCATTTACATATTTGCAATGTGCCCCTTTCGGTGATGTTGTTCTACAAACCCTAGCTGTGAAATTTTGGGGTGGACCTTTAATTACAAAATTTCGGCCTTATGAAGAGGTGCATATCGGCCATGGGCATGTTTATGACATTGATGGTAGTGTGTATTTAAAGAGGTGGATGAGGTCACATACTTGGGGGTCAAAACATTCAGCTGCATTTTGGAAAAACTGTACTGTAAAAAGTGGGATTATTTTGGGGAAACATTTGGTGGTAGGAGAGAGAAACCTTGTACAAAAAGCGGTATTTACATGCAAAGAGAGAAGCGAGGTGATTGAAAGAACTAGAGCCACTATTGTTGCAGCTACAATTGAAGGAATTCCAAGTAACATTGATCTTTTTAAGGTAATTGGACATTTCTACTGTTCTTTTTGCATCTAAAATCTTCTTTACCATAGCTGCAACTGATTCCCAACATTTTTTTGAATATTTTGCAAAGTACACCTAAATTGCTTTGGGAATAATTGAAGGTTTAACTCGTAGTGTTATATTGTCTATTACTGATCTAGCAGTCAAAGATTCTGGAGTTTTATTAGACCTCTCTCTCCGTATATGTATATTGCTGTTCAAGACAAAAAGTTATTTTCACTGATCTATTATTTGCTTGTTTTGATTAGGAGCTTATGCTTCCATTAGTCATAATAGCTGAAAAGTATAACAAGCTCCGCCGATGGGAGGAGCCTCAGTCAACCACATGTTTTCTTCTTTTTTCTTATACGATAATATTCAAGTAAGTGCTCTCCTCTTAGAATTTATTGTGCAAACTTGCTGTAGTTATTTAGGATTCAGCTTGTAGTTTTTTTACAAAGAAGGAAAATGAACCATGTATCTGTAGCCGACCATTAACTTTCAAATAAAACAACTTTATAACTGCTTAATAAAGTTAGGAACAGGCCAATTGTTTATGGTTTGAAATGACAGGAATCTTGTTACAATGATGGAGATCTCACAAAGAATACAAAAGAGAAATAAATACATTAAGAAATTATTCTAATGGAGAATTAAGAAATTCCAAGGTAATTTCATAAAGTTATTTATCTTGTTATGCCAGGAATATGCTTGCGTACATATTTCCAATGTCCTTGCTTGTAATGGCAACTACAATGCTTTTACTAAAGGGGTTGAAAGAACAAGGCCGGCTAGGTCGATCTTTTGGCCAAGTAACAATAAGAGATCAGCCTCCTTCTAACACATTGCAAAAGATAATAGGTCTTAAAGAGGCCATGGCTTCCATGGAGAACTATCTTCAGAACTTAAATGTAGCCCTTCTCAAACTGCGCACCATCTTTTTAGCGGGTCAACCTGAGGTATATGTCTTTACTTTCTGAAGGATTTAAAATTCTACCTCTGTACCAATACTACCGGTATAGAGTTGGTACAGTCTGCTCAATTGCAATTAAACCTATCAAATCTCAATGTCTTGAACTACGCCTCAATTTTTGCCCTTTTTTTTTTTTTTCAAAAAGTAGGTAACTTGATACCACCCTGTAAGTTCACTAATTAAAGTACGATAACTCATTTTGCAGATTTAACCTTGATTAAACCCCAAGATATGCAATTAAGACTTGGTTGAGACTTTGTCTACTTATCTTTTGCTTGTTACCTTCAGTTGTGCCATCAAGCACAGATCTAGAGAAACCAAACTATATTTGTTCAAACAACTGTAACGTACATAATCTCTAATTTGAAACTTGGCATTACAGGTCACAACACAAGTAGCATTGGTGCTTTTAGCTGGGTCTTTAACTCTACTTGTGATACCATTCAAATATATCCTATCTTTCCTCCTTTTTGATCTCTTTACAAGGGAACTTGAGTTTCGCAAGGAAATGGTGATGAAATTCCGAACTTTTATGAAGGAAAAGTGGGAATCAATTAATGCCACACCTGTAGTAATTTTACCGTATGAAAGTAATGTAATTGATTCTTCCATGATTGCCACAAAAAATCTCGATGAGGATGCAAATTCAGAGAAAGTGCAAAAGCATGCAAATGGTAGTGTTTAATTTGAAGAGGTCCTCCTTGAGATGTAGATAGCGTGTGTTGGTGTGTGTATTATGTAGGCATCACTTGTACATAGAAAACAAAAGAAATATGTTTTAACTTTTAAAAATTTTGAGACGGCGATTGGGTAATTTTTGAACTCCAAACCAGTTTCAAATTTGTGCTGTTCAGCTCATACTTTAGCTCTGTTATGTTATGTGCGTGGAAGAATGAAGTGAAGGAACTGGTTCAACATAACATAGAGTTATCATTCAACACAGAAATATTTGTTCAATATTGAGAAAAAATATATGATGTTTAAGACAAATATCTCATATTTTAGTAAGCAAGAAGATTCATTCTTTCTATTATCAGCATGTATCTAATGTCCGATTCTTTTATATCTTACTTTAAACAAGCGGCAGTCGTTACTTTTCAATAAAAACATGATTTTAATTTAAGGGCGTATCCGACATATAATACACATCTAACGTAACGTGCTAAAATGTTACAACATTGTACTTTATAATAAACAAAGAACCGGCATTAAAAAAATAGTTTCAAAAATAAATTTCAAAAACAATTAGAAAAGCTTTCATACGTCATAACAACCATAGCTTTCTTACGTCATAATAACCAATTACGCATACGATAGTATAGTGTTCCTCCCTCTTTTCAGGGCTGGCCCTTACCCAGGGTACCTAGGACGATGGCCCCGGGCCCCAAAAGCCCAGAGGGCCCCCAAAAAATAAAAATTAGTATACGGTGGTAAAAGAAAACCCTAGCAGCAACTGTAGTTCTAATCCTCGCAAAAAAATGCCTCTCGACTCCACTCTCCAGTCTCCAGCGGATCCAATTGCAATTTCTGATTAACATAATTTCTGCCTTTTGTCCTTTTCCTCTCGGCTCCGCTCCAGTGTGAATAAACAAAAGAGTTCAAAGTAATTTCTACGGTTCTGCCTCCGTTTTACAGCAGTCAGTAGGTTGGATCAAAGTATTTTTTTATTAAAGTTCGACCTAGTAGACTGATTCTTACATGGGCTGCTAATTTGGCATTTTTCCCCTTTTCAAATCCTTTACGTGCAACAACAACTACCAGATTTTTTAATATATATTTTTGATTAAAGTAATTTTTGATCAGAGTAATTTTTGCCAATTCTTTTTTGTTTTTACAACGAAGATCAAATTTAGATAACTCAAAGTTGAATCTAAGTCAGTGGCTCAGCACTGCCTTTGTGCCTCATTACTCAGGTTGTATACTTCTATACTTGTTTTTTTTTTTAATTTAAAGCAATGTTTCCTAGAAAATATGCATCATGTAGCGAAAAAAGAAATAGAAAAAGAGAGGGAGAAGAAAAACTAAAACCGCAAAAATGTTATATTCAAAAACTTTGGAAAAAAATTAAACTACAAAATGAGTCTATGGAAAACCAAGTTGAAACTGAGGTACACGAAGAAACAAGATATGTATCTGAAAATGAAAATGAGGTAAATAAAGATGAGTTAAATCAAGAAACAACAAATGTGTCTGAAGCATGTCAAGATGGAAATCCATGGAACTCTATTAAAATCAGTGTTCTAAATAGCGCGCTATAGCGCCGCTATAGCGTTTTTGGACCCCAAACGCTACGCTACAACATCAAAGTGCGCTATTTGCGCTACGGCCGCTATAGCGGCCGCTACAGCGCTATAGCGGTCCGCTACAGCGCTATTTGCGCTATACAATATGAGTTTTTTTATTTTTTTTTTATTTTTAAGCAATTTATATGGGTTTTAAATAAAGATAAAAAAAATCTCAAACCGAAATTGAATTTGTTGCTACTTGCTACAAATAAATCAATTTGAAATTGGGAATAGAAATTGAAATTTGAATAGAAAAAAAGTCCAAACCGGAATTAAAATTTGAATAGAAAAAAAAATAGATTAATGTCATGAATCATGATACTTAAGATATTTTTAATAGGAAAAATCGATAGTTTATGATATTACTATGGATATTTTGAACCGCAATTTGGACTTTGTACGAGTTCAATATGAATATTATAATTTCTTAATTACTTTGGTGTTATTTATTGTTCTATGAGACCTTAGATAATGTTGATATTTAGTACAAATATTGAATATGCGAAATGTAAAAAAAAAAAACGCTATTTGGAATAGCTTCCGCTATAGCGAAGCTATTCGCTATAGCTTTTTTTTTAGCCTTCCCGCTACGACGCTATAAACGCTATTTAGAACCTTGATTAAAATTATGGAGTTTGTAGAAATGATGGATATGTTTCCAAATATTTTAGTTGCTTATAGAGTATTACTAACTGTACCTATTACTGTGGCATCTGCAGGAAGGAGTTTTTCAAAATTAAAGTTGATAAAATCTTATTTACGGACAACTATGACTCAAGATAGGTTGAATGGATTAACAATATTAAGTATTGAAAAAAATATGTTGAAAACTATTGATGTTGAACATATAATTGATAATTTTGCTTCTAAAAATGCAAGAAGGAGTCATTTCAGATGAGATGTGATTTAGATGTGTTTTTTGTGCAGGTACAACACACAAGTGTTCAAAATTGGTTTATCAAGAAGCAAGCAAGAAGCATAGTGTGAGTATGTTCATCATTGTATATGTTTTATTTTGAGGGGTATTGGTTTTATGTCCCTCCCTATTTTATATGATATGACATATTAATAAAAAAATTATTTACATAAAGGGTTCAAAATTTTCTCCTGCCCCGGGTCCCAAAATCCTCAGGACCGGCCCTGCCTCTTTTAGACTCCAATCATATGTTATCTCTCAGTTACTCAGTGGCTCAGTAGAGGGCACAACACATCTCTAATGACCAACTTGCCACTTCCACATTGTGATCTGATTCCAAATCGTGTGCTTCATTCTGCCATTCAGGAATGGCATGAAAAGCACCCACAATCGTAATGCATCATACTGTTTCAAGTTGCACTGAAGTTTGTTAAGACTTGGCGCACACTTGTTAATTATGCATTTCCCTTTCTCTTGCTTAAACTTGTGTTTGAGTGACAGTAGTTGATAAGATAAAGTTTGCAAGTATTTTAATATCTTTTCGTAGTGAAATTTTCTTGTTCAATATTACTTATTGCAAACGAGAGAATTCAATACATTAACTACATTGTAATCATATCCAAAATTTTACAAATCTATCCTGATCAATTTATTCGGTAGAAAATCTTGGGTTCTGTCAGTTTGGTGGCTAGACCATCATGAAAACAGAAACTATTTTGTCAGCCTTTTCAAATAATTGATCTTCCATAATTGACTGATAAATAATTTCTTCACAAGGCTGATAAAATTGCAATTAAGATTGTTAGCATCATTTTAGGGATACTGCTGGAGCAGTGCAGTGTTGTACCGAATGAGAATAAGTCCCTTAGCAATCAGATTTGATCATCCAAGAAGATTGAGCACTTGATTTCTCCAAATTCTTTATAAAACAACTTCATATACTATAGCTTGGTATTTATTCTACTGGTATGGGCCATTAGGAATAGTACAGGCTGTCAGGAATATCAAATATAGAAGGTCAATAATGTAAATTGTGATTGTATCTCAGAAGATTGTGATTGTGTCTTAGCTATGATGAGCTGTATATCTTCCAGCTAGATTGTTGTACATATTTAGAACGATAGCATTTATTAATAAGATTGTAGGATTTGTAGTTACCATGTATAGCCTATGTCTGTTGTATTATAAGGAGGCAAGGCTGCTCTCCTTTGATAATTATCAATTCTGAAATTCAAGAAAAGTCTTGTTATTTATCTTTATGTTTCCAGAAATCTGTCACAGGCCGGTACACATGATTGCTATGGCTGTTAGATAAAATACTACCACGCTATGGTAGCAAAATAGCACAATAGTCTTCCATGACTGCCACACAGAATCCCAATGAGGATGCAAATTCAGAGAAAGTGCAAAAGCATGCAAATGGTTGTGTTTAATTTGAAGACGTCCTCCTTGAGATGTAGATAGCGTGTGTTGGTGTGTGTATTGTGTAGGCATCACTTGTACATAGAAAACAAAATAAATATGTTTAAACTTAGAAAAATTTGAGACAGCGATTTGGGTAATTTTGAACTCCAAACCAGTTTCAAATTTGTGCTGTCAGCTCATACTTTAGCTCTGTTATGTTATTAGTTTGTAGATCTTTATTCCTGCTATACAAATCAAATATTAAATCTTGGCTTGATGACAGAGATCTGAGAAAGAAAAAAAAATCTCAAGATAACTTGTACAACTTGCTGCTTTACTTATTAAGCTTTTTCTTTCCCATGGTTTTCTCGATAATTTCCCTAAATTCGTGTCCTGTAGTTTGAGATCAAGATATTTTGATTTCTCTGGCACTGTCTATGAGGAGGCACCTGGTGCTTGGAGAAACGTAATCAAGATCTTTGAGAGGGGACTAATTGCAAAAAGAGCAATGTTCTGAAAATTCTCTGATAGAGCAAGGCTATAGTCCCTCAAAAATTCAAAAAAGACTTCTAAATAGGACAGTTTTAATGCTGTGGCTTTCTGGTATGTAATAATGTCGGCATTACTATGGTTGTTGTATGAACTGGTGCAGTGTATGGTACCAGTCTTATATAGGCTTTCTGGAGATAGGCTGATGGGTGGCCGATGATGGCCGGGAGCAAAATTCTTGAACCTTTTTCCTACCTGTTAGCTAACCAATATCGTACTGGTAAGCTGGGACAGTACAAATTGTATGTTGACAATTAATTAGAGAGAGGCCGATGAGATATAGTTAGGATGGCTGAGGCCTTATACTCATCTGGGCTTCTGTGTTTTGTCTTAAGAGAGTTAAGTTTAGTTTAATGGTTCCATTTTAATGAAATCGGTCCGGCTACCTTTTCGAAAACAAACAAACAAACAAACATATAGTAGAAAATGATAAGTTGTCACACTAAACCAAATGATTTAAGGCCCTATAATTTCCGGCCTTCTTAACCCATAAAAAAAATAACAAAAAATAAATCAGAAAGGATAAATGCTAAAGGTAGTTGCTACCATAGTCACAAGATTCGTGAATTATTTGTATTTTTGGTGATGGCGAACCGAACGCTAAATTATTTGGTTGACCGAACTTTGACCTAATAATTCACGAATTTTATGAATTTTTCCCGAATTTTACGAATTATTCGTGAATTTTTCCCAAATTTTCCCGAACTATTTTTTTGGTTTTTCTTTTTGCTCCCTTGTGAGACTGAGATCTCCGTTTCGGATAATTCCAAATCATTTTCGAATTATACTCGAATTATTCCCAAATCACAAATTTTTTAACCCACCGAACCGAATCCGAATAATTCATTTGTCACTTTGGTTGCTACAATGGAACTTCTCACGACATAATTTCCCTTATCATCAACCCATGTCAGCCACCCATGAGCCACCTACCTGTTATTCCTAATTTGACCCTGTATTATAACCTCAAACCTTTGCTTCTTGTACTTCTCCCTAAACACTAGTTTATGAGGTGTAACTGTGATTAGGTAGTAGAACTAAGAGTAGATTAATCATCGTCGTTCGATGAAAGAATGCCTCCTAGCAGATATTGCGAATGAATATTTCCAAGTGGAAGAATAATTATTGAGAACCTGCTATTAACATTAAGCTACGAAGGGAAAAAGAGCGAATGGGGAAACAGGAAGCTATCTCCAATGGCGATGGTTGGTACACGGTTCTCACGCGCAGGCAAAAGCTGGAACGAGCTACCACTAAGCATCAACAGCCTAGCAAGGCAGGGTGGCGCCGTCTGCAGTCTGCACTCCTCAGGAATGAGCACAGCAATGGCTTCCCAAGACACAATGGTAATAATGGCTCCTACAGAAGTACTAAGCATGGCTTTCCAAGACGCAAAGGTACAAACCCCATCTTCTCAGGTAAGTCCTTCTCCAGCAAAGACCATGATTACAGGTACAGTAGGCGTGTAATTACTGAGGGAAGCATTTATGGCAACGGTACTTATGGAAAACTTTTGCCAAACCCATCACCTCCGAATTTAATGAACATTAATGGCTGTCCACTAACTCATCTTACTACAAAAACACCCCAACTTAAACATTCCACATCGCATTCAATACACACATTAAACTCCAACCACCAAGCTTCATTAATGACCAAAAGAAAATCCCACCCCACCCACCAACAGACTTTGAACCCTCAACAAAACCCTCAACAAATGATTATATCTCCTCAAAACCGAACTCCCTTAGGCCCCTCATATGCCCAAGCCACTGCCCAGTCCCCGGCCTCAACACAACCGTTATCTTTTCCCTTCACCTCACAGAGGTTTACCTCACCACCATGGCGCCATTACATAGATCAAAATCCTTGGCTTTCAAACTTTGCACAGAATACTCCACCCACAAACCGGCCAGACCCTCTTCCAACACCACCGGACCCCTCCAAGGCGATCTGGAGGGGACGGTGTTACAACTGTCTTGTTAAGGGACACGACCAAAGTGAGTGCGTTAGTAGGGAACGAGTGTGTGCTAGATGTTGGGAAAAGGGCCACGAAGCGAAACAATGCACGCTAGTGTTACCAATCAGCCAGCCACGGTTCGACCCACTCATTCCCCGTGGTAACATGGGTGACTCGCTGTTACCTCCAAACCGACCCAAGTCAGCCACGGTCTTCATACCCGAGACGGACAAAATGAAGCATGACATGCTCGAACTCAACAGGGCGATCGTCATCGATGCGAGATTGCGCCCGACGCACACCACACAAGTGCTTCAATCTGTTTTGATGACAATTTGTAAATCCGACTATCCATACCCACTCACACATATGTCGGGGCACCAGTATTTCCTTCTCCTACCATATGGGGCTGACCGTAACCGGTTTATACATGAATATGGCAAACCGTTGCAAGAGCTAGGCTACATCATGTTCCCGTGGAGCACCGCAGTTAATGCTTACCCAACAAGCCTTAAATTCAAAGTATGGCTAGAACTCAAGCGCGTCTCCCCACAAGCTTGGTGTGTCGAACATTTAATCGCTGCGGTTAGCTCCTTTGGAGTGGTTCTAGATCATGCACCGATGAGTAAGGTGAACTCTCTTGAAACTATGATGGCGGTTATCGCGCTCCCCGACCTTGCATTGATCCCTCACTTGATTACTATGTGGATACATGGGTTTTCACGAGATATTGAGGTACATGTGCATAGTTGGCTTGAGGAGCCGATACCATTCCTGCCGGTAGAGGATGCGACTCCCTCTGATCAGTTCTTCGCAACAGTCCAACACGATAATGTTCGAGCAATGACCGGTTATAAGCACGAGTTAGATGGCAAAGGGATGGTGGCGGTGGACTTTGATGTATTACTGGGGGTTTGGAAGAAAGAACAACCAGGGCCAGAGAAGGACAAGTTGCAAGCAGTCTTGCAATCGAGCCCCCATTTTGAAGAATATCTCAGGCAGATCCCGGAAGTCGCATCTCCGGCCGTGCACAGGCAACTGTCAGATGTCAGACCCGTTAAGGCAAACGGCAAAGACCCGATTGATGAATTAACAGGTCAATTATTACAAATGGAGAATCCAGTAATTTTTCAAAAAGGAGATAATGGGACAAAGGCATCAGAAACAGTACCTGCTACCTTCGTGCTACCTATCCATCACACTGGGTCTATTTCTCCTTTTGTTTGTCAGAATGATTTGATGGTTTCAGGAGGCCTTTTGATTCAAAATGAAAATTTGAAATTAACGGGTACAGACCCACAACAGAAAATTCCCAACACTTATCAGAGCCCAATCCTCCAATATAATTCCTCAAATTGGGCCGAACCAAACAACAGAATTGAGTTGGGCCAGCAGAATACTAATTTGGAAACAAATGGGGCTTCTATTAACGTTGCCCCCCCTTTTACCCAAACCCAACTAAATGACTCACCAGCCCCCAATCGGATTATTGATCTCTCTTCTTTTCCTTCCCCAACCCACCAACCTGGCCAACAATCCAATCCCATTCACATCTCTTCCCCTTCCAACTCTTTGATTCTAGACTCAGAGGAGGAAAAAGAAATACACACCTCACCCAAAAGAGAGACCATTGAATCTGAACCATCCGAGTATTATCCCACTGATGAAGATGAGACTAGAGTGGGCATAGAAGAGGACGAGACTCAAATGGCCATTGATGAACCCCTCCAGGGACCTATAGAAGGCCTTGGGACAGATGAGGATGAATTGCATCTCAGTGACTATATGGATCAAGAGCAAGAGCTACAACCACAAAATCAGTTTATGCCGGACCCTTGCTTGATGGACCAATCCGATTCAAATGGATCGGGTATGGACATGTACCAAATAGGGATGCCGTACGAAACAATATCGGATGCGGAGATAAGAGTTCTTGAGGAGGAGATAAGGCTCCAAGATGAACAGGATGCATACCAAAGTGCACTCAATGATCCACTACAAGCACACTTATTTGAAGAGCAGCCACCACCACCAACCGAACCAATCTCACCCCCGCCACCACCACCAACATCCAACTCTCCTCCACCACAGCAAGCCCAAGCTGTAAGGAGAAGTGCACGTATACTTCAGAGGGGAGAGACAAGGCGCTATGGGGATCAGAAAAATAAGGCCAAAAAAGGGGAAAAGATGGGACTCCTGGACACCGACTTAGACCCGGCCAAACAAGCGGAGCTGCTACGTGCACTAAGGCAGGATGACATCGCAGCAGTACCGCTGCAGCAGGACATGGCGGAGAAAGCCGATCTTTATTGTGGCATATCGAATCCCACTCGGATAAGTGGGTCGGATTTAATGCTAAACGGGTCAGGTTCAATGTTACGCGGGTCGGGTTCGAATGAGCTGGTCGCAGATCCGAATAGCCTCCAAGTAGGAAACACAGGGGTTGGACGAGAGCTCCCTGAGCTTCAGGAAAATGAGGTTGAGGTGGTTCAGGGCATAGAGGCGGCCCATGACTCTCAACTGGGGCAGACCGAAAATTTGACAGCAGGCATTGATATTGGTGGCAACAATAGCAGGAACGATGATGGGGAATCAGTTCTAGGGGCTTTTGACTTTGATAGCGATATCGATCTCTCCGACGAGGAGGAGATCGATTCAGCTATCTAAGTAAGTTTGTGTTCTATTTTAGGGTAGTTTAGCCTTGATTAGTTGTTTAATTTTGTGACACCGTCCATATACGGTTTGATTGTAACACTATCATGTGCCTTTTGTGTAACACTACCTTTAATGATGAATGATTTTAATTTTAAAATGAGTGCTTTAAATTGGAATGTGCGAGGTTTGGGTGATGCAAACAAATGTGCGGTTATTAAAGAGCTAGTAATCGAGAGTAAACCGGACTTAATTTGTTTCCAAGAAACAAAGTGGTGTGAGTGTTCTTTTTTTGATATGAGGAAGGTATGCCCTTCGAATTTTAAAAAATATGAAACCTTAAATGCGGAAGGAACGAGAGGGGGAATTCTACTCGTGTGGAGTATGAATTTTTCTCATATACAATCTTTTAATTTTAATTACACAACAACAACAATTTAAAAAAAAAGGGGGTTCACATTCATGTGTACTGGGGTCTACGGACCACAGGAGGATTCAAATAAAAGATTATTTTTGGAAGAACTTAGAACTATCAGGGCCATGAATAATTTGCCATGGCTAGTTTTGGGAGACTTTAATCTTTACAGGTTGGTTGAAGACACAACAGGAGAGGCCCGTAATGTTGGTACGATGCAAGATTTCAATAACTTCATCGACGAATCGGGGATGATTGATGTACCATTGCAAGGACGCTCATTCACATGGACGAGCAAAAGACCGCAACCGACCTTCTCAAAACTGGACAGAGTTCTCTTATCAGGACACTGGAATGACTTTGGGGCGTCATATGACCTCACGGACCTGCCGGCAACTGCCTCGGATCATGTACCTTTAATTCTCAGAATTAGGCCGCATTCCAATCCACCGAAAAGACTCTTCAAGTTTGAGACCTTTTGGCTAAAATACGATGACATGAGAGAGGTTGTCGAGCGAGCATGGGCAGCGGTAACAGTGCTCAATCCGGTAGTTCGGTTCCAGAAAAAAATCAGGGTGGTTCAGAGAGAGCTGCGAACATGGGCACAAACCAAATTTGCGAGGAGGGAGACATATCTAACAAGATCTAAATGGGTGCTCCAAGTTCTGGATAGGGTAGAGGAAGTCAGGGAGTTAAACACAGTTGAATTCAGCTTGAGAATTAGATTGAGAGCACATATTTTTGCACTTGCAGCTGAAAAAGAGGAAAAATGGAAACAAAGGTCGGGATGCACCTGGTTAAAACTGGGCGATAAGAATACTAAATACTTCCATGCAATGGCAAATGTCAGGAAAAACATCAACTCTATAGAGACTCTGCAGGCAGAGAATGGTCAGGCCATATCATCCACCCTACTGCCAGACTATTTGAGAGCGCATTTCAAAGGAATCCTGGGAACGAAAATCCAGCATCCAAGGCCATTCGACCTTTTCGGGAGGGTGGGACCCGCAATGCCGAACGAACTACAGGCACTAGACAATCTCATCGACGAAGCAGAGATTTTGCAGGCAATCTCAGACATGCCTAAGGGGAAAGCAAGTGGTCCGGACGGCCTCCCGATTGAGTTTTATCAGGTCTTCTGGGCTACAATTAAATTGGATCTCATGGAGCTTATCAGGGAATTCGTAAGGAACAATGTTACCATCAAATGTATCAACAAAGCGGCAATCACCTTGATCCCAAAGAAGCAAAACCCAGAACGAATTTCGGACTACAGACCGATAAGTGTTATTAATACTGTAGTAAAGATCATCACTAAAATCATGGCAAATAGGTTGCAACCGCACCTACACCACCTGATCTCAAACAGCCAGACGGCGTTCATTCAGGGGAGATCCTTAATGGAATCTTTTCTTTCTGCAAGAGAGTTCCTTAATTTTTGTGTTAAAAGGAAACTACCGTCCATACTATACAAGGTGGACTTCGAAAAGGCTTTTGATACAGTGGACTGGTGTTTTCTTATAAACCTACTGGTGGAGAGGGGCTTCCCCCCGGCATGGATTTCTTCGGTTCTCAATATTCTAAGTACGTCTTCTTCAACGATTAGAATCAATGGGTCATACACAAGGTTTTTTACACATAAAAGAGGCTTGCGGCAGGGAGACCCCCTCTCACCAATGCTCTTCATCCTGGTGGCAGATTCTCTAAACAGATTTTTGCGGGGGGTGACAGACATAATGCCGCAACATGTGAGCATTCGACCGGAAACAATTCAATATGCGGATGATACTTTGATAATCTGCGAGGCGCATCCCACTTCTTTGAAACTTCTAACACATGTGTTAAATGTTTATGCTGAACTAACGGGATTACAGATTAACCGAGCCAAAAGCACTTTTGTTCCGATTGCGATTCCGACGGGTAGGGTGCATGTCATACAAGCCATCATAGCATCCGAACCATCACAACTGCCAATTAGGTACTTGGGGTTACCTTTATCGGTTAGGAAACCGAGGAAAATTGACTATCAACCGATGCTTCAGGCGATACAGCGGAGAATGGAAGGATGGACATCCAACTTCCTGTCCTATGGTGGCAGAATCACGTTGGTCAAAGCAGTATTATCGGCTATGCCGCTACATTACATGCAGGCCTTCAAAATTCCTGTAGGTGTTATTAAACACATAGACAAAATGAGAAGGAATTTTCTTTGGAAGGGCAATGACACATGCAGAGGGATTAACTGCTTGGTTAATTGGGACCGGGTGTGTGCATTAAAGATAAACGGAGGCCTGGGTATTATTAATCTGAGACGTCAGAATGATGCACTGCTGACTAAATGGTTGTGGGCAATCGAAAATAATCCGGTGGGACTGTGGCCGCAAACGTTAAGCACACTTCACGGTTTGACTTTGGCATCGCAAATGGATTCATTAGGGCAAGGGGCCTCCTTCTTTGTCAAAGAATTGGTAACACTACGCTATTTTTTAGATGCATCAGTGCGAATATCAGCAGGGGTCAGAGAGTGGAGATGGACTCCATCGGGGGCTTTCTCGTGTGCCTCGGCATATAGAGCAATGCAACATAGTGGAATCATATCTTGGAGTCACGGCAAAATATGGAAATTAAAGGTTCCAATGAAAGTCAAGATATTTATCTGGCTAATGTTGGATGACAAACTCCTAACTCAAGAGGTGCTCTTATACAGAGGGTGCACGATTCAAACGGGTTGTCACCTCTGCTCGGCAAATTCGGTGGAGACTGGGGACCACATCATGTGGGACTGTGTCTATGCAAGGCACTTCTGGACAGGATTGAAGGCGCAATACAACATCTCCATTACGGGTGCGGTGGACATAATCACTACCTGGATCAATGGAAGAAAACAAAACGCACGCGACTCACACTGGGACCTTGTCTGGGCGGCAGGCGTATGGGCTCTCTGGCGGGAGAGAAATAGGAGACTGTTTTCAGCAAAAAGGAGGGCGGTGCATCGATTGATCAACGATACATCACTAGAGATTGAGAATTGGCGCATACACATCTAGGAAATAAATTTGGGATCTCGACATGAGGTTGAGATGTTAGCTCCTGGGTATAGGGGCCGGGGGATGTAATTTATATACGTACGACATGTAAATAAACTTTTTTATTAATATATCTGTTGTCGACAATTGTCGACAACCATCAAAAAAAAAAAAAAAAAAAAAAAAAATAATCGTCGTTCATAAGAGATTGTGGTGTGTGTGTGTATATATATTATGCACAAAGAGAGGGTTATCTTTGTAATTTGCATCAAATTAAGTGACAATTACTATTATACAGTCTTAAGTTCCTTTATTCTGAAATGCAAAATTCTAAAAAAATAACTTGATGCTTGGAAGAAAATATAATATTTTGTATTAAGAATATGATTGGGATCATTAATTGTATACTTGCAATCGATAAGGTTGCATTGCAAATAAAGTTTTTAAGGGGAATACATTTTCCTCTTTTATTTTGTCTTTCTTAACGTCAATGGTTCATTCATTTTCCTACCTTGTCTATAAGAATTACTTTCAAGTTTCAACGGTAGCACATATTTTGTGTATAATTAAGCTCAAGTAGGTAACCATACAGAATATCTACAGTAACCGTTGTGTACTGATAAAAGAAAAATTACACCTAATTAAACAATCTGTGAAACGAAAAATGCATAAAAGAAAAATATAGAAAAATCATTATATATGATATATTAAGCTCCTACAAATTATATATGCAAAACGGTTTACAAATTTATTGGTGGTCCGGGATTGAATGTGCTCTCTCACCGACAATCCCAAAACTCAGCTCAAAGACAATTAATATTTGAAAGGATATCAGATATGACATGCATATATATATATATAACTTTATCCTCTAGCAAGTTGCGAAACCAATTGCAAGTAGTACTAGTATTGTTTGCATTTTGGCTATATATACGAAGCTGTTGAGATATCTATATATGAGGACCCATTGAAACTCTGGACCACACAAATAAATACATTATATACCAATCCCACAGCCTGCGACAATTATGGTTATGTAGTCAACATCCTTCACGTATAATATATATAGCATGTTTTACTAAAGAACAAAGCTCTTTTTTATTATTATTATTATTATTATTATTATTATTATTATTATTATTATTATTTAGTTGAAAGAATGAAGCATTGCTTTTTTTCGAACTAGAAATTTACAATTACATAGGAATATGATATATTAAGGATGAGTATATTTGATAGTCGGTGATAACAACATTGAAAGTAATTGAAATATATAAATAAAATGAGTGAGGCTATGGTACAATGCATAGTGTGGATTGGTCCGCACTATGGATCAATAACTTCGCTTTCGAAGTTTAAATAGTCAATTTGAACTGTTCAGCATGATCTCCATATGTAAAAACTCACTATTTTGAATGGTCTAGAATTTTTAGATGTAAATTTTGATCTACAAGTATATTTTTTATTCATAGTAGAGACCAATCCGCACTATGCATTGTAGGCTTGTATAGTTGTAGCATAACCTCACTCAAATAAAATTATAACTATAATCTTTACTACTTCAATTGTGTATCGAAGTTTAAAGTAATTTGAAGATCATGACAACAGGAACTTTATGTAGCACGCCACTCTATACATTGATGTATATGCAAAGTGTAAATTATACATGTCATAAAAAATAGTAAAAAACAAAAAAAATAAAAAACATTAGTCAATCCAGCTCACCCCTGCTCCTTTTGTTCCTGCTTTCTTCATCACCTCTCTAATATTAGCTGAAATATCCCACAAACCCACGCTTGCATATGCATTTGAAAGTGTTACATAACCTGATACATCATCTCTAGAGAAAAATCCTTCACCAAATTCACCACCACCTCCATTCATCAATGAAGCCTCAACCAATGAATGCTTCATACTTGCACTCACATTATAAGGCATATTTAAAAGTAAATTCTTAGCCTCATCTAATCTCCCAGCCCGGTTAAGTATATCAACCATGCAACAATAATGCTCTAGTGAAGGCCTTATCCCATAATTTTTCTCCATGTTCTCAAAAATATTGCATGCATCATTGACCAAACTGGCATTTCTAAAAGCATAAAGTAAACTCAAAAAGGTTATCTCATTAGGTCTCACCCCAGATTCCATCATCTCATTAAAGAAATTTAATGCCTTTCCTGATAAACCATTGTAGCTGCAACCCATTATCATGCCAGTCCAACAAGCTACATCTTTTGTCTTTGCTAATTCAAAAACCCTAAGGGCATCCTTGATAATTCCACATTTTGAGTACAGGTCTATTAGACAAAGGGTTATTATATTATCTAATTCAAACCCTACTTTTATAGTGTAACAATGTACATGTGAACCACCTTGTAACCAGGAAAGAGAAGAGCATGCTTTAAGAATGCATGATACAATGTATTGATCTGCTTCTATTTTAAAAATTGTCACCATTTCTCTAAACAAAGAAAATGCGATTTGGTTTGAGCCATGTTTCACACAAGCTGATATAATACAGGTCCATGCCATAGCATCTTTACATGTTAAACCCTTGAATATTTTTAATGCATCATATATCCTTCCACACATAGCATAAAAATCCAAAAGAGATGTCCCGATAACATGATCTAAATCATATCCAGTTTTCACTATGAAAGCATGGCCCTGACACCCTAATTTGATATCTTCCATGCTTGAACAGACCTTTAATGCATTTAGTATGGTAAAGAAATCAGGCATTATACCTGAATTATGTATACATCTAACCATTTTAAGTGCAAGAGTATCATGCCTATTAATCACCAGTCCAGAGAGCATTGAATTCACAAGTGGTAGCCTTTCTGAAATTTCCTCACTACAATTAACATGGAATTCAAACACACGAATAGCATCAGTAATATTGCCACAATTTGCGTACATGTCAATTAAAGCTGAACCGGTATGACAGTTCAACCCATAACCAGATTTCAAAAGGTAACAATGAATTTGCCTTCCCATTCTCTCAAACTCAAGGGATCCACAGGCCTTGAGCACACAAGGAAATGTGAAACCATCAAATCTTAAACACCTCCTATGCATCAGCAAAGCATAATTCAGTGCTTTGTCACTCTCAATTTCTGCCAAACCAGCTATCATGGTATTAAATGAAACAGCATCAGGTGGCGAGATGCAATTAAATAGTTCCTCTGCCTCATTTACATAACCTTCTCGCAAATAACCCGAGATCATGGTGTTACAAGAATTAGTGTCAGCCAAATGAAATGCATTAAAAAAATTCCGGGCTTCACTTAAAACCCCACATTTAACATACATGTCAATAATTGTATTTCCTAAAATTGTATCACACTGTATTTCTCTCTCCTTGATGAAATTGTTTATGAGCCTACCAAATTCAAGGTCATGGGCCAAGGCACATGCCTTTAAGGCAATTGAAAGAGTATGTGCGTTAGGCACCTCTAAACCATGATTTAGCATATTACTAAAGACCCTCAGTGCCTCTTTTGCATTTCCATGACGTGTGTAATTAGAAATCAGGGTGGTCCAAGAAGCCACATTTTTGTGCGGCATTTCATCAAACAGGTTGTGTGCGTGGGAGTGATAGGCACATCTGGAGTACATATTAATGAGGTTGTTTGCTAGGTAAGTGTCAGAACAGATACCTACTTTAATCAGGTGAGAATGGAGGGAAAGGCCCAGTTCAATGGAGAGTGATATCGCATGACTGCGTATCGTTTTCGCGATCAATTCAAAATCCACAACGGGGTAGGAGATGCCAATTGAAGCGGCGTTAGTGTGAGGCCTAATTGAACATAATCTCGCCATTGATACACTCCGCTCAATTCTCTTCTACCTATTGTGCTCTCGGGACTCGGGGGAAAGTTGAGAAAGAGAGACTGAGCATGGATCAGAACCAGAACCAGAACCAGTGTTATTACTTGTCAATTTTGCGAGCTGATTATATTATTGCTAAAGATCTGTTTTGTCGTATCTTTGCCTATCCTTTTTTATTGCTCTTTCAGACAGTCTTTTGGGCCCAGAAGCCCATGGGCTAGTTTGGTATTTATCCAGTATTTAGCTATTCAATTTCTATTGCATCGACCCATTTTACCTTTTCTTAATTAATCTGAGTCTCCTCGGTAATTAACAAGGGAAACTCAAACCATACAAACAAGAGTAAAAATTTGCAAACAGCATCTAAAGACAATAAATAGCCCATATTTAACGCGTAATTGATTAATGCAATTATTATCACCAAATAATTAACCCCATATTTGAGGACTGAGATTGCCTTTACAAAATGAAAATTGAAATAAATCAGACAGGATAACCGGTAAAGGTAGTTGCTACAATGGGACTTCTCACTTCATGTTTCCCCTTATCATCTACCCATGTCAGTGAAGCATGAACTACCTCCTCGTCTCTGTTCCTAATCTGCCCCTCTATTCTGACCTCAAAGCTCTGCTTCTCATACTTCTCTGTAAACACCAACTTATCCGGATTAACAGTGATTAAGAGTCCCTTAACCCCCTTTACTACTGCACTGTAAGTGGCCTCCTTATCCCCAACATTTGTCACAGTTCTCTTAAAAACCTTAACAGCCTTTTCTGTTAAAGAGCTTCCATTATTACCCTTGAAAAAGGTGATAAAAGACGGGTAATTGAGATCCTCCGAAGCATCACTGCAATCGATTGACGAAGAACGGGTGATAATCTTGATTTGATTATAAGTAAAATTGGATGCACATAGGAGCTTTATGTAGTCCTTGGGCCCGGCATCGTATACTAGACCCGGATCGAGTGCCTTGTTGGGTTCGATATGTCCCGAGCCCATGGCTAGAGGAGTTGCCACGTGGCCTTTTGTTCCTATATCTTTAATTGGCTTGAGTGTGTTATCTAAATAACTCGCTGTTGTCATAATTGCTGAACGGATCATGGCCGGGCTCCACTCCGGCCGTGCGGCTCTGAGCAATGCTGCCACACCTGACACATGGGGACACGCCATGGAAGTGCCAGATATAATGTTGAATGGTGCAAAGAGCTCACGGGACCCAACATAAGCTACCGATGAGTTTTGAGCCCATGATGCGAAAATTAGGGATCCCGGTGCCGCTATGTCAGGCTTTAACACCTTTGGACAGCTGGCTGATGGGCCCCGCGAGGTGTAACTTGTCACTTGAGGAGCGGTACCCACACCTAAAATGGTCTTTCGAAACTGTAAAGTAGCCGTAGGATTTGAGCTCTTATTGATGTAGCCCAAAAGTATGGCCCCATCTGATGGCGTTACAATAGCCCCAGGGAAAGAGAAACTGACATAAAATTCACTGTATATGTAATCTGTTATGAAGAGACTGCCATCTACTTTGGCAGCTCTAACTGTCTGTACGGCCAAACCGATGTAGTAGTCTTTCGTGCTGCATACCACAATACAATTCCGAGTTTGTTTTAACCTTTTCTCATCCGAACAATTGCCCATAAACTTTAGAGGCAAATCTTTCAAAAATACAGGTTTTCCAGGGTATATAGATTCAGCATCAATCAATGTGCCGTCTCCGAGCCGTACTTCTCCACTAAAGACCCGGTTCACTGTGCTGGCTGCTACTGTAGTTAGCCAGGGAGTCCCATTGTGTAAATACCCTAGGTCAGGTCCCTCGTTACCTGCTGAGGTAATTACAACAATACCCTTTTCCATTGCGGCAAAAGCAGCTATGGCTATGGGGTCTTTGTATAAAGGCACCCCATCAAACCCTAACGACAAGGAAATTACATCAACACCATCAGAAACGGCTCGTTCTGCCGCTGCTAAAATATCAGAGGCATAGGCGCCCTCATCCCAAAGAGCCTTATACATTGCTACCCTTGCACGTGGCGCCATACCGCTAGCGGTCCCCTCAGCATACCCAAAGAAGGAAGCCCCAGGTACAACACTGCCGCCAGCTGTCGATGAAGTGTGTGTACCATGACCTTCGGTGTCACGTGGTGTCGTGTTGGATAGTGTTAGATTAGGGTTGTTAGTTAGCAGCCCTTTGTTGAATGCTCGTGCACCTATAAGTTTGTTGTTGCATGATGAGGGGCCGAATCCAGGACCCGTTTCGCATGCACCACGCCACCTTTTTGGTACCGGTGGAAAACCCATGTCATTGAAACTTGCGCTCTCGGGCCATACACCAGTATCAACTAAACCTATAATAACATCCTCCCCTCTACCAGATGCAGGCCATAGACCAGCACCTGGCTGATCAAGACCAAGAAATTTCGGGGTGTATGTTGTGTCAGGTTTCACCGGCATGTCAGAATGATATGACAACACTCCAGGTGTGTTTTTTAGGAGAGAAAGTTGTGATTGAGTGAGTCGTGCGGCGAATCCATGTGCCACATTGTCGTATACATAAAGAATATCTCGCACGGGATCCGATGTGTTGTCAGTGGTTACAAGCATTGAAGTGTACCAGTCGTGGTGAGTTGAGTAGGCTTTGGGCATGAGAGATTTGTCCATGTAGACAATGTACATGGCAGGATCTGCTGACACACATGTTAGTGCAAGTAGTATAGTAAGAGTGAATGTGATTACTGGTATATGGAGTTTCATAGTGTTGGAATTAATTGGTTATTGGATTATGATAACTATGAGGAAGTACAGATGGTACTTATAAAGAAATCGAGAGGCATGTGAGTGTTCAGGAGAAGATCGAATTAAGATATGGGATATGAATATATGATCGATATTATTTTGCATTCTATTTTGGTGGGTGGTTAGTCACAATTTGTACAAGCCAAGGCCAAGCTGTGTAGGGTCCAGAATATATATATATATAGAATTTGATATAAATATATATGACTATGAGAGTGAGACTTGCAAGTGTGGTGGAGAGACTATTGGCGTGTATAACGCATGCATGGACCCAAAACTCGTTTATAATTTCTTCACGGATCTACCTTAGATGATTTAATTCATAGAAAATTGTGGAAAGATAACGTTATTAATTAATTACCCGTAGAAAATTAAAACAACCTCCTAGCTTCACTATTTAATTAATTAAGCAATGGAATTGCACATGCAAATTAGGTACAGACATCTTGAAATTTTGTTTTAGGAGCTGTCTGCTTGTCCCATATATATACAATTGAGTGAGGCTATGGTGCTATGCATAGCACGGATGGCTAGTGTACTACGGCTCAATATGGTACTTTTTAAAATCCTAACGGTCGATCCGACCGTTCAATGTGATAACCATATGAATATGTACTTGCAAACTAACTTTTATATTTTTTCGAATTTCTTTACTATTTTTTCAGATAGGTAGAATTTTGATGGTCCAGAATTTTCAAAAAACACTGATTTTTCTATCTATCTAAAAAAATAGTAAAAAAATTCGAAAAAATATAAAATTTAGTTTGCAAGTACATATTCATATGGATATCACATTGAACGGTTGGATCGACCGTTAGGATTTTAAAAAGTACCATATTGAGCCGTAGTACACTAGCTATTGGTGCTATGCATAGCACCATAGCCTCACTCTATACAATTAATACAAGAGAAGGGATCAAATTACATCCTTTTTTTTGTGACACACTTTGACATCTACTATTTTCAAAGTCCAAATAGTCGATCCAAACCGTTCAACATGATGGATATATTAAAATGTGCTTGGAGATCAAATTTTACATTTTTTTGAATTTTTTTACTATTTATTAAGATGGTTACAAAATCATTGTTTTTAGACCATTGAAAAACAGCGATTTTGTAATAGTGAGCCTATGGTACTATGCATAGTGCAGATTGGTCTATACTTTGAATCATTATTTACATTTTCAAAGTCCTAACGGTCGATATGAACCGTTCAACATGATCTCCATATGAATATATACTTGCAACTAAATTTTACATTTTTTAGATTTTTTTTACTACTTTTTTAGATATATAGAAAATCACTATTTTTAAATGGTCCAAAATTTCCAGATCAAATTATTTTCCACCTATCTAAGAAAATAGTACATTAATTCTGAAAAATATAAATTTGGTCTGCAAGTACATTTTCATATGGAAATCATGTTGAACGGTTCAGATCGACCATTAGATCCTTCAAAATGAAAATATGAGTTCATAGCGCGGGTCAATATGCGCTATGCGCCTATGCATAGTACCATAGCTTCACACATATATAATTCCCAGAAGGAAATCATAAAAAAAAAAACAAATCCCTGAAAGGAATAAACAAGGAACAATTTGGGCTGGCACTGCAGGGATTGGGGCATGACAATTGATCCACCCACTATTTTCTCCTTGTATAAATGTTTTCATCCGTTTAAAAATCATTGCCAAACTAATAAAAATCTGTTTATCTTCACTACTGACTATCAGGATATATTCTTTTTAGTTTAGATATAAATATAATGCACCTGATCTTTTTCTATCAAATATACTGTTATGAACATGCCTATTTTTTACTTTATAGCATATAGCTCATTATTTTATTGCTCATTTGACAATTCTTATGCAGATCAATAATATGATATGGGTCCTTTTTATCTTCATTTGACTTGCTTTTAAATGAATCAACCCTTTCAATGCTGCGCACTTGAAAATTGAAATGTATGTTTCTATCTGAGGTTGTACTTGAACAGTAGTTCTTATTATCCGCATATTTCACATCGACCATTCCAAACCGCCACTCTCCATATTACAAAATCCGAATCATCTTAGGTGTATATGGAACTCTTTGTACTGTGATTAATATCTTCTATTTGTTAATTTAGGATTCTGTAAATTTCAGCAGTTAGTCTTGTATCAGAACGTGTGTACCACCCTCACCCTGTACCAGTTCTAAAATGCCAATATTTCAATTCTTGACTCTGCTGAAAAATGAAATGTTACAAAGAAACTGAAAATACTGGTAAGTAATTTGATAAATATTTCTTTTTAATATTGTATCTTATAACAAACAATATGTTGCTTGATATGGATATCTTAGATTGTCAGACTAGATCTATATATATATATAATGGAATTGTATTCTCAGGAGAGAAATTATCAATGAATTGTCTTCTCACTCCTTGCCACTCTTTAATTAAGTCACACATATTACTGAAATATATGCAAAAACTTCTCATTATTTCTATTTAACACAAACATTTGACTAAAAGGCACACAAAAATATTACATTAACTGAAAACCAAGCTTCCATTGACAGACGAAACACGGTCACCGCCTGATACTTGCCAGACTCAGAGAGAGGTACATTAATTTCTCCATCGAGATGATATATTATAGACCTGAGTGCGTGTGCTGCTCTCATAACTGCTGCTATCGCCAGAATCTGATACAGTCTTTTGTAGCAAGCTTGCCTTTTCCAAGGGGCTGTCTTTGTAATTTGCACCAGGCCGGCGATCCTGTACATAATTAATATGTTGATAGATATTTATTAATGTAGGGAACCGTATTGGAAAATTTATCAATATTTTAAATAGTTGTAGAATCAATGTGCATTTTTAGATAACCCAGTGATACTGTAATTGAAATTTTCAGATTTTTAATAATTTAGTGAACCGTAAAGGAAAACTATAATCTCTGTGCGACTTACATCACGATAAGGGAAATCATCAACTTCAAGCATATGAACAACATGACCCATTTTAGGCCTCTTGTGTGAATCAGGATCCACACATCTCAAAGCAACTAGAAGGATCTTTTTCAATGCCCGATTAGACGGTTTCTCTGGCAATTTCGGGTCTAAAACCCCTTCGTAGTTCCTATTTGTCACCATAATCTTCAGCCATTCTACCAGATTAACCTGAAAGTAGATTTCGGATAACTAGTCTTTTAAAAAGATGACAGTGTTAAGTGTTAACCATCTTCTCTTAGTATGGTTTGGGGTTTAATATTAGAAATGTCCTATGGGCCAAATTCTTTTGGGCCGAAATTAATATGTGAATTTCTGAAATGAGATATGGATTAAATCATGGATGCCTTTTTTTGTTAAAGCATAATGTTATAATGTCTAGGCTTCTAATTCTCCTTCATCAATAATTGAGTTTCAGAAGTGGGTTCAAGTAAAACAGGCAGCTTGAAGATAGGTATGGGTATAAAGGGATATGATATCGCTTATTCGCTTGTGAGTTCTCTTTTCATTGTGAAATTCAAATTGCTACTAGTTGTATGCAGATTATCATCGTGAAATTGAAAGTGCTACCAGTTCTCTTTTCATTGTGAAATTGAAATTGCTACTAGTACTGATTGTCATTTTGCACAACCAAGCGATGGGCAAAAAATAAAAGATAAAATGTTCCACTTCTTATCAGAATAAAATATTATGATTTGGAAACAAATTTATAAAAAAAAAAAAAAAAATGAGGTTACGAACAAACAAATATAGGTAAGGTTTTTGTTGTAACTCGGTGATAAGTTAAGGGTGGTTTTTGCAAAGTTTTACTAACCTCGCCAGGTGGACGGCTGTAGTCTACCGGGTTACGACCTGATATGATCTCCATTATAAGTATCCCAAAACTATACACATCACTTCTCTCATTTAACATGCCAGTGCTTGCATATTCTGGTGCTACATAACTGCACAATAGAAACATACCATCATTAACAAGAAGATATTTTGGTATGTAGCACAAAAATTAAGGGCAAACCCCATTATATTTGAAGAATACAAATACAACGCTGTAAAATATCCTTGCTCCTTGTAAAATGAGAGAGAGATTAGATTATATTGATCCGATTAACTCTCAACTCACACACACTCTATTAACTAGTTTGAGTTGAGATTTCCCAATTAATTCTTCTTCCTCAAATAAAATTATAGAATTATGAGTTACTTTTGATTAAAAGATTTAACTGAAAACTGACCCAAATGTACCCATCACACGAGTGGTGACATAGCTTCTTTCAGATCCCAAAAGCTTTGCTAATCCAAAATCAGAGACTTTGGAGTTCCAATTCTTATCCAGTAAAATATTGCTTGATTTAATGTCACGATGTACTACTTTCGGCTCAAGCCCTTCATGTAAATATGTAATCCTGGTCAAAGTATAATTAAGGCAATATTAATTATATCAACTGGTACTGGTAGAACAAAAACAACAAGGAAGAGAGCAGTCATTCCTTTGCAGGAATACAAAAATTACCCTTTGGCAGTTGAAAGAATGATGTTCATGCGAATATCCCAATTTAGAGGACTAGTAGATCCCACATTTCCATGAAGCCATTGCTCTAAGTTGCCGTTATCCACGAACTCATAAACAAGTATCCTAAAGATAATTCAAAACATGATTTACTCATAGAAAGTATTAGTCAAATTGTATATGATTATCCTAAAAAGTACCTGTTTGCCCCCTCAACACAAAATCCCAATAATCTTACTAAGTTCTTATGCCGAACTCGACCAATTGCCTCCACTTCTACCTTGAATTCCCTTTCAGCTTGGCCCCTGATATAAAAGTCTTTATCACAACTTTATTACAAACAAATGAAAATTTAGTTTCAGTATAAGATGCAAGTTCAAAACTTTTAAAATTAGTTATCCGATATATCAGATTAGTACGAGAGCATTAACATGAACGGTTAGTTAGGTTTCAAAGACCTTGTCACCTTGTATGCTATGAGACATGAAAACTTCTTTTCAGAAAGTGTAGAAATTGAATCTCGTACCAGGTTAGTATTGTATTTGAACTTATTTAAAAAACAGAGATGGAGATTTGAAGCATAATTGGGGCATGAAAATTATGGGGATTTTAACCCTAATACTCTGTGAACTTCGCAGTATTAAATTTCGGAGCATCTGAAATCCTTCATAACCAAGAGAGAACATGTACAATAATTACCTATTATTGAGCAAATTTTTGACAGCTACATGGACCCCGTCATGAAGAACACCTCGGTAAACAATACCATAGCCTCCTTCTCCAATCACATTTTTATCTGAAAAACCATCTGTTGCCAGTTCAAGATCGCGCAATGTGTACCAGTGTCCCCACCCCAGGTGTGACACTTCTGGGCCCTGTTAGAAGTTTAAAAAGGTAAAGTGACAGTAAGTAATACAGCTAAACCTTGGCGGTTGGCAGGGATAAAGATTTTTAAGAGAGTAGTTTTGGCTTCATGCAGCGCACGACCATATGCATTTACAATTAACAATTATGCTTCCTGTTAAGTATTGATAACTGAGATTTTTATTGCATTTACAACCAAACAGGCATGAAATAATACCAAAATTCTCACCATTTCGGCAGCTCTGTTATCTACAGTGCTTCCCTGTTTCTCTAGGTGCTCAATCCGACACCCTTTACCAATCTCCACATAAATTCTCTTCATACTCAGCTCTCCAATCTCATCCTTCAACAAAGCCGCCTTTTGATCAATTTCACCCGCATTCTGATTCTGTGTTTCAATAGGGACTTGTTCGATTTCTAGTATTTCTTTGGAGAAAACAGGGATTGAAGGAGTCTTTGGGCGGCGCTTGGAGGCAAGCCATAGAGAGAAGAGAATTAAGAGAAGAACAAATGCAACACCAATGGCTATACCGAGAATGACCCATAGACGAAGGCCGAATATTGCGGTGTGTTTCGAGAGTATATCCTTCAAGTATGGAGAATTGGAACCTGACATTTTCTCTAATTTCTAAGATGGTAAAGATGGTAATTCTGGCAGAATTATGGGTCTAAGTGGAAATGCGAGATGTGCTTTATGCTACATCACTAGTATGGAAACTAATAAATATTCCATGTACAAAAGATGAGAGCTTTTTAGAGGAAGAATTGAAAAAACAATTCTGATGAGAGATTTGGGAGAAGATAGAGGAAATGCAGAAGGTTTAATTTGTTTATGAAAATGTTGCATGGGAAAAGAAAGTGGCACTGAATAGTGTGGAATAGTAAACTAACAGCACCAATAGTATAGTGGGTCTCTGTACTCTGTAGTTTTTTTTTTTTTTAATTTCTTTTGAAATTGAAATAGCAATACTGGCAAAATGAAAGGTCAGCTTTTTGTAGATTGAAAGGGAATTGCCATTTTATATATATATGGGCCATGGGGGAGGGGGATATATCTGATTTATTGCTTATAATCAGGCTGCAGGGAGAGCAGATGAATAGAAAAAGAAAATTCAACAGACTTCTTTTTGTATTGACTGTAGATCTTATGCGGCAAGTTTACGGACGACAAGGAAATGAACGGCTTATAAAATAAAAATGAAAATAAAGAACATGAGCCCCTACCCGCCCCTAAGACAGTGAATTATCACATATGTGGTAGTGTAAACTCTGCCACAGAGAAGCGGTCAACCGGGGACCTGGCATTTAATGAGTCGGAGAGTAGAGACACAGAAACAGTTGGAACTTGGAACTAATTTCTCAGAAAAGATAAAATTACAAGGACTCAAGGAGTGTGAAATCCAAAGCGTTTGCTTTTGGTATGGAAGGAATTTAAGTAGCTTCCCTTCCAGTGGTAGAAAGAAATCTTCAGTTACCTTGTTTTGGCCTTTTCTTAGGTAATACATGCATATATGTTATGTTTATTCTTTTTCACAAGCTTGCTAACCATAACCATAACCAACTGATTGATTACCTAAATGCTGGTCCAACTTGTAATAGAGATTGATGATTGATATTAGACTAAATGTTGTACGTCTTCTCGATCTGTTCTCTCTTTCTTGCCTTACACAGTACACTATTGACTATTCATCTGTGTACGTAATCGTTACATCTACGTACTCTCACAATCGATCCTTGTTCCCTCGTAGTCTCATAGATCTACTTCTCCAAAAAAAAATCTTCTCTTTTTGGTAGACATTCAACTCTTCATCTTATTTGTGTAAGCTAGCAAGATGAATAATGAAATTGTTATGCTCTAAAGTTAATATATATATATAGAGTCTGACTTAGCTACTCCATGGAGTAAAACAACTTTGTACTCCACGCCATATCTTCATTTTCAAAGTTCAAATAGTCGATTCGAAGCTTCCAACATGTTCTTCATATTGAAATGTACTTGGAGACCAAATTTTACATTTTTTGGAATTTTTTTACTATTTATTAAGCCACTTTGAAAATCTGAAAATCCGGGTGAACAGTAAAAAACAGTAAAAATTTCTGGACCGCCGGATCAGTGATTTTCAAAGTGGCTTAATAAATAGTAAAAAAATTCCAAAAAATGTAAAATTTGGTCTCCAAGCACATATCAATATGGAGAACAACTTGAGCGGTTCGGATCGGTCGTTTGGATTTTCAAAATGGAAATAATGAGGCATGGAGCACCAAGTCGTTTTACTCCATGGAGTAGCTAAGCCCAGCACTATATATATATATATATATATATTATGTACTTATTGTTATTATTCTAAATCAGACCATTCCATCTAAAATGAACGCCTTGGATCCAACCAATTTAGATTTTATTAAAAGAGTACGTTCTTAACTGCAAGCTTAGTGCAGTGACACAAGTGTCTCTGTCTCTTTATTTACGAAGAGAAGAGACGCATGTTCAATTTAAAAAAAATAACATTTAAAAAATACTGAATGAACGGAAGTCTTTTAATAAAAAAATATATAGTAGGCTTCTAATTGACTACTTTTCTACCAAAAAAGTAGCACAGCCACAGCAGTGACCGACCACATAGATGGTCCATCTTCGTACTACCCACAGAGGATCTGAGTTATTTTATACGAAATGTTTTAGCTGTCATGATAGACACTTTAGAATAATTAAGTGGGCCCAGTTTCACAGGCTAGTGCTGCACTAGTTGCAGCTTTAACCCTACTGCTTACTTTTGGAGCGACTTCATTTGTGTAGGTCACTAGAAAGTAGAAAGGATACTTCATACTTCCATGGAGCTTTTCTGAAATTGATCATTCGTGGTGTTACTGGTGTTGGTGCTGTTGAGCATGTCGTAACCGTAACTGCAACCATAATTGCTGCATTTTACATTCTTTGCGGATCATATAAAGAGAGGGCATAAAATGCCCATTTTTTGTTTTTTTTTTTAAAATAAAAATAAATCAAATTATCCGGGAAAAAAATTGATTGTTTTATTTCTTCAAAAAATAGATGGTTCCGTGTGGTCCCATCCGAATTTATTTTTGGGACTCGGTAGTTTCCGAAATTTGCAGTATGCTTCGATCACAGAAAATTCAAAAATTACTGTAACGTGGTAGTTTTTGGAACTTTTTTTTTAATTTTTGTTAAATTAAACGTTGAAGTTGTGTATATCTGATAGGTATTGAAATCAAATTAATAGTTCAGTTTTAGTAATTTTTTAAATTTTGTGGTTGTTAGTGTGGTTATTACGAAAATCAGTGGGACCGAACTATTAATTCAGTTCCACCTCTTTAGACTGAAGTCCAAGGTTTTAAATAGCGAATATCATGCATTACAGAAAGGTTAAAACAAAAGCTATCGTGAATAGCATAGCTACAGTAGAAGCTACCCTACATAGCTTTTTTTTTTTTCTTTCAAAAATTATATTTTATATTCCTACTAATTATCAACATTATCGAAAATTTCATAGAGTAATAAGTAACACCGAATTGATTAATAAATTATGATATTCATATTGAACCAATATAAAGTCCAAATTGCTATTTGAAATATCTCTAGTAATATCTCCATTCCATTATTAAGCACGTTGGGTGTCCGATCCGCCAACGGCTACGATTGAAAGATTAATTTTTGGATTTAATCTCAGCTCTCCAATCACATAATCTATCTTCTTTTGATTAAATGCATCTGTTTTATGTATAGAAGTTTAAATTTAGCTACAAACATATTCGCCACACATACCGCCACACGATGCGTTACAATTAAAATTAAACAGACTCTAAAATTTAGCGATATAATTCTCCGTTTCCTTATTTTTTTTTTTCTTTCCTTATTTCTCCCTCTCCAATTGAAATTTTCTATATGGCGGATTACAATGCAAATCAATTTTTTGTTCACTTATTTATCTACTTCCTTATTTCTATACATATTACTGTAATAAATGTAGAATATATTTCAAATTTTGTTTTTTTTATGAAAATTTGTCATTTTGTATGAGAATTTATTTTTGTTATCTTATCATATATTCCATTGCAACACACGGGCACGATACTAGTCATAAACTATCTATCTTTTTCTATTCAAAATAATCTAAGCATCATGACATAAACTATTTATCATTTTCTATTTAAAAACAAAAACAATTTGGTTCTTGAAGAAATAAAAACTTATGTAGCTTCGCATGCGCTATTTGTGCTGCACATCATTGCGGACCACTATTACCACTGTAGTGGTCGTAGCTGAATTGCACTTTTATCCATATATATATGACACGCTTCTCTGGTCTCTGGACGAGGAAGGATCAACTTAATTAATATTGGTGCCTGCATCTGAAGCCCAACGTAACTTTGTGTTGGGTACGGTACTAAACTCTTTGACATTTGTTGGGGATTCGAGGAATTGACAATGAAATCCATTCCACCCAGACTTTAATTTTCGAAAGATATATCATCAAGGTACGTTTCATTTGAATAAACTCGACGCGACGGAGATCAAATCTCACTAATTAAACAGCTAGCAGCTTAATTAGCGCCCTTAATTAATTTGCCTCATTAATTAATTAATATCATAAAAATTAAAAGATGCTGCATGCATTAGCTTGTCATCTCATATTCAATTGTATGGGCAGAAACTTACCTGTCGGTCCACGACAACTTAATTTATCACCCGGATGAGCAACTTTTGTTACGTTCCAAGGCATTTCTGGATATTATTAATTAATTGCTCCTCCGCTTTACATAATTATTTTGAATAATGAGTATCTATCATCAACTCATAAACAGAATTGATAATATATATATGTTGCTACATAAAACGGACAAAGAAACGCCTCTCTGGCACGGCCGGCCCTTACCCAGGGTACCCAGGGCGATGGCCCCGGGCCCCAAAAGCCCAAAGGAGCCCAAAAAAAAAATTGTATATGGTAAAAAAAAAAAAATGTCCAATACGAACTCATCAAGGCAGCAGAAAGGGTTTGGGTTTTGAATCGTAACACAATCTCGATAAGTACGAGTACAGTGGTAATTTGTGCTAGGTACTAAACAACGTAGTTAGGGCATTGGTTTTAAAACGCAAAAATGAGATTTATTCAATATTTAAGACAAAATGCCTGACAACCACGAGGTACTCAATACAGCACAATAATTTTATGAATGGAAATTGGTGGGGTAAGTATAATCTTTTTAAGTCGAAACACCAAACATATATAATTACACAAAGAATCAAATCACAAGTAATGGAATAAATGTTGAGTGTTAAAAGTGTAAAATAGAAAAAGGAAAAAATTGTAATTTAGGAATTAGAAAGTTACCGTTGGTACTATTCTAAGTACCAACGGTACAATGAGTGTAGGCTATAAATACTCATATGACAGAATGTAAGAATATAATAACAAATACTCAATACAAAATACAAATATTCATAAGAAAATTCTCAATATTTAAAGTTTACATGGTATCAGAGCCTTGCTCTTAAGGCCTCAGAAAAATCTGGAATCAACAAAGAGTTGTGATTAGAAGTCGTGATTCCAATATGGCAGAGGCAACAATCAATGTCATATATAGAGGCACCGTCGTCACGCTTAACTGCCACACTGCTCAACGACCATAATTTTCAATCATGGGCCAGAGCAGCGATTCTTTCTCTCGATGAAAGGCAAAAAAAAGAAAAACCTCAAAAAGGTCCTATTCAAAAGCTTTAGAAGAAAATTAAACCACAAAATAGACATGTTTTCAAATATTTTAGTTGCTTATAACTGTACATATTACTGTGGCATCTGCAGAAATGAGTTTTTCAAAATTAAAGGTGATAAAATCTTATTTACGGACAACTATGACTCAAGATAGGTTGAATGGATTAACAATATTAAGTATTGAAAAAAATATGTTGGACATATAATTGATGATTTTACTTCTAAAAATGCAAGAAGGAGTCATTTCAGATATATTTTTTTGTGCAAGTACAACATACAAGTGTTCAAAATTGGTTTATCAAGAAACAAGCAAGAAGCATGGTGTGGATATGTTCATCATGGTATATGTTTTATTTTGAGGGGTATTGGTTTTATGTCCCTCTCTATTTTTTGTATGATATGGCATATTAATAAAAAAAATTATTTACATAAAGGGTTCAAAATTTTCTCTCGCCCCGGGCCCCAAAATCCTCAGGACCGGCCCTGCTCTCTGGCTCTGCCCAACTAACTGTACATTAAGCGCATGCACCAACTAGCTAGCTAGGTGCGTTATAAAACACACTCTATGGATGCATGCATGTATTGCTCTGTTCCATCCGTTGATGCACTAGTAGTGCTAGACCCGTCGGGAACGTATCCTCTGCGGAGTATCTTTTGGGAAGTCCTGTGGAGCTTTTAATCTGATCTGTTCGTTTTAATTTGACAGACCAGATCGGATTAATCTCTCCATTTTTTTTCAATTCAAGCAAAATCTGATCTGGTTTGTCTGATCAAAACGAACGAATCAGATTAAAAGCTCCGCAGGACTCTACAGAGGATACGAATTCTAGACCCATCACCCATGTGCGTTATAACGCGTAAACTGCAAAAGTTTGATATATAGCATAATGTGCAACTGTCCTGTCAAGTATCAATCAATGGATATTATCCATATTCCTGGGTTGGATTTTACACTAATTAAATTAATTGAAAGCAATAATTTTCAGCTTGCATAGCATAGCTTGTCTTACTTCTTAATTTTGATCTTACGACAAAACTAGTATTAGTCTTACATAAATTTTCAGCTTGCATGACATGCTCATTGCAGTTGGTGCTATTTAGGCCCACTGGGCCAAATACGGGAGGCCTATGAAATTTGGAAGTTGGCCCAATGCTCATATGCTATTGTTGGTAATTAATTTCATATTAGTAAAGGGCAAAGATAATTTGGTCGAGAAATATTATTGAAATTCCACATTGAGGCGTACCGTTGAGGCGTTGATGGTTCATGATCTGGCCGTTGATTGTGCACATAATTTGCTTTTTGGCGCCTCATTAAATGCTCCTACTAAAAGCTACCCATAATTAATTAATTACTTCATCCATCCCTCTACTCTATATATACAATTGACTCAGCGCAGTTCTTTCATATTCGCACTAGCCAAATTAAAGCCCAAAACAAAATTAAAGAAGAAGAAGAAGAAGAAGATGAGGAAAAGGGTGAGCATGGGGAGGCAAAAGATAGAGATAAAAAAAATCAAGAACGAGGAGGCGAGGCAGGTGTGTTTCTCGAAGAGGCGCAATGGATTGTTCAAGAAGGCAAGTGAATTGTCGACACTATGTGGAGCCGAGATCTGCATCGTCATCTTCTCTCCAGCCGGAAAGGCCTTCTCCTTTGGCCACCCCTCTGTCGACTCTGTTGCTGACCGCTTCCTCTCTTCCTCCATGCATATGCATGGTAATTAATTAATTAATTAATTAAGTCTATTATATTAATTTATATGTCCTCCTTAATTTCTTCTTGCATGTTTCTGTAGATGTATATATATATCTTTGAACAATGCTCAACAAATTTATTCTCTTAGAACAGCTCTATCTGCTGCATGCTCTTTTATTCTTGTTTCATTAAACCTATTATATATTATATTTATCCAAAAATAAATAGTAATGATAAGTATGATTTAATTATATAGGTGCAGCCAGCCACAACCAAAATGGAGCGAAGGTGGGGCGAATCGTGGCAGGATCACCTACCACAAGGGAGCTGAGCAGACAATGCACTGAAATAAATGGAATGTTGGAGAACGAGAGGAAGCGAAGAGAGAAAGTAGAGGTGGCTATTGTAAAGAAGGAGCGTGAGGGTGGTTTTAACAAGGCCATTGTCGACGGTGTAGACGACCTGAATTTGTCAGAATTGGAGGCGTATGAAAAGGCGCTTGTAAAGTTGAGCCATTCGATGGCTGAAAGAACCAATCAACTCCTGCCTGAAGCAATGGCCCACAGACAGCTGCAGCTGCAGCAACAACAGGTCCCACAATTCAGTGTGCCTGTTAAGCAAGAAATTAGCGGCCTCATTACGGGAGCAAATGCTTTCCAGCCACTTCATACGGGCTTCGGATTTCACCGTGGATCTTATGGCGTTTTTTAAGAGTTGGTTTAAGGATTTTGGAATTTGCCTCTTTCAAATAAAGTGCATGTTATGAGTTAAACTTAATGCTAATTAATGAAAGTTTATATATTAATTTTTAATAAGGTTATGAATGATTTCGTGAGTAAATTTTATTATGCAAAACTTGTTCTGAATTTATCCAATATTAAGGTAAGTATTTGATATATATAAAAAAAAAAAAAAATTTAGGCTACAAGTAAAATATATTTGATCATCACTTTTCACTTATGTTCAATACTACTTAATTATCCTAGAAGAAGAAAAAAACAGTTTATGACTTACTATTAAAATGCCTTTTATTTCCCAAAAAATTAAGTATTTTTTGCAAGCTATCTTAATTAGGCCAGCGTTACATAACAGCGTTGATGATGATCGATAATCCAGTAAAATTTATTTAATGTTCTGTAAGTGCTAGCTAGATGGCATATTAATTTATGTTTCCTTTTGTTTTCATATAATATTTGTTTGGACAGTGAGGATGCATGATTTCCTTAATAAATGCTATTTTCTCTTAAATGCATGTTCTATTTTAAAAATAATATTGTGAACTTTGAACGGAAATTTATGGATAACAACTAATATATAGTTTTAGTTTTATAGTCAAATAATTGAAATGGGGTCGACGTGCCTATCCAAAAATTTATTTCCATTAATCTGCATTCTATTCTGAAGTAACAAATGACTAAATGAGGTGTTTGTTTCATTTTTAATTTTTCACCATGTTTTATCTGGGAGTATCTTTCATCATTTAGCAGTTAGCACAGGTGTAAAACGACAGCTAGCTAATTATATCGAGTTTATCCTCCAAAATTAAACAGAGGATCGATATATGTATGAAGTTAAAAGAGTAGTATAGTAGTTGTCTCTTCATTGTAAGTTGTAATAAATCTTTACATTAATTATTGATTTTCATAAGATTCTGTTTTCTTTTTAAGGAAAAAGAGAATCCAAGTACAGGAAATAAGAAATTAATAATACTCATTTTTTTTCTTGCTTCTTCTGTTCTGAGTTTTTCTTCAATTATCAATTCTGGAAATGTTAGATAAAAGAATTGATATTGTCATTAATGATACAACTTGTATTTGCTAGCTAGGATTATTAGGCTAACTGTTTGTGATTAGAGGTGCTACCGGGTCGCATAGGGTCCGGATACTATTATATTTGAACCCGTACTCTAAAAGTGTTCGAGTCCGAATTTTCATCCATATACTTATTAGTTTCAAATCGGATCGGGTCCAGATCCGGATACTTATCTACCCGTAGATATTTCGGTCCAGTCTTTCAGTTCTGGGTAGATAGATACCCATAACTTATTCGTGGATTATCAGGTCTGGATCCGAAACTGGTACATGTCACAACTCACAAGCACTTGAGAAACCCTTTACATTTAAATATAATTATAATTTCTTAAACATCTCACATAATATATCATTATAATATAAATTGAAAGTTGCTCCAAAATAGAAATTATACTTGTTCTTGTTCATAAATAATACAATATAACATGCTAAATAGCAAAATAAAAATAATAACTCTAATTAATTTGTAATCTATCTAAATAAATACTATCCTATCGATTCACCATATGCAAGTACATTATTCTAATTACTATTTTGTCAATCGCGGTAATAAATGAGAGTCTTTTCATAGTTATTATTATATGTTTTTATATTAAATAATTATAAAGAAATGATATTATCATTTTATTAGATATTTATACGGGTTGGTTATTGATCAAATAATTAAATCAAACTCATATTCTATCCATAACAATGTCGGTTCCGGTTCGAATCCGAATCGAATATTAAATTATTAATTTTGTAACTGTATCCATAATTTAACTGGCTATATTTTTCAAACCATGCCCTGTATAAATTAATCGGATCCGGATTGGTGCTGGTGCGGTCCCGGATTCCTTGAAAATTACGAGTAAAACTCAGTTGTTCCCAGGTTTACCTTATGGCCGTCGGATTTCTGAAAAAGTTGTGCTATCATGGATCGCTCACAGATCAATTTGATGACATGGAAACGGAAAAGTTTACAACTTTCGCTCCGTTATCTTCTTCGCTAGGCGAGTCTACCTCTCCCTCTCCGTTTGTTAGAAATTGAAATCGAGGGGATATATATATATTTTTTCTCTTTTTGTCCCTTGGACGGTTTTACCAGTACCCACCCGATCACTCCGCGCTTGCTCCAGCTTCGACTCTATAGTCTATACATGATCGCGGGAGAAGCGAAACAAAAACGACAGGTCTTCACATTTTATTTGTTCTTTTTTTTTTCCATCGCACTGATCTAATTTCTTAGAATACTTGTTTCAATCCCTTTTCATTTGCAACTTGTGAGCCTGCAACAACAAAGTAAGAAATGACTCTAATTTGCATAAATAAATAGGTTTCAAATGAGTACAGTGTCTCAGCTTTAGCCTTTGCGAGTGATTGTACAGAAAATTCATTTCTTTAATACATTTTATAAGAAATGCATGGGTAATGGGTTCAGTTTAGTACAACTTATTCAAAACTGATTCAATTTTTGTTGGTCCTCGGTAAAAAAAAATAGAACAACTTTTTCTTAGTCTATTTTTATATATTTGGGTAAACTTGCATATTTTACCCTTTTTGGTTGAGGAAAAGTATTTTACTTTATTAATAAAAAAATATCTGATTGAATTGATATTCTATTGCCTGAAGAATTTGTGTTATTGGTTAAAAGTAACTTCTGTATTCAAGCGTATCTTTCTTCATCTATGCATTCTCAGTTGCCATATTTTTGAAGATTTAGAGTCAATAATCCTCGTCTAACTCTAAATGTAGAATTAAACACCAACAACCCAATCAAACTAAGAAAGAATGAATAAATAAAAGAATCGAGAATTGTGTTATATTATGGTTATTTTTGCATTTTAATATTGCATGCTACTACTCTGTTGACTATATATTCGCTTATTATTTGATCTCTTTGGTAGTGCCTCAGATTGATCACAATTTTTCAGAATGAAACATTGTCAAGCTAAAAGGAAGATGAAGGTGCCTCGTACATCTAACTCCATGGATCCTGTCTACAAAATATTCTTGGACCATGTCAGGCTAGAGGGTACCTCGTACATCTTACAAATGGATGATACAGAGTACGACGTACCAGTGTACTTGAAGTATGAAGGAATTAAACATAAGACCAAACCTTTAAAGAAAGCCAAAAATAAGGGAAGTGACCACATTGCCCCTCCGAGTCCAACTGAAGAGTCTTATGAGAGGTTTCTAAAGCACCTCACATTTGGAGAAGGACTAATGATGTTAGAGCTTGAAGGGGGTCATAAGGTCATTTATGAAGAACAAAGGAAGAACATGTGAGCGATATTGACACAACAGAATGGCGTGCGTTCTGACGAGCAGGGCCTTGTGCCTTATAATGGTGCTTCTGGGTCCAATGTAAGATGTTATCTTACGAGTTTATCCACCTTATTACCTTCTCTTTATTTGGTAATTTACTTTTGTTGTATGGATAAACATGCCTTTAATTATTTTATTATTCTGTCCTCTGTACCAGTACACTGGACCTACTACATATTATTTTTTACATTGCATTCTGAGATTTCAGAACTTGTATAAGAAAATTCCAAATATACAAGAAGAGCATAATGCTGATAAGATTTTTATTTTTAAATGTTATCAGGGAGAAAAGAATGGTTTGGCTGTGATTTCAGCCAATCTGCAATCCTTTGATGAAAAGCTGACAGCAGTGCTGAGAGAGCCATTTGACCAGCATGAGTATGAGGCTCTAATGAATGAAGCGGTCAGTAGAAAGCCGGTGATGAAGCACCGAAACATGCGCAACATGTCAAAACGATACCACACCCATGAAGCCGGCCAATCCTATCTCGACTACTACCCTGGTAAATTATTTTAACCCTCCTATAACATTTTATTGGGACTTTGAAAATTCCGACTAAATTCTCTCTGTTGGATTTAGAATTTTTCCTAGCGAGAACATGGGTTTATTGACACTTGGCTGTCATATAAAGTTCACCCTAGCATTGGATCTGCCCATATCTCTTTATTTTATTTCAATCTAGCCGCAACGCGGAAAGTGCCTGTGCAGTGTTTAATAATGGAAAATTGTTAATGTGAAAACACAGTTTGTTATCTGGAATAAGGAATGTAATGATGCCTCCGCTGCAATAAATCAGGCAACCTTTTGTTTTTGATACTTCTTTTTGTTGGAAGGAGCAATTAGATAGCTATCACTAGTCAGGTTATAAAATGATTCACTGTTGTTTTAAATTGTACAAAGCTGTAATAGTTCACTTGTAATAGTTCACTGTGGTAGGTCTTGTACTGTTCCGGTACCATTTTTATTTACGTACCTGCCAAACTGCATTTGTCGACTGATTGTTTGTTACCACTCTCTGTCTTATTATACATATAGTTGAAAATTTGATGGTAAAAGCATAGCATCGGGCTTCTGTTGTACATAATTCAGCAATTTGCCATAAATTCCATTTCTATCAGTTAGAAGATAGAGGGTTAGTCTGGGCTTAATTTATACACTTGAGGTTCTTTATCATAGTTGAGGGTCAGTTGGGTTACACCAACAAGCCTTTTTGGTAATTTACAGTGCATTTTGTTGGACCTTGTGGAAACATAGAAATGAGATTATTTTTCAAGGTTCAACAGTTAAAACTACTAAATCTCTTATATTACTCATTATTTCTGTTTTTGAATATTGGACAGGGCGCATGGATAAAAGGATCAAAGTTGCTGCAGCTGAATACCTGCCTGCTGACCTGGATGTTATTCCCCTGCGGGTCTGGGACCCGATTGACAAGTGGTACCGTACCAGGGAACTGTGGATACTGCGACTCCAATGGAGCAGTTGGAAGGGGCGACTGAACCTCCAGTCAATTTACTCTGATGCATACATCCAACTCATTTTGTACCGATCCTATGACAGGATCTCATTTCCGTAGCCCCAGTTTGGGAGGCTTAGTGTTAGGTTACTTTTCTATTACGATATTTTGGTGGGTGTTAAAAAGAAGGGCTTATGTGTTTTTTTTTGTTATGGCGCCTATTTTGCCTATTTTGTGTTTAGTGGCAGTGGCAATTAGCCATAGTACTATGTAATTCTAACTCTCTGTTTCATATATGAAATGGGCACTTCGTTGCCTTTTATCAAAAAAAGGGTCAGTTGGGTTATAAATGGAATTAATCAGTAGAGGTAATTGGTCCAACTCAGCACCAATATGTTACACTAATTTACTAATTACCTGTTCTGACACCCTTTCTGATCTCTTTGTTGCTTAAGTTGCTTAATACTTAACTAATTTCTTTGAAACCTTTTAAGATTTATACTTTTTTTATTTTTTTTGGAAATCTTCGCAGAGGCTGTGAAGACGTGAGCGGGGCTCAAACTCTCGACCTTTGGGTAGTCACAGTTTTTAGCACTTTTTTTTTCTAATCAAGCCCCATCTCGATTAAGATTTATACTTATTAGGCAAAATGCACTTCAGGACCAGTACCTTGCAGAAATTCAATTCTGCACTTGTAGATATTTTAATTAAATAGGTATTTCGGTATCTATTAATATTAGTGATTATACACCTTTCTCTTTGTTTTGAATTTGTAGACCTGATAATCTGGATCTCTGAAGCAAACAAGTATGAGAGACTGAACCTCTTGCGTAAATTCTTCTTCTGGTTAGAGGTACTCGAAGTTTCTCCTAAAAAACCTTAATTTTCGTTTTCCTCATTTTCTCTTGTTGCAATCTCTCTTTCTTTCTTCTTTTAATCTCTTTCTACTAATTAATATATTCAATAGCAGGCTCTTCATCGACTAATTAAAAAGAAAAGCCCTCTAACATCTTTATCTTATTTGTACATTACAACATTACAGTGTGAATAATTGAATATGGAATGATGAGTCATCAAGTGACTTGATTATTTTAGTGATCTATTATGGCAGATCATGATTTGATAGTCCCATACAGCACCCGCTTGTCTCGTATTGTTTCATTTATATATAAACCATTATTTACTCATGAAAAAGCCAGAAGTAATAATACATTCAGAAAGCAATCTTCGCTGTTCTAAAAATTGATGCAGATGGATTTATGATTTTAGTTCTCTGATCAATCAAATTTGAAGTTAAATTTCTTCTCTGTGCTCAGAATTTGTGTCATGACGGAGCATACATGCCGTGGGTACCGAAGACCTTAGCCGACAAGCCTGTTTTTGATGAAGAGTTTGAGAACTAGGTCTGAACACAATTTTCCTGCCAAGTATCGATGTATCTAATCCATATTACAGGATTTTACACTAATTCAGTTAATAAAAAAATAAAAAAAAATCTTTTTGCGAGATTTAATAGATTGTGTTGGACTTATTTTTCTTTTGTTGCGGATAGTATTTGGATGACACAGTCATTGCGGTTGGTGCTATTTAGGCCCATTGGGCCAAGTACCAGAGGCCTATGAGATTTGAAAACGGGCCCAATGCTTATATACAGCCCGTAGGAAGTAGGAAGTAGGAAGCGTAACAGTGGGATATGCTACACGCCGACAAGGCTACAACACCCGTCTGTCGTCTGGTCAAAAGCTGAAAAACAGCTTTATTTTTTCATACTAGGGTTCATTGTTCATAGTTCATACTAGGGTTTGGAATTTATACGTTTCAAAAATAAAGCTACCCAATTGGCCAATTGGACCAGAGATACATTAAAGATGGTAAACATGACCGTACGATAACTTAATGCCACCGGTGTCTCATTCTTCTCTTTCTTCTCTCTTTTGCATATATACCCTCATAACTATTACTAATTTCTTATCTATGCCTTGGGTGTTTCGTGTTACTTTTGTGTGTTTACACTTTACAGGCTGTGGCTGTGCACCGAGCTTACTATAAAATTCACGGGAAAATTTCCAGGGTACCCATACAAATTTCTGAAATAGCCAAAATCTCCATAAAAACACAATAATATCTAATATCCCATCAAAATTTAACACTCTTATTTTTATCCCCTCTTAATTATTTTAAAATCTGAACTGACCAATATACCCTTAAACTTTAACATGATGTGTTCTTTCTCCCCTCTTGTCTCTCTCAGCAAAATTAGATTTTACGTACTGGAGATTGCACGGGAAACCAGTTAACATTTTAAGATATAGTCGAACTCAAAATCAACATTTTTTTCCTCCCTCGTGTCGTGTGTCTTGAAACTGCCACAATTAGCATAACCGTCCCCACTCCGTCATGGACTCATATATGTAAACACCTAATGAGCGGTGAGCCGGCCACCTCTTTTCAAGTGCTTAATAATTAGCACCTAATGGATTCTTCTTCTTTTAATTATATTCTTTTTCGACTCTGACATCTACACATTATTTTATTTATTAAACATCTTTTAACATCGATCTATTGCTTAACAAAATTTAAACCATATATAACCCAGCCTCCTGAACCACCCTCTTTTATCATCTTTTCAGCCAGTACCGTTCCTCCTCTAAAACTTAGCTCGTTTCGCTGCCTCCATTTTAAACAGCAGGTACAGATAGAGCAACTTGTTCACCCATTCATTCAAATTTCGCTGTCCTGTCCATCTTGATGGAATTCTCTCCTGGGTCTGTGTACCGATGGTACGTACGTACTAGTGTTGGTGGGATTATCCTTTTTTGACTCCCCAATTGTTTTGCACAAAAAAACATACCCTCCTCGCAAATGAACACTGGAAGAAGAGATGGAGGATTGATTTCTCGTGCTCAGAGAGACGCTAGAGAGGAATAAACAATTAGAATGGCCACCTCCATTAAATATTTAAGGACATATTGGTCAGTTCAGTTTTTAATATACTTAAATAAAAATTTAAATAATTAAAAGGGGATAGAAATAAGCTAGAGTACTGTTAAATTTTCATGGGGATATTGGATATTACGGTGTTTTTACGAGGGTTAAAGAAACTGGAATATGCCAAGGAAAAGAAAAGGCAACGCTCTGTGGTCTGTATTGACGAAATGTGTTTGTTTAACAGTATTTATTATTATTATTATGTTTTAGCTTGAGATGAGATGAGAGTATCTGATTAATAAAATATGAAAGCAGGAGGATGAGGGTAAAGTTCCTGTCCTATCATTCAGCCCAACAAACGTACCATATTCCATTTTTTATCATTCCCATGACTATAAGTATTTTTTATCATCTTCCTTCGTAAGCTATTAAAGTATACTTCTTTCTTGGGGAGGCACTTAAGTAATCACAATCCTTCATTACTCCCAATTTCTATCAACTTGCTCACCTATCATAAAGCTATCATTAAATCCTGCACAAATTTAAGAATTCTAATGTAAATGATATATACGGAATCGTACTATTTTGGAAGAAAAAAAAAAAAAAAGTAAAAGTAAAAGTAACAAATAGCAAAATAACGTGCTATTCTTGTCAAACACAAATTAGAGAATTCGAAACAATACTAGAACTGACTATTCTATCTTCTAACGAATTAGTCTAAAATGTGCGAGAAATGACAATTATTATTATTTAGCTTATTTTTTCTTATCATCATCATCATCACAATTATAATTATTAATATATTTATTATTACTATTAACATCATCATCATCATCATCATCACCATTATTATTATTAATGCAATCTACCATTTTTTGAGTTAGCAGTTGAGAATAGTGCTAACCCGAGTGATTTGAGAATAGTGCTCACTTTGGACTATTCGAGTTAGTAAAAATGTCGTTTGGATTGTATATTTGAAATAGCGATGGAGAAAATGAATAAAATATTAATTCAACTAATATAATATTTAAAGTAATATTATATTACATTTAATATTTAAACTAATATTTTTTAATACTAATCTAATATTTAAACCAATATTATATTACATTTAACATTTAAACTAATATTATATTACATTTAATATTTGAACTAATATTATATTATATTTAATCTAATATTTTATTTAATACTAATCTAATATTTAAAGTAATATTATATTACATTTAACATTTAAACTAATATTATATTACATTTAATATTTGAACTAATATTATATTATATTTAATCTAATATTTTATTTAATACTAATCTAATATTTAAGTAATATTATATTACATTTAATATTTAAACTAATATTATATTATATTTAATATAATATTTTATTTAATACTAAATTAATATTTAAACTAATATTATATTACATTTATTATTTAAACTAATATTATATTATATTATATTTAATCTAATATTTTATTTAATACTAATCTAATTTGATATTATATTTATTTAATACTAATATAATATTTAAACTAATATTATATTACATTTAATATTTAAATGATGAACAATAATACGGACTTTACTTAATAAATCTTAATTCACCCCACAATTTAATTAAATTGAACTTCATACTCAAAGATGTCTTACTATTTGCAAAAAAAAAATATACTACTTTTAGACTTATCAATATTTCATTTTTCTACCAAAAATATGCCCTCATTTTGTGGTGATTTTTTGAATTTTTTGCCCCCCCCCCCCCCCAAGCTTGAAACGTGCTTGGGTTAGAAAGTTGTGGACTCTATGTGTTGATACAATGCAAATTCATGTTTTTGTTGCTTTTGATTTCTCATTTTGAGTTTTCTGTTTTTCTTTTATTACATGACACTATTTTCCCTATTCTCATTTAAGCACCGGTTAGTTACAAGTAGTTAAACGTACCCAACCGTTCTAATTCAAGAGTGCTTTGCATGCTCGTAGTTTAACCCTTCCACCAACACGAATGCCAATTTTATCAAGAGACTAGTGGAACAAGAGTGCCAAGGACTCGTAACCATAAGTACGTCATGACGCCATAACATAGGTCATTGGAGTCGCATTTATTTTCAAAAAAAAATTATTTAAATTTAACTCAATTTCTCAATTTTTATGCATGTACCATGAAAAACACATATCCCTAAGTATTCATTCATACTTGTGGATATTCCAATCTTTCTAAATTTTATAATCCCCAATTCCCTATTTTAAAAGAAATATTTTCGTTTCAAAACGTTATTTCAATAAAATCCAATTTTTTCATTTTTTTCAAAGTCCTAAAATATCTCATCCTATGAAATTCTTTTTAATCAAGTATGGGGTTATTTTCAATTTAATTCAACGTCGTTCATATTTTTGACAAAAAAAATTTCAAGCAAATCCTAATAGTCACATGAATTTATCAACAAAATACATGACACAAAACTAGCTAAACATCCTAACAAGTCGGACTGGACCCTATATATTCAAGGTTAGGTAAAACCCTAGTTTCAAACAAAAAATTTAGTTTTTTTAGGTTAAACCTTAATCAAAAGTATATATAATTTAGGCTTATCAAATGACTACAATAGTACAATATGATATTTAATCTAACATTTTATTTAATATTAATCTAATTTGATATTATATTTATTTAATACTAATCTAAATTTTAAATTAATATTATATTATATTTAATATTTAAACTAATATTAATACTAATCTAATCTAATATTATATTTATTTAATATTAATCAAATATTTTATTTAATATTAATTTAATATTTAAGCTAACTCTAATTGAAATGAATCAAATATTTTATTAATATCACTAACCCCACTAGCTCTATTCTTGCTAACTCACCATTTATAGGGGTATGTTTGGTTGGGTTGAGAATATGCTATTTTTGAGGTTAGGCTATTCGGAATAGCCTATTCGGTGTTTGGTTGGTTTAGAATAGCTAAAATAGGGAATTAAAACTTTTTGTCTTATTAGAATATACTATTCCTAACAAGACAAACAATAGCTATTCTTGATTTAGCTATTCTAACTATTCTTATTTTGCAACCAAACATGCCCATGGGTTAGTAGAATAGAGCTATTCTTGAGCTAACCCAATTTGCTATTTTGTGTTTAGATTATCTAGGTTTGAGAATAGTGGAGCTAACCCAAAGTTAACTCTATTCTTGGGTGATCCAAACACACCTAAAAGCAGGGGCGGACCTATGAAGGTCCAGGGGTAGGCAAGTGCCTACCCCTGGATTTAAATTTTTTTTTAGACCCAGTGTATTTTTATTCCTGTGCCTACCCCTGGTCCAATACTGTGCCTACCCCTGGCTCAGAATAATAGATTTGCTGCTCTAATTTATTCATTGGTCAAGTCCGCTGCTTCGATTAATTCACTGTGCCTACCCCTGATTAAATTCCTGGGTCTGCCCCTGCCTAAAAGAATAGCATTGTTAACTTAAATAACACTATTCATAATACTATTCTACATTCACTTTTCAAATGGCACTATTTTATTGCTATCCTTTCATTTGTCTAACTCATGTAGGTATATTAAAAGTTGCTACATAGTTATAATAAACTCATTAACAACAATTTTGCTGAACTACTACAAAGTGGAACGAGAATATAATAATCTAAATAAACAATGTGAAAAGTATTTGGGGTCCCCAAAGCCGAAATTAAGATTCTATTATTATTATTATTATTATTATCATTACTCCATTTGTTTTTGTGCGCAGTGCACCGCTGGGGGACATGCCAGGGCTGGATATGGGCGCTCTTAGAAATGAACGCTGTGCACCAAATTAATGTTTGGCGAAAAAAAGACCCTCTCTTCTCTTCTCTTCTCTTGTTTCTAGATACATAATCTTATTAATAATTTAATAATCACTGTTTAAATTATACGCCCGGGATTGCAAGCAAGGATTTGGCCCCAGTAACATGGTTTTGAGAGCATGAGCCACTTTTTCTCCGACACTTACAACTTGGCCCTTCCATTTTTCTATTATTTTTCAAAAATATTTTTTTGTGCTATTTGAATGGATATATTCGTATAAATTCGTGTAAATACATATACATATGATTATTAGGTAAGACGAAAAACAATATAATTTTAAGGCATTTGCTTCGGTGCACACAAGGACCTATTTGTAAAATGAGTTCTATTTTCATTTTCAAAGTTCAAACAGTCGATCTGACCGTTCAACATTATCTCCATTTTAAAATATACTTGGAGGTCAAATTTACATTTTTTTTGAATTTTTTTACTATTTATTAAGTATTTTACAAAAACTAGTCAAATTCAGACCATTGAATTTGTAAAATACTTAATAAATAGTAAAAAAATTCAAAAAAATGTAAAATTTGACCTCCAAGTACATTTTAATATGGAGATAATGTTGAACGGTCGGATCGACTGTTTGAACTTTGAAAATGAAAATATGACTCATTTTACAAATAGGTCCTTGTGTGCACCGAAGCATCCCTCTAATTTTAATCCACCTATCTCAAATTCTCGTTTTTTCTCTTTCTTTTTTGAAGGATCCTCATCCTCATATGTTGTATGCTCACTATTTATTGCCAATTATCAAATAATATTTGCAGATTTGTTATCAAAATTATAATTTAAGCTTATATTTATTTTTATAGATTTGTCAGCAACAGCAATTCTGGATCTGTATTGTCACTATTTATTTTATATTCGTAACAATATATAGGTTATGAATTTTACAATTATTTTATATTCGTATCCATTCTGTTGAATACAAATACCCACTAATATTGTTTTGTTTTGTTTTAACATACCTACTTCATATATACCCCTAATAATACACCATCTCATACATATAAAAAAGAAATGATGTGCTTGTTCTTTTAATTTGAGGGTAAAACGAGGAAACTTTGTGATCTCCCTAGGGCTAGGCCCTAGCCCTAGTAATTAGTAAAGCAATGCAATGTCATCAAAATGATTAAGATTGCCAATGATTGTAAGGCAAGCTGTATCATTTATAAAAAATGGAAGGTTGAAATTGAAAATGAATGACACTAACACTAACTAACCTCATTCGTCCCGTCTCCTTCCCCACTTGCTTGAGAGAGAGAACATCTCCTTTTGCGAAAAAGCCCCCGTTTTTACACCTCACTCTCTCGACTCTCCAGCAGCCTTCTAGGGTCAGAATCGGGAGGAGAGAAAAGGAGAGTGAGCGTAGGATGCATGATTTCCAAATTTTCAATTCTTTTCCAGCTTAGATTATACAAAAATTTCGACGTAATTCTTTTTTTAATTTCTGATGGCCAAGCGGGTATACGAAGTTTGGAAGGGCAACAATGTAAGTTCTATCTATCTTTTTTCTTTTAGATTGCTTTATACTCGATACTAGCCCCAAATTATTTGCTAGGTTGTGTATTGAAGTAGGTTTACTTGGCTAACAAAATTATTCGTAAATTGCACATTTTCTTTTCCTTGATTTCACCCAAATTTAAGGAATACTCACTTCAAAGATTAAAGCTTTCTTTGTCAGGGACGCGAATTTTAAGTTGGTGAAGTTCAGTGAGATAGTATGGTTGTTTTCAAATTTTGGGGCAATTAAAATGGGTGGTCAGGTTGTTTCGCAATGCTGATATGAGAATAACAGTGGGATATAGTAAAATTATATGATTAATTGTTTGTCTTGATTATTTTCAACATAAAAAGCTTCTAAACAGAAAAAAAAAAATGTCTATTTTTTGCTGGATTGCATAGGTAGTTTCGGCCAATGTGTCGTTTGGAATGCTTTGAGCCTTAAACCCTAGTTTTGGTCAATTATCACTCAATCCAGCAACCAAAAATTGAAAATTAAACAAATCTTCCAGAACTGCACATAGTTACAATCATTTAAACATTGCAACTGGCATAGTTGTTATACTGGTATTGACTCTTACAATTCTTTCAATGTCATGCTACATTGTTGCAATTTAGAATTGAAATTTCATTTACGCATTTAATTATCTTTTTTATGCAGATATTTATATTGGGGGGAAGATTAATATTTGGACCTGATGCAAAATCCCTATTTGTTACGGTTTCTCTTATAGTTGTGCCTGTTATAATTTTCTGCATATTTGTGGCGAGGCATTTAATTCACCAGTTTCCTTCATACGATGCCGGTTATGCTATTTTAGTCGTAGCCATAGCCTTTACTATATATGTGAGTACTTTTTTCACTATCAATTATTTTCTGGATGTTGATAATTGATTGTTAGTGAGTTGCTTATCTGTGTAATTTTATTGGACCAAAGATTTTAATTTGCCTGAGCAAGATGGTATCAGGTTGTCTTACTGACAGATAACAGTTGTGCCTCACCTGTTAAAAAAACCTGACTTTGGCCATGCTTTGGCCTTAATTAACCCTGATTTATAATCAAGTCTCATTTCAATCCAATTTTACCTCATGTAATGAAAGTAATGCAATAAATTACTGAGACAAAAACCTGTAAAGAAATGATAAAGTTTGGTCAAGCAAGCTCTGATTCCATAGTGTCTGGAATTTTAAGCCCCAACTATACTAATCATACGTCAGTTGCAAGGCTCAATCAAGCATAAGTTGGCCGATGCAACCTCAATTAAGCATGAACAATTGATAATTGATTACACAGTTGATTCCATAAGAGACTAAAGACAGCAAAAGGTGTAATAAATGGCCTAATTTGAAGAACCATGCCAGCATTACAGAGGCTCCTACTGGTTTTAGGCCTTGTAAAAATAATGTTGTTTCATTTCTAGAAATTAAGAAGGAACTACATTTCACTGAACTTTTTTCATCTTCTTTTATTTAATTTTTTAGCTTTATTTGTGTCTGCTCTAAAAATCTTACAATATCATGCATAATCCCTTCTAATTGAGAAATGTAAAGTGCCCCCATGTTGCCCTCGTCTTGTAATTATATACAACATTGGAACTACTCCTTTCCTTTATCATTTCTGCATAGCAAAATACTATAAAGGAGGTTTTTTTTTGGATCTTTTAAGAAAATGAGGATGGTATCCATAAAAATGACACTTCCATGATTTCAAAGGATATTTACATGAATTCGTGCATTACCCAGAGATATGCATGAAATTTCTCCAAAAAGTATACATGATATTTTGAGATTTTTCTGGGTAATAAAATTGCCCAAATTTTTAAAACCATCCATTATTTTTCAGGTACTTATACTCCTATATCTCACCTCAGCACGGGATCCAGGGGTAGTTCCTCGAAACTCACATCCACCTGAGGAGGAGTTCTCATATGACAATTCCTCACATACACCTGGTCTACAGTTCCCACGCACCAAGGAGGTGACAGTCAATGGCATGCAGGTCAAGGTCAAATATTGCGACACGTGTATGCTATACCGCCCGCCTCGGTGTTCTCACTGCTCAATTTGCAACAATTGTGTTGAACGTTTTGACCATCACTGCCCCTGGGTTGGTCAATGTATTGGCCAGGTACATATCTTTTTTTTTCACTATTGAAAATCGGCACCATTTTTTTATTGCATTTGCAAATAACACCTGGCAACAAAGTCTATCTATACAATTGTTTAAACCTGGTTGTAGTTCCAGTGGCTACTGGTATGCAATGTATGGTTCTCATTTTTCTTTGTGCAAATAACACCCAAATAATGGCCCAATATTATAGAAGGGTTAGTTTTTGGTGTTCCTTTTTAGAAAGTACCCTATATGACCCTATAATCTGCCAAAATTTCCATGTACACAAGAAAATATCAACATTACCTAATATGGGAACTTCTGCTTCCACTCTCATTTATTTTTTGTGATTTGAAAGGGTATTTGTATATTTTTAGATTTGTAGTAGTGGAGTACCTCAGTAATTGAATATGCTAGTTATTAGTAGCCATCAGAAATTCAATCGGTACAGTATCCTGTCAATTGTGATAGACTGCTAGCTTTTCTAACAAGTGGAAAATCAGACAGAAAATGTTTTTAGGATAAAGAAAATACTCGTGCATTCAGATGACTTATCTTTATATCTCGATGTATATATCTATAATGAATTTGGATTTGGCTGGATTCCACTCTTAAAAAATTATATATGAATAACAAAAGAACTAGTCTCATGTTTAAAATGAAATTAAAGATATATCTATCAATATAAGTGTATCTTTTTCTGAGATTATGGAAATCTGTGAAGCACCGTTGCGTCATGTAAAAGTACTGGTATCAAGGAGAAATAATAAACAATAATTATTAGTAACATGATTGGAGCAGAAGTAAATACAAAACAAATATATTAAAAACTAGGCTTCTACAATGCTATCCTACTAGTCCTATATTATTGGAGCAGAAGTAAATACAAATTAAGGATTCTGCATCTGCTGCTATTCATGCCTTCAATTGTACGACCCCACTATTCAAATTTGATTCTTCCAATCTAAATGCTATTCATGCCCTTCCTTTTTTTCCTTTTTTGTTGCGGTTGTTTGTAGAGGTTGAAATCATGCACATGAAATCTCCCTATTATTACTACTATCCGAGGGATGAATAGTGGTTGGTAAAAAAAAAAAACCCAACAGATGGTGCTGGAAGTGAATTATCCATATCAAATGGCTTAAGCTAATCTCTATGTAATGCGTCTATAGACTCACCTTACTGAAGTATTTTTCTCTTCTTTGTTTTCTCATCTCTGCAGAGAAACTACCGGTTCTTTTTCATGTTCGTCTCATCGTCAACCCTGCTATGTATATACGTGTTTGCCATGTCAGCACTCTATATTAAATTTCTGATGGATGGGGATTACCCCACTGTATGGAAGGCTATGAAACACTCTCCTGCCTCAGTTGCACTCATGATATACTGTTTCATTTCTCTTTGGTTTGTCGGTGGCCTTACTGGTTTTCATCTCTACCTTATCAGCACCAATCAGGTTTCATTTTTTACCAATTTCATTTACCATTTTATGTGTCTTTACTTCTTTATTGATCCTTTTAGGAGATGCAATGTGTCAGATTTGTGTTGGAAAGCCTTTTAATATAAATTCGGAGTTGGGTCTGACCTATTATCTCATACAGTTGTTTTTATAATGCATGCTAAAGGTTATTTCTTCATTTTGTATAGTTTTGTAGGTTCATATTCTGGTTGTATGGTGATTGAAATTGATGCAAGGGAGGTTTTGGGGTTGTTTTTGGTTAGTGACTTAGGGTTACTGGGGGGTTGATTACTTGTCTTTGGTTGATTTTTTATTTATTTTCTGGAACATATAGTGTAGTTACATCTATACTAGGAACACCATCTGTATGCTTTTGAAAAGTAACAAACACAAGGTTAGCAATTTGATTTTTTGAACTATAAAACACAATCAATCCTAACCTGATCACTCAAACCTGCCAAAAGTGGATGGGAAATCAGTATGGCCTTTAGATGGGGAATATCATTTATTGATCTAAAACCCAATAACTTAACAGGCCCACATCCAACCTGAATTATTTGGGCCAATTATCAGTCTCTTGGGCTTAATATTTGTTCTTGTTCGCCATGTACTAAAATCATGAATAATTTTTATTGAATGGGTCTATTTTTAAGTAAGGTACCGGGCCTATTTTATTTGTGCCTCGAGATTTGCAACCTGGGTTAGCCACCGGTTCTTACTAGTCAAAAGACGAATTATTATATGAGTTTCTTAGATACTCTGGGGCTATATCTTATGGGAAAATAAAAGAAAAATGCCGAAGTTCCTTAAAGTTGTTTAAACTACTAGCTCTATTTCTTCCTTGCTGACTGTTAACTGTGTATTATTTAAACTAATTTTAATTGGTTATTAAAATTTCAGACCACGTATGAGAACTTTCGGTATCGATCTGATAGTAGACCCAACTATTATGACCGAGGTTGTTGCAACAACTTCCTAGAAGTCTTCTTCACAGAGGTCAAACCTTCTAGAAACAACTTCCGAGCCTATGTAAAAGAGGAGCAGCAAACAAGGGCCCCACCTGTCAGTCACAGGCAGGCTCAAGCAGAAGAGGATGAACTACCATGTGGAGCCCCACGTGCCAAGGTGGAGGATGACTTGGAGATCGGTGACGATTTGTTGAAGATCTCGAGGCGGCGTGATTTTGAGGACGTAGGAGATGAGGAGTTGAGAAGTGTGGTCTCAGAATCCTTGCCAGGTGTCAATTCAGGTAGAGGGTTGGAGACGGGAATCGGGAGGGGGGCTGATGGGGATAGGATTTGGGATTTTGATGTTGAATCAGGTCGGAAAGAAGTAAACTAGTGTATTTATTGTGCTATGGTTTTTTTTTGTTGCATCCATTTTGTTATCTTTTGGTGGAAGGAATGGGCTAGGCATTTGAAAACCTGGTTGGTATATTTTTGTGCCCTTGGTTGTTTTGTGTTTGTTGCTTAAGGTTTATAGTGTTTAGTTGTTTGGTTTGAGGCTTCAGGCTTATGGATGATTAATTTAATTTTTTCTTCAAGTAAGTTTAGTGTAAAGTATTATGACATGGCATTGCTAGATTGATCATAGTTGGGTTTTATTTTATAAAAAGATGATCACTAGAACGGGCCTCTAATGAAACTTGCCTTTGTCTTTCTATTATGTTTGCCTCCTATACCAACATATAGGATGAGCATAGATTCTGTTCTCTAGGATGAACATGTTAAAATTAGAATATATATATTAGGTGGAAGTGGAACACAAGAATTTTCATGCAAATTAAAAATATCAACTTGCAGGAGTCCTTGTTCTTGGGACTTGGTCTCTTAATTTGCAACTGAAAGGTGAAAGGTGAAAGGTCTCTCTCTATTATAATATTATTATTCTCTTGGTTGAAAATAAGAGCTCAGTTGTTGGCATCTATCATTTGATTGTTGAACATCCTCTTGATGCAGATTTACTGACTACTGAGGCAGTAGTGTAGTGTCTGACCAGCTGACTTCATTATGAAACACACATTTTGGTGAATTGGTTGAGGTCAAGCTCAAGGTCTACAAATTCACATCTTCGTATCGTCCCTTTTACGTCTTTTGATATCTCAGTAGGATTTGTGTGGATCATGCATGAATGAGACTATGAGAGTAAACGCTATATATATATGTCAATCAAATCATATGTTATGGTGGTATTGTATTAGTTAGTCAGTTACCATGATTGCATTTGAAAGTGACAGTCAGTCAATGGCATGGCATGCTGTCATTCTCTTTCTTTATTTTTTATTTTTGGAGCTGTACTTCTTCTGTCCCTCTCACTCCTTCATTAGATATTCCACATGATATGAGATCTGAGTTGAGAGATGCGCATAGAATTAATGTCTGTTTTGCAACTTGCACAAGTGCTCTTCAAGGTTTGACCTTGTATGTTTTGGAGGGATCCCTGATTTTACCCAAAATTCTGGCCATTTTGGTTTTTCAGAAATTCAAAATATCAAATTACCCACACAGTGGTTGATTCTTTTTAATGGAACTGATTATTGGTTGGTCTGGTCTGATCCCATTGAGGACAGACTAATGAGATCGAACTAATTATTCGAATTATTGTTTTTCAATGCTGCAGAAATTTAATAAAAACAGCCCTCTCCTCTGACCAAATTTTTTATTTATGATTTCTTTAAATTGTATTACTAGTAATTTTGTAAGAACTTTATTAGTATTATTTAAATCATTTAGTAAGATTAATTAAAGTTCAAAATCAAGTTTGGCTTACTTATATTAGACTTTACAGTATTATCTTTTTATCTTATTAACTTCTTCAAAGTTGAATAAGAAAATTACTGTCACAAGTTTTATGTTACATACTATTTGATATATATATTTTCTTGAACAGTTCTGTACTCATAAATTTTCAAAAATCACATTATAAGATCTCATATCGTACAAAAGGCGCCATAAAAACAATTTAATGTTCAATTGGATATTTCATATGCATGTAAGTAAGGTTAATGGAAATTTTCTTCTAAACTCATAATATCCAAAATATATATGTTTACTATTTTTTAAATTGAACTGCAACTTATGAATAAAAATAAATAATAACCGTCTCTTGAAGAAGTTGTATTTAGTAGTCTCCTTCTAACTTTTCATCTTTCCTTCTCTTTGACTACTGTAAATCAAAAGGGATATAATAAAGCGAAAAATGTCTAGTTCTAAATTCAACTGACAGCTTTTTGACATTTTGGGCTCTTTTGAATTCTTTTGAGGGGAACAGAGAACAAATTTCAAAAGGAAACAAAAGAATTTGCATTCAAAAATGAGGACTTTTGAATTGGATTGTTGACCGTTCAACTTATTGCTCACATGACACCATAATCCATAATAGATTTTAATAGTTTTGACCTCTCACCTTTCTACTTTAAAATCATGGATTTTTTTTGGTTGGAATCGTTGAAACTTAGCTTGTTTTCCCATCTATAAACAAACTCTTTCTGATCAATTCAATTGCGCAAATCAATGCTAAGATCTTATCATAATTCTACAGACCAGACCAGAGCAGATTTCATTCTGCATTGTTTAATTTAGCACCTTCCTGACTTAATTATCAGCTCTACATAATTATAAATTGGATCAAATTGACATCTGATACAACAATTGCATTTTAATTTGAGTTTGTAAAAACAAAATTTATATTAAGTGTTGTGTGCGGGCCAACAAATGTCTCTTCTATAAAAATTAATTAGTCTTTAATCCAATAAAAAGGCTATGCATGTCTTTAATAGTTGTTCCAATCTTTACTGCAAGAAATATTATTTTTCAACGCAAAACTAGCCATTCTGCAAATATTCATATAAAGCAGGCAGTGGCAGTCCTTGAGCATTTAAATTTGACTTGTGTTCCTCGCTCAGAACTCAGAACTCAGAAGAGGGCAAGAGGCTCCATGCATGCCTCCATCATCTCTTTTTATATCATTCTTTTGGAGTTCCAAGTAATCATTGTTTATTGTGAAACATCTCCTTGGTTGACCAAAAGTTACCACCTAACTTCGCATGCTGCCTTCATTTATTACTTTTTTTATTTCAAAAACATAAAAGTTCAAAATCTGCAAATACAAGAAAGTTCCGGGTCCAAATTGCAATTCCAACTTTTTGTAACGACCATCACTCGGTAACTACAATTTTATCAATCAAATGTGGGTAAAATCTATATTTTTCCTAAAAAACTTCACTGTGCTAGATTTTGAGGTTATCCTTGATGCTTATTTTTCTTTCTTGATTCGAAATTTCGAATGCTGTTGAAGAATGGACTAATTAGGTCGGAAAAAAAATGACATACTTTTAAAAATTAATTTTTATCGTTTGGCAGTTGGCACCGTGCAATGTTCATACTTCATTATAAATTATGGAAGAAATAGTTGACACGTTTAGTGAATCAAAATTTGCCGATATTATAATTCAACTTGACGTATCTAAGTTCGATCTTCAAATGTATTAAATCGTAAATCGTTGGATTCAAAGTTCAAACAGTCTATTCAAACTATTCAACATGATATATGTATTAAAATTTTTTGTAGGGCTCAATGTTCAAACGTATTAGGTTTGCACAAAAAACGATTAATTTTGCATTGGACGAAATTTTATACATAAAAAAATAAGATTTAAAAAAAAATAAAGATAGAGATCAAACCTTCTAATTTTAAAAAGAATCATCCTATTTAAATGTCAAACATACAACTTAAAAAAAATATTGTTTTAGTCACTAAATCAAAGAGTGACTCTTAAAAAAAAATTAATGATTAAATTTGTCATTTTTTAATTTAGTCTCATATGCATGGTTAGAACAAACAAGTTAACACCAAATATAAGATTATACTAAGTTGACCCAAAATCAGTGGACATGCACAAGTTAGCCTCTAGCTAGTTCGGTATAAAACTAGTTTGAATTTTGCATGCCAATAATTTGTGCATTTTATGCAGACATGATGAAGAATTAATTAGGTATTGCTTCAGAGATTCAACGCTCATATGCTGAATTTTCTATATGGAACCCTCTGTTGGTTGAATCTAAAAACTTGTAGCTGGTTTTGGTTCATGGAAAATAGTATTCAAATTTGAACTTACAAGTTAATTACAACTACCCTCAAAAGGATTTGAGTTGAATTGCGTTCTAATTTTAGTAAGAGCCGACGTTTGTTGGAGAAACCACCTAAAAATGTCTCTAATTTTGGTAAGCTTTTACCAACCCTAGTCAGATTTATTAATTAAATAAAAGGACAAAGAATTAAAAAATGACAAACGTACGCATAGTTAAAAAAACTTGGGGGAAATTTCATTATATCCTTCAATAACTTTGAAATTACGCATTCCCCCCTCTCAAATTAATAACATCATATTTACCCTTCTTCATTTTAAAAACTCACAAATTTATCGGTTTTATTGCATTTTCTATAAAAACTCATTTAAATTTATAATGTACCAATTTTAACAATTATCATAAAAGATAAAAAAAAAAATATGTAACATATTTAAGGAAAATGACAGTCTTTTAGTTGGTCAGTTTCTGAGGACAAATGGTTAATTTCTTTACTTCTAAGTTCTGACGCATACACAAGTGTATATCTAAATGTCATTATGTATAGATCAAAAGTAGAAAAATGAACTATTTGCTCTCCAAAACCTACCAATTAGATGGTTGACAATTTTCTTAAACATGCTGCATATTTTTTTTCTTTTAAGAAAAATTAATATAGGTAATTTGTCAATTTAAAACGAATTTTAATAAAAGACAAATAAATAAATAAATTTGTGAGTTTTTGAAACTTAGAAGAATAAATATGATATCAAGCATTTTATATGACGAAATACGTACTTTCAAAGTTTTTTAAGGGTGTACATGAAATTACCCTAATAAATTAAGATAACATCATCGGTTTGCGATGACTATAAAACAATGGAATAGAAGAAAATGTAACTTAAAATAGATTTATATTTCTCATTATTTCGACCTGTATCGTGTTGAAGATTAAAAAAATAGTAAAAGTGAACAAAAAATGAGGAAATAAGTCAATTTTATCTTTAATAAAAAAAACTTTCTTATTTCACCTGTTTTATGTAGGGGTGTAGCACTTTTTTTAACCCTTTATCCTACCCGTATTGTATTCGATAAAATGAATATGGGTAAGATTTTTTTTTTGTTAACTTATTGGATATAAATATGAGTAAGGATTTTTTTTCCATTAGCTAAATAGGTATGGATACGAGTAAAGACTATTTCGTACCCGTTGAATAACGGGTAATTATATAAAACAAAATTATATATAAATATGTAAATATATATTCACTTTTTTCCTTTTTCATCGTTGCATCCATGCTGAACCTAATAATAAAATTTTCTTCCTTCTTCATCGTTGTTGTCTTGTTCCTCAATCGTGAAAATGGAAATAATCTACGGTACAATTTGATTCTCATTTTCTCTTCAATTCTCTCTGTTGTCAACCTGGCTTATTAATTCAATCCTCTTCCTCCTTCCTCTTGAACCAGTCTTTGAGTATTGCGTGGCTGTAGGATTGTAGCTTCCTCCTCTTCAAAATTTGACTTCCTCCTTTGAATATCATAAGTAATCGTTGTATTTAGTAAAACAGAATTTGTAAAACACTTGAGGCTGAGGTTTTTGAGTTTATTTGATGGAATATATTATTAATATATTCGTTATTCACCCGCTACTGTTTTGTTATCCGCTAATTTTAATGGGTATGGATAGGGTAGGGTAAGATTAATTCTTAATGGGTACAGCTAGAATATGCATAAGGTCAATTCTTAGTGAGTATTGATATGGAAATGCTTCCACCCTACTCATATCGTACCCATTAACACCTCTAATTTTGGATCTGTATCCTCCCAGGTACCTGACTCAACACAATTGAAATGGACGGCCCATATTTACTCTCAACCGGTGCATGTTCAAGATGGTGCAGGGGCAATATTATTTGTGCTTTGAGATTCGTGTCAAATTAAAAAGAATAATTTTGGGCCGTCTGATTCAATTGTACTCAGTCCGGTAACCTTTGGGGATGTGAATTCCCTAATTTTATGAAAAATTGACTTTTAGTGGACAGAATTCCTGTTTTCTATTTTCAAATCATTCAATTTCATTCTTATTCTGTTACTATTTTACTGAATTCTTTTATTTTAATACTCCTGTACCTTCAATTAAGAATATTAAAATGTCATCAATACTATTATATTCGATTTGTTTTTTTATATGAATGCATAAAAGTCTTCCATATTAATGTTACCACCAACTATAAGTTTTTGGAAAAATTCTTTAACGTGATTTTCCTAAACTTTTCGTAATTGTTATATATGAGTTGCAGACTCCTAATGAAAATTGATAAAATAAAATAAAAAAACGATAAACATGACATACAGTGATATATTAATATTAATTTGACTCTGACTCTATCCATGTGAAAGGAATGTAGCAGTAATTTATCTAAAACTAGTGGAACAACTAGTAGGGTAGGCTCCATTTTATCCTTTTCCTTTGATTCTTATTTCTTGTTCATGTTTTTCAGTTGAGGTAGCAGTCTTAGTTATTATTATCATCAGAATTCTTAGTTACATGTGACTGTAACTGGGACTGTGATGCATCCTAGTCTTCAGGCCAAAACAGAAAGGCTTAGGCTAGCTGATTATAAATAAATGATCTTCTTAGAAAGCGACTCTGCAAACCTACATTTGACAATACCAAAAAAAGAATTTGCAAACTGTGTTTGGATTGTCAGAAACTATAATTAGTGCTAAAGAAGTAGTAATTTAATACCGTGGAAATTAAGAATGTTTATCTTCAACTATATTATATTATATGGAATAAATTATTATAATTGTTATTTGGATTGAAAAAAATAAAGTAGTTGTGTAGTGTAGGTGCCATAGAAGATCCAGCATTGTCTGTGCCTATCACATGCTGCAATGCAATCTAACTAAGTCTAAGTAGTGCGCTGCGCTCCTCAGATCTAAATCGTACTATATTCTATAGTACTATTTTCATTCTGGTGATAAATCGATAAGGATCTCCAAGAAAAAGATAGATTAGAATCATTAGAATCATTAGATGGGTGGGGTGCATTGTCATCCCCATCCCCTGTTTGGATCATTTTGGCGTCTTGTTATCACAAGTTAGGAAGGAGATCATTATCTACAATTCAATAATTTCTATTTCAGATGGCCAAAAGTATTATTAAAATAAAAATATACTATAAATATGCGTCAACAAGGACCGTCTCACCGACTTTTCAAAAATTAATGTAACCACGTGGAGAAAAATTATATACATAAAGTTCATTTTATAATCTTTTATTATGCCACATCATTTTTTATATTCTATGCTACTTTTTCTCTTTTATAATTTATTATGCAATTTAAATATTTTTATTCAAGTCCATCAAAACTTCATCGGAATTGAGCAATGGCGGATCCACAGAATCATATGTCATATAACAATACTCTATACGGATAAAAAAAAAAAAAGAGACTATATACTGCATAAAAATGTGTCGAATAAAGACTTAAGCATGAAAATAATTTGATACCTACAAATCTTTAATTCGGCTATCATGTGAAATTCCAAACTAGGAAACTGACAAATTGAACTCGCCACATATTGCAACCAAATCATTTGACGGACCACAAGTGACCACGTCAGCCACTTGACGGCTCAATTACTGATGTGGACACTTCATTAGTTATTATTAATTCTAATGATACAATTAATATATACATGCTATTAAAAACGTGGCAATTTTATTGTCATATGATAATTATTCCATATCCTCTCAATCTCTCTTCTCTCATGCATGCAGACTTATAATACTCTAAGCCTATGTTATTCAGATACTCCAATATAGGCTTAGTATCCGTATCGGACACGTATCGGATACCAATAGGCGTCCGATATGGCACTGATACGTATCCGATACGCTAACTGGTATATCCGCTTACGTGGCGTATCCTTATTCGGTCGAAACGGTCGCTCATACTCTGTTGAAACGGCTGGATCGATTCCAAGAACCGTGTCCGCGCCTGCACCCGCTAGCCGTGCCCGTGAACCACCCCCGCATCTGTGAGCCGCGCACACACTAGCGCAAATGAACTTTTTTTTTTTTTCTGCCCTGCGCGTGAATCGAACCTGAGAAGTCCCATATGAGCGTCAAAATCTTTATCCACTACCACTACTACAGAAATGGTCATCGTACACTGCACATCGTACACGGTTTTGCCAATTTTATATAAAAACCATGTACTAAATTAGTTTTTTGAAAGCTCGAAAAATCTGTGGAAAGCCTGCACGGATATTTATTAAAGAATCCGTGTAGAATTGCTTGGAAAAAATGACCGTGTAGAATTTATTAGAGAGCTACACGGATATTACACAAAAATCCGTGTACGAATAGCTACACGGATTTTTGATAATAAATCCGTGTAGAAAGATAAGAATTGTACACGGCTATTTATAATATATATCCGTGTATGAATGGTAGAGAGCTACACGTTTTTTTGATCAAATATCCGTGTAGAAAGGGTAATGCTACACGGATTATTTTTTAAATAACCGTGTATGAATAGTTAGAGAGCTACACGGATTCTTAAGTATAAATCCGTGTAGAAAAGTCTTTCTAGGGTTTTGGATCCAGTAAAATTAATTAGTATTTTATGTTTGGTATAAAAGGCCTTCTCCTTCCAGCGCCGTTTTGATAAAGCAATTTATATTGTCTCTCTCTCGCTCTCTCTGTATAGAATGTGTTGATCTGATTTCTGCAAAGGCTAGTAGCTGGGATCAGAGATTTTTGAAGTTTTTATTTTCTCCTCTCTATCTTTCTAAGGTTAGTGCGTGTGTATATATATATATATATTCCTTTTCTTCCTCTAATTTTCTGTTACTTATTATTGCTTATTTAGGTCATGTGTAATTCATGCATGCTTGATTTCTTAAGATAATGCAAAAACGGCAGAAAGTTCGGCTGAGCGGGATCCGAAATGTGGGGGCAGCCATGCAAAAGCGGGGGGAAGTCGGCTGAGCGGGGAGCCGAAGCGTGGGGGCAGCCACGTTTGAAAAAATTTGAAATTTCAAAAAGTTTGAAATTTGAAAAAAAAATTGAAATTTGAAAAAAAATTGAAATTCGAAAAAAATTTGAATTTAAAGGAGAATTTTTGTTCTCTATTATGCATGCATGCACATATATGTTGATAAAATGTATTTTTTATTGGAGATGCAATATGTTGGAGACCTTTAACAAAGAGGCATCATGTCATGGATCACATGGGCACTCTCCTTTTTCATATGTTGGATCTAATACAACTAATTTGTATGAAATTTTGGTCCAAACTAGATCATAGCCCAACGTTTTGGCAACATGAGCCCAACTTATTGGGCCAAACCTTGATCACATGGTTACTAAGTGGTAAGGACATAACTTGATCTACAAACATTGTATTGGATCTTGAGGAGTATATGTTATATGTGGATCACATGGGATTGTATATGTACAAAAAACAATGTCTATATATGTTGATGCTTTCATGCTTTCATGCTTTTATGTTTTTTTGTTATATATGTTGATATTAGAATTTTATGCTTTTATGGTTTCGGTTAGAATTTTGTAATGATAAATATGGATTTGTATAATTTTGTCATGCTAAATATGAATTTGTATAATTTTGTATAATTTCGTGTGCATTAATTTTAAATTTTTATCTGAAAAAATTAAATACTGGCTAGCAAAACAGGAGGCTAGCCAAAAAAAAAAACAAAAACAAAAACAAAAACTATAAGACAATCCTACACGGATATTTAACAAAATTCCGTGTAAGAATAGTAATTTATAAAATAATCCGTGCACGAATACATTTCTACACGGATTATTGGATAAATGTCCGTGTAGGATTGTTTCCTACACGGACATTTATCCAATAATCCGTGTATGAATCTATTCATACACGGATTATTAGATAAATATCCGTGTAGAATTGTTAAGAGAGCTACACGGATATTTAGTTTAAAAGTCCGTGTAGAAAGAGGAATCGTACACTGATGTTTAGGTAATATCCGTGTAGCTCGGTTATATGGAGAGCGACACAGGCAGGTATTCGTACACGGCTCTTTATAAGATAATCCGTGTAGAAATCGTTACAATCGCACACGGGTAAATATCCGTGTATAACTATTTACCGATTCATACACCCTCACCTTCCACACGGTAGGAAATCCGTGTAGCTCCTCCATTTATATCCGTGTGCAATCTCCTTTTTTGTAGTAGTGTACACCAAAGTTTCGTTTGTGATATATTCGAGTAACTATAGTATTTAATATATTCTTATGTTAAATCTTTAATTTTTTATACAAATTTGATTTAAGTTAAGATTATCTAAATACAATATATAAAATAATAAAAAATAATCTATATAATAGACGTACCATATCCTAGATTTTTGAAAATTACCGTATCGCTGTATCCGTATTGTATCCGATACGATACCCGTACCTGTATCCATGCAACATAGCTCTCAGCTGAGTTAAAATTAGTTTAGTGTCTATTTAGGGTCAAACACATATTGGAGGTTAATTATATAAACTTTTATATTGAGTATATTCTATTAATATTTTAGATTAAATAAGCATGTTCTATTAGTATTTTGAATGAAAAAGTTATAAAATAACTTGATTGAAATAAATAAAAAAGTTCAATATCTATAGAAGGACAAATCAATCTTAAAGAACCAATTTACAAAATTAATTTAGTGACGTTGGATGAAATTAACCCAATTGGTTTTGAAAATATTCACTTTACTATGTTAAAATTTTTAAATAATTATTGTGGTTGACAAATCTAAGTAATATTAACAGGAGTTAGTTAACGTGATATATAGTAATAAAAATATTTTGTAGAAATTGTTTTGGACCATGAGACGACATGCAGGTGTCATCTCCTCTCCTGATCAATTTAATTAACTACGTGCCTCCGTCGTCTTGATTATCAATTTAATTAATCTGCTAAATTTAATCAAATATTTTCAACATCTTTGACTATGCATGTTTCGCATTTTTGCTTTATTACATTACGAAATCATTATGATTTGAACTTAACCGGATTCATTCATAAGATAGAGGAAGTGAGGATATATATATTATATACCGGCCCGTTAAATTAATATATAGTTTTCATCGATCCTGTAAAAATCTCATAACGTAATTATATATTTTCCAAAAGGGTTTAGGAAATTTGGTATTAATTTTTTTCTCTATTTGTTTGAAGACTGAAAATGATGAGATGAGCTTGGACCACAGAAAATGGTGACATGACCTTCACCTCCAGCAGCCGGAAAGACTCGGTCTATCTAAATCTATCTAAAGTATTATTTTCAAGTCGGTAGACCGTGGACCCGGTCTCTTTCCTTTTCAAGGACTCGTTCCATGATCGCTCAATAGCAATGGCAATGGCAATGCTAGCTTCTTCAATACTTTTTTATTTTATTGGGATTTGGGATAGAGAATGAAATAAATATTTCAATTTTAAAATAAAAAAAATGCAACAATTGGATATGAAAACTAAGAGAAGAGGGGCGCGGGCGCGGCTTGCTTTTGCTATTGAGAAGTTTGACCGTACTAACCACGTCACTGCCTCACTGGACGCACCCAGCCACCCAGCCATATCCATGTCGGCATTCTTACTTTCTTACATCTCTACTTCCGACATTTTTAAAAATTCCCCAAGTTAATTACAGATTAATAAAAATACCCACGGTTGCCTAAAAATTTTAAAAATGCCCAAACCGGCTATTTAATGGCCGGTCCAGATTAATCCGTCAAACCGGCCATTAAATGGCCGGCCCCGTACTTTTTTCGGTCTTCCCCTTTTTACACCCTATTAATACAACCTTCGCTCAGCAGTCTTCGCTCAACTAAAGACGCAGCAGCTGCAAAGCAAAGGTAATTTCTTTTTTTTAATTTAATTTTTATTATTTTTAATTAATTAATTTTTAATTTTTAATTAATTAATTAAAATTAATTAACTATAAATAATTAATTTTAATTAATTAACTATAAATAATTAATTTTAATTAATTAACTATAATAAATTAACTATAATTAATTATAATTAATTATAATTAATTAATTACAATTAATTAATTACAATTAATTAATTACAATTAATTAATTACAATTAATTACAATTAATTAATTACAATTAATTATAATTAATTAATTATAGTTAATTAATTATAGTTAATTAATTATAATTAATTGACTTTAAATAATTATACTTAATTTTAATTAATTAATTGTAAGTAATTCATTAATTTTAAATTTTTTTTTTATTCAGTAACTGTGTAAATTAGTAACCTGACAAATGATTATCACTTTCGAAATGTAGCTTGATTACAATGCCATTGATTTCAATACACTGTGGTGGTAAACTTGAAAATAATACAGACGGGCCTTATTACAATAAAAAACTAATTGCTTCGGTTATGGTTAACGATGATATATCTCTTTTGGACTTGAAAGTCATAATTTTCGATTACACCCGTTATAATCCAGAAAGGTGCAACTTTGAATTGGGGACCCGAGTTTGTAATAGAAATACCCAGAAATATTCACTTGCGAAAATTACAGATGAAAATACCTGGAGAGGGTTGTGTGGGTATTTTAAGGCCAATAGAGATTTTGTAATAGAGATCTATATTAGAAGAGTTCCGAGAGAGGCAGGGGTTGGAAGTTTCAGCCAATGCTCAGTTGCAATGAAAACTCCCGTCGTTCCTCCAACACAACCACAAACCTACTATGAACCTACACATCTAGCAACCTACTATCCACAGATTCACCCAGAAACCCAATATCCACCTACTAACCCAGAAACCTACTATCCACTTGCCCCGGAAACACGACCTCAACCAATACTCCGAATTTGTTCCCCACCTAGACCCGTGCATGAGGCGCCTTTACCATTCCCAGGACCAGTATGTGATGAAATTAGGTCAGATTTTGAAAATATCAATGATATTCCGGGTGAACGTCTGCAGAGTGGAGATGAATATGATGGAGATGACTGGGACTCTGATGATCCAGTTGAAACAGGCGAAGGGCCCATTCGAAGTAGCTCTGGCTCAGCGCCGCTTACCGGGCGGAGTGATACGCACCCGTTCCCAGACTTCAATGATGTATCTCGGTTTAGAGAAGCAGATACTGGTTCCTATGGGCCACGAATCGAGCACACGGGTGAGCTGGCTGCAAACCAATTTTTTAAAAGCAGAGATGAATTAATGAAGAAGATTAGAGAGCATCATGTTCATTCGAATCAGGAAATAAGAATAAAGAAAAGTGATAGCCGCCGGATTTATGTGGTGTGCAAAGACCGGCGTTGTGGTTACGAGCTCAGGGGACAACCATCGGGAACTGGAGATGCGTGGGTTATAACGAAGCAAGTCAAGCCTCACACATGCAGGACAGAGTATACAAGGACCGACAATGAATGTCTGACGGCATCAATCATTGCCGATATCATCCAGAACAGCATTAAGACCGACCCCTGTATGAGTATCCGGTCGGTGACAAACTGTGTTATGGCCGTGTATGACAACGTCACCCCAAAATACAACCGACTGTGGAGGGGTCGTGAGCTTGCAATAGCCCGCGAATTTGGTAGTTGGGAGGGTTCGTACAGCTTGCTGAGACCACTATTGATGGCAATTTGCGTCAAGAATCCCGGATCAAAGTACCATTTTCTGACCAGTCTGATACGAGACAAAGACACAGGAGTAATAAAGGAAGGCGAAGTTCAGTTCAGGGCCGTCGCTTGGGCGTTTGGTCCATGCATTGCAGCGTTTCGGTTCTTGAGACCGGTGATCAGCATAGATGCGTACTTCTTGTCAGGGCGGTACGAGGGTAGGCTATTGATAGCTTGTGCCTATGATGCCAAAAATCAATTGTTGCCTCTTGCATTTGCAATCGTGCATAAGGAGGATGCCGATAATTGGGATTTCTTCTTGCAATGGTTGAGAAATGAAGTGCTTGGACATAACCAATTCGTTTGTGTTATATCAAACCAGCACAAGGGGATCAAAGCTACACTGACAGCATAATACGGATGGTCTCCAGAGCTTTTTGTGCACAGGTTTTGTATTCAGCATGTTGCCGACAACCTGGTCCAGAACTATGGAAAAGAAAAGTGGTATGGCCAAAGGTTCAGAGAAGGAGCTAAGAAGAAGAAGCCAATAAAGTTGAAAGAGATGTTCGAAGAGTTTGCTAAGGTATTTGTAATGTACAACATGTCGTTAAAAAAATCAGCACCGCCACGGAGAAGGGGACCATCGCTCAGCTGGAACTCCGGCTTTTGCCCGCTATGGCCAGGCTCTATCTCTCGCTGTCACCACACGATCGTCGGCCTCTCTATACATCCTATCTGCAGTATCCCAGGCAGACTCACGCGTAGAGACCGGCGGGGGTGTACCGAAGATAGATGCAGCAAAATCAGTCCCAAACTCAGGCTGAGCCCCGCTACCACTGGCCTCTCCATCGTGGGTCATCGGTGGCATCCCATTGTCAAATGCTGTAAGCTCATCCAGACCGAACGCTGGAGCAGCCTCCGGCATCTCGGCTGGACCCTGCGATCACACACAAAATATACTAAATTAGAACTGTACCGAAGATAGATGCACTAACCCATACATCAAATTAAATAAATCATACCGGAGGATGAACTGGCCGTCCGAGCTCGTCGTAGAATGCGTGCCATCCCCTCATGGACAATACCCAGCGATGGTAGTCCCACGCTGGAACCGTCTCGGGGGGAGATGGCATGTATCGTAGTCGAACAGGGCTATCATCGGACTCGGATGCATCTATCTCACGCCAATTGATGTTCTCTCTGGCGTCCCGCAGCATGCCGATGAGCTGACCACCGTGCCCAGAATCCTCAATGAAAGTGGCACTCCTCTCAATAATTGTCATAATTATGGTAAAACATCATAAAATACGCTGAAATATGGTCACCAATTCTAATTATACTAAATTACAATAAATTACCCTAAATCATAAACTGTAAACCCTAAATTTGACTAATTACACTAATTACTCCCTACTTACAACAAATTATTCTAATTTTGGTAATTACTAACAAATCTTAACATTACATAACCATTTTGCACTACAAAAAAAATTCCAATAAATTAGAGGGACTTACTTGCAAATCTGGAAAGAGAAGGAGAAATCTGGAAGAAAGAGCTCAACCGAGGAGAGATAGTGTAAAATTTGATAAAATGAATTGTGATACAAAAACAAAACTACGGCAGGAAATTTATAGAAAATAATTTTCGGCGGGGTCGGCCATTTAATGGCCGGTTGGGCGGGTTAATCTGGACCGGCCATTAAATGGCCGGTTTGGGCATTTTTAAAATTTTTAGGCAACCGTGGACATTTTTATTAATCTGTAATTAACTTGGGGTATTTTTAAAAATGTCGGTCTCTACTTCTCTAATCAATGTTTCTATATATATCCTTCAAATTTAATATAAACATTTCTAAGTATAAATGACAGTTGTGTATTTTTAAATGCAATTGTGTATATTTTTCCATCTATATATCATGAAACTATAAAAAGGTCTCCTTTTCCATCTATATAAGAAATTATTAATAACCATTAATAAAAAGAAAGAATATTAATTGATAATACATTTGCCCCTTAAAATATTTCACACATCAGAATTTTGCACAATTATTTTCACTGTAAAACCAAACATTTATTTCAATATATTAATTCTAATAATCATTTTCCATATAAAAAATACTAAAATGCATGCATATAATAAAATTAATTATGCACTATTTTAGTTTAGACTACTCCACTTGCCAAAGAACGCATGCATATTATAATTTTATGAGGAAGGTTCTCATACCTTCATTTTTTGTGCTTCCATCATGTCTTTTTCACTTTTTAATTTTCTAAAAACAAAACAAATTAAAAATAATATATCAAAAAAAAATTATCAGATGTGATTTATATTCTCTATTTGCACATAAAAAATTATCATTATTCGGTTTTGTTTTTATACAAATCAATAAGGTGATAATCAATGTCAGAATTTATCAATATGAATGTATTTTTGCAAGCTCTTGATACCGATCAAAAGAGAGTGTATAAATCGTAATCTTTTATATATGCATAAAAATGAAATAGATTAAATCTAACATTTTATTTTGCCATTTTAATTTTAAATTTTAATTTATTAATGTTAAAAAATAGAGGTATAATAAAGACACAAAAAAATAAAAGTATTTGAACCCTCTACTTTTATTTAGTTGAAAAAACAATTGAATAATAAAAAGTTGATAATTAGAATTTGGAGAACTGGCGATTGCTGCAGGGGATCCACCTAATTAATTAAACCAAACCAGAAACGAAAACCATTAAATATATATATATATATATATATATATATATATATATATATATATAATTATATATAGGTCAGCACACACAGATATTACCTAATCCAATTCCAAAATAATGAAAATCAAGCACAAGTTGCCTACGCTCCCTCTATTTTGGCCTTATCCAAATGTGGTACAAATTAACAGAGATCTAATTAAGTTTCTTCCTCCAAATTCAAATTCAAATTCATTTCCCCTGCCCATATTTCGGTCGCTCAGTTTTCAAGTCTCCTGTCGCCTAATTAACTGGTCAACCCATGTATATGAACACGAATACACAATGCAATTGTTTTTAAAATTGAACCATTATATTTTTAGTTATTTCGTACACATCCACGTAGCCCCTTTTGAATTTGCTCTCAATGCAATTGCAATCGCTTCCTTTAAAATATATGAGTGTAGACACACTTAATAAAACGGCGCTAGCTCCTCTCTCTCTCTCTCTCTCCACGTTTTATATATTTCTCTCTTTTATCTCTTATAATATATAATCAGTTCATTAACTTTACAACAATAAAGTTTTGAACAGACATCTTAATTTATTCCCTAATTAATTCCTCCTCATCACTCGTGTGTGTGTATATATTAATCCCTTTGACCCTTGTTTTCAAGCCTACCTACTATTGCATGAACTAGAACTAGTCTAGCTAGCTAGTTTGACATATATATGGTGAGATCAGAAGAGGAGAAGGAAACAGATCAAGAACAAATGGCAATGTCAATGTCAACAACAAATGCGATGCTCTCGGGTTATAACCAGGCGCAGGAGGCGGCGATGATGGTATCTGCATTTTCACATGTCTTAGCAAGGGACCCGACTGGCGGTGCCGAAGCGCCAGTCTGGCAATGGCAAACAACAGGTTTGCCATATGACATGCCTTCTTCTGCTTCTGCTTCTGCTTCTCATCTGTTTGGTGGAGATATGAATTACTATCACCAAGGACATGTTTACCAGCAAGGTATATATCTAATATCTTGACATGTTTATGTATTTATTTATCAGTGTCTATCAAAATAACTTAAAAAATCATGCATATGATTCTACAATATGTAGCAAACTAATTAACAGGCTTTAACAAAAGTACCTGCATGCTGAAATCATATATATATAGCACAGGTACGGTCATCATATCATATCATCCATCGCCCTACGTCATATCGGTTCATGACAAAATGTATTGCAACTGAATGTTGAATCTTTTTGTATAGATTTGCATGCAGATATATATAAATGCAGGGGATTTAAAGTATATATTTTAAATAAAGGCAACGCGGTAACTTAATTAGTTAAGGTTGCTTAGCTTCCCCTGCCTCGTGCTTGGCGCCAAGACAATAAATACTACATCATAAAAAAACAAACTTGGAGCATAAGACAGAGGAGACAGTCACAGAGATGTGCATGTAATATTTGTATAAACAACGCTTAAAGTTGTAACCTTATTCACCGTATTTCTCATATATGACAAACTACGCATTTAATTCTCCTTCCTCTTTTGTATGGATGCTTGCGCATGCATGCTGATAAGCGATAAGCTTTCCTAGTAGCACCAGCTCTTTGTTTATTATCCTTTGCTTTTCATCGAAGCAACCACCTTTGTATATTTCTTGTGTATAGTATAGGCTACTAAGTTAGACCTTCTAAATATCTATATTTACTATTTAGTAAGCAAGTCATATTTTACTTCTACAAATGCTCCGGTCAGGATGTCAAATATCTCAAGGAGTAAAGGGGGTATCAAAATAAAATACTAATATTGAACCACTCATCTATATAGACCATTATTATATTGGTATTTATTCAATTCTGCTATTGAATGTTTCATGCCGCCAGAAGACCCAACCTTTTTCTATGGGTGTTAAAAGTTTTAAAACAGAGCATCAAGATTTTAAATATCTAATTCTTAAAAAAACGTGGGTTCAAGGGAAAGATAGGTCCTATATAAAGGAGACGAAGAGCGCTGGTCTTAATTACGATCTTCTTACCTCAAAATTCTCAGCATTAAATTCAAACCAGCACCAACCTCTTTGAAAACCACGCATCCTCTGTTTTTAAAAACAAGGTACTCTCTCTCTCTCTCTCTCTCTCCTACTGTGCAAATGGATTTTGTACTTTGAATGGATTGAATGCATCACTTGCGTGGAGACGAATGAATATACGTAGTCTTCTGGTCTTATCACCAAATATTTTTCCTCTCCATTTGCTGTGAAGTCTTTCATTCATTGTAATTTCAATTAGTTGAAGGGTCCAATTATATGATATTTTGACGTCTCCTATATATAGGGCTGCACAAAAAATTCGTAGTTCGTAATTCGATTCGAGTTTGATTCGAAAAAGTTCGTAAAAAATTCGATTCAAAATTGAGTTCGTTCGAAATTAATTCAAACCAAACTTAGTTTGAAATTAATTCAAACCAAACTCAAACTGGACCTAGTTCGTTCGAAATAGGTTGGCAAACCAAACTTAGTTCGAAATTAACTCAAACGTGAACCGTTGATTTCCGCTGATAACTTATGTTCGCTGATTAAAATATAAGGCCGCCCGTTCATAATTGCTCTCAGTTCTAACTTAAATTGTACTTTGAATACTTTGGATATTTGAAAACTTTGGTGATGTTGCTCCTGTTGGCTATTTGGAAAACTTTAGATAATGTGATTGTATTGAACTTTGATTGATTGTACTAAACTTTGGTGTTTAATATAAATTTTGGTATTTGTAATGAACTTTGATATAAACTTTGGTGTACTGTGTAATTAGAATTCAGAATGCCTGAGTTTTTATTGAAGTGTTGTAATTTCGAACTATAGTTCAGCCATAAGTCATAACTCGTAAATCGTAACAAAGTTCGTAAAAGTTCGAAATTGAGTTCGTAAAAAATTCGATTCGAAATTGAGTTCGTTTGAAATTAATTCAAACCAAACTTAGTTCGAAATTAATTCAAATCAAACTCAAACTGGAGGTAAGTTCGTTTCGGTTCGGTTCGTTTGCAGCCCTCTGTATATAACCCCTGGCCCTGCAGAGGAAGTTAACTCTTCTCCGATCTTCTTATCTCAACTTCCAGATTTATCTTCAATTTATCTCTGTACTTATCTCCTCATCCATAACTTATATGACATGTTCCAGTTCCATCTTATATTTTCTATATATTATTATCAGGCCCAACATCGAATCAACAATCATTAATGGAAGCACAATCCCCTTCTTCTTCCTCTGGCGACCTCAACCAAGATGAGCAACAGCTTACGCCGCTGCCAGCTGAAACGGCCCCAAAGCGTCGGTACCGTGGGGTCCGGCAGAGACCATGGGGCAAATGGGCAGCTGAAATACGGGACCCACATAAAGCTGCCCGTGTCTGGCTTGGAACCTTCGAGACAGCGGAGGCTGCTGCCCGTGCTTACGATGCTGCTGCGCTTCGTTTTCGTGGGTCCCGTGCTAAACTGAACTTCCCCGAAGAGGTTCGGCTCGCTGCACCGCAGGGCCCACAACAAACCGGTGCCCAATATATCAGTACCAGAGGGAATAGTGGCAGTGGAAGTAATATTAGTACACAAGGAGTGCTTTTAGGATTTGACAGTCAAAACTTGGTCCATGGGGGCAGTTATGGACCGTACTCGATGGGATCTGTTTGCTCTGTTTCGAGTACTGTAACTACTACTGGCTCTGGTTCTGGATCTGTTTCAGGTTTTGGTTCAGATTCTGGTTTTAGTTCTGGTTCGGGTTCGGGTTCGGGTTCTTTGCCTAATTATCCATTTTATTATGGAACGGAGCCGGACAGCGAATTGATGAGTTTTTTGGGTGATTTTGTGAATCCATCGAGCGATTCAAGCCAGTACCCACCTTCTTCATCATCCAAGTAGAAGTGTAGAACAAGAGATCAATGTCTTGGATAATGTCAGTAGTTCATCAATTTATTAATTTGAAGAGTCTAGAAAACAAAAGGAGTAGGAAGGGGGAAAAAGGAAAGGAGGGTTTGAATGATTGGGTTTTTTTTTATAATCTTTGTTTGCTTCTTAGTTAAAAGTTGATGGTGGATATGCATATCTTTTTTGTAAGAAAGAACAAGAACAGGGAAATGAAAGAATTATTGTATTTTTTTTCTTACTGGAGGTGATTATGAGGAACCATTAAATATATATAGGCTTAGTTGTTTTAATTTTACTTGGATGTTTTTCTTTGGTTATGTCATTTGTTTTTTTATTTTTACTTATAGGCATTAGGCAAGGCGTTCTTAAATATTAGTAGCCAAGCATGTTAGATAAGCGCCTTGTAACTTATATTTATCCTTAAATTAAAATAGTTTCCTGGTCTCTGAGTTCAGATACTTCCGTAGCTGCTGTAATTTATGGATAATATAACAAATGTTGCATGTGTTGCGACATTAAGATCAAGGTCTAAAATATTACTCAAATGAAAATCGGTAAAATTGTAATAAGTCCTCTGTAAATCTGTGAATAAAACAAGTTTATATTTGCGAATCCAAGCAAGTTAGTTTCTGACACAAGTGACACAAGTCCAAACTTAAATTTAAGTATGCATCGAACAGATGCTAACACTCTGCTTCAATTGGGGGTGCGCATTCACTAAGCTTCACCACATGTTGTTCGGTCAGAGCGACTTCACCTGTTTTAGAAGAGAGAAAACAGAGAGGAAGCGGAGAGGAACAATTACTATTTAGAGGAGAGACGAAGTGAATACCGTGTACGTTTTTGGAACAATTACTTCAATTGCTGCTGCTGCTTGGAGACCAAATTTAATATATTTTTAGATATGTACAAAATTATTGTTTTCACATAATTTTGAACCATCCAAAACAATGATTTGTACCTATATAAAAGTAGTAAACAAATTTCAAAAAGATATAAAAATTTGATTTTCAAGCACATTTTAATATGAAAAACATATTGAGCAGTTTGAATCGTCAATTTAGACTTAATAAAATGAATATAAGAATGTAAAGCATGATTGGAGTACAAACTAATAGTGTATTTTAACCCTACTCATTATATAATTATGTACCGGTCCTCATAGATGCGTCCTGGGATCCAACAAAAAAGGCAGGGCTAGCAGCTAGCTATCGTTACCTTGGAAAATTGCTAGTTGAAGACATCGGATCACAACAATGATATGGCAACATGTCTGTTTTTATTAAAGTAGTTGTTTTTATTTAGATTTCCTCTTTCTTTCAAGTTCCATGCCTACGGGCTTTTCCCTAAAAAAAAAAAGAATACGATACTCAAAGAATAGGACACGTCATAACCCAAGATGCAAGAGCTTTCCTTTTTATGGCATATGGGATATGGCTCTTGATTAACCCAAAAGGCTCATATTCTAGAAGCATCTCTTTGAGGCCCTCAAAGGTCTCTTGAAAGGCTCATATTCTAGAAGCATCTCTTTGAGGCCCTCAAAGGTCTCTTGATCACCTAATACTAATAGTCTTCTAACACTTTTGGGAATTTGGATCTTGCTAGTGCTAGTAGGCTCGGCCTCGGTGGTTACACATTTTGGATTAACATTCTCAATCAGGCAAATGTTGTATCGAAATTCGTGTTGGATTAATATTCTAATGAATCGACAATGCGTTGGAACTATGCCAACCATAGGATGATCACCCCTTTTTTGTACTAAAGCCCACGTAGAGACCTGAGGTGTGTAGAACCCAAATAGAGCTAGCTAAATTGGAGTACGTTTGGATGGAAGCTAGAATAGCTCTAATAGTAAAATTTAAGAATAATAAATGAAAATAGAGAAAAAATAGTGATTTTTAAATTAGTGTGAAAATAGTACTATACATATTAGTAAAAATATTATTTGAATTGTACATTTGGAATAATGAATAACTGTAACAAATAACAAATGGTATTAACAAGGTGTTAATTAAGAGAAAATATAGGTAAGTGGAGTCTCAAACGAATTATCACGATATAGCAGTGTTCTAAATAGCGCGCTATAGCGGCGCTATAGCGCCGCTATAGCGTTTTTGGACCCCAAACGCTACGCTACGACATCAAAATGCGCTATTTGCGCTACGGCCGCTATAGCGGCCACTACAACGCTATAGCGGTCCGCTACAGCGCTATTTGCGCTATACAATATGAGTTTTTTTTTTTTTTTTTTTTTTAAGCAATTTATATGGGTTTTAAATTAAGATAAAAAAAATATCAAACCGAAATTGAATTTGTTGCTACTTGCTACAAATAAATCAATTTGAAATTGGGAATAGAAATTGAAATTTGAATAGAAAAAAAGTCCAAACCGGAATTAAAATTTGAATAGAAAAAAAAATAGATTATGTCATGAATCATGATACTTAAGATATTTTTAATAGAAAAAATCGATAGTTTATGATATTACTATGGATATTTTGAACCGCAATTTGGACTTTGTACGGGTTCAATATGAATATTATAATTTCTTAATTACTTTGGAGTTATTTATTGTTCTATGAGACCTTAGATAATGTTGATATTTAGTACAAATATTGAATATACGAAATGTAAAAAAAAAAAACGCTATTTGGAATAGCTTCCGCTATAGCGACGCTATTCGCTATAGCTTTTTTTTTAGCCTTCCCGCTACGACGCTATAAACGCTATTTAGAACCTTGCGATATAGAGATAGTAGAAGACAATGTAGTAAAATTCGGTTCTATTCGGTGAATATTCAGCCGTATATTTCTATTTGGTGTCCGGCTGAATAGAAAATAGCTATTCGGACTGAATATTGAATCCATGCTTTAAAAAAAAATTTAAAAAAATCAAAACCCATTAAAAGAGTTCCGGATCCGAATCCATAACCCATTAAATGAGTTCCAGACTCGCCAGATAGGTGTTCTCTTCAAGCGTCCCACTCAGAAGTCTTTTATAACTTCTCTACATCCACTCAGAAGTTTTTTATAACCTCTCTACATGCTGCTTTATTGTATTTAAGTACTATGAGATTAAATATTTAATAAAAAATCCGCATATATAAATCCGAATAAGAATCCGCATATTCGGCCGCATACCGTATATGCGGTATGCGGCGGCCTTCCGAATACCGCATGAGAACCGAATATTAATACACTGGTAGAAGTAATGTCAATTTTATCATTTCGGAATTGTGCTGACAAAAATCCGAAAAAAAAAATATTTTCTCTTTACACTTCCGAACAGCGAATAGTAGTTATTCAACCTATGAATAGCACTTCAGAGACGATTAGTTTGACCTTAATTCAACCTACGAATAGTAGCTATTTCAACCTATCCCCTTATTTCAACCTACGACTTAGTTTGACCTTAAATTTTCAACCATTACTCCGGTATTAATTTTTTTTATAATATAAATCCTGACGCTATTTGGATTTAAAACAATATGAACCTAAATAATTCGACTTGTCAGAATAATAACTGTCTCAGGTAAAATCCCTTGTTTCCCGCTTGAAAGAAGTCTACGAAACTTATAATCCTAAATTTCATATCACGCCTTGTATGAAATGCCAAATTAGAAATTTCCTAAATGCAGTTGAAATCTGTACAGTTTGGAACTCAGGTGCAGATGTAGCACAAGTTCCTGAGATCATTGCAACACCAAAATTAACGAAGACGTAAATATATTCAATATAGTAATTTGTTAAGGCTACAACGCAACACATACAGACATCATGCATAAATCATTTCCCTAATACTGACATATGAAACTCATGATCTCCAAAATAAAAAAAGTCATAAAAAACAAATGAAACTGCTATTCACAAGCTACTACTGTGTTTCTTGAAGCCTGATTATGACTGGTACAACAGGTACCGTGTATGTTCTTGCTTTCCGTCCCAAGTAGCCTGATATACAAAAACTGCAGTGAACAATGCAGATTTGTAATGCTTTCTTTTCATGCTCTTCTTCAATAAAATAAAAAGCAAGTAAACCTACCGATGCCCTCTTTTTTTTTTTTTAAACTACAAAAGACATTCCATCCTGCTTAAACAAATAGAAAAGTGAAGACAAGAATCTTCCAAATTACAAAACTCCAAGATTCCTAACCCCCCCCCCCCCCCCCCCCCCCCCCAATCCAAAAAAGAATTATAATAATAATAAATGATTGAGTTCATTAAGTTAATTTTTTTGTGGGGGGTAACGCCAATGGTAAAAGAGATCAATAGTTGCACTCACACATCCCTCCAGTTTTTAATAAACAACATCAACTGATTGATTTGTTCTGTGTGGCTTGGAATTGGAGGAATAATAGAGGAACCATAATTCGAGGCAATAGACCCCTCATATAACAAATAAACCTAGAAAAAGGATTCCTTAAGCATAATCAAATCAATAAAACAACCTTAACATGATGAGATTCTATTGAGTTGAACACTCTGACTTGTCCGTGAGATACTCTCTAGAGGTGCTATTGTTTGAGGCATCGTCATCCCGCCCGACACAATAATCTCTGCAAACAGCACAGATTACAAAATATCATGAAAAATAATTATATTAGTAAAGTCAAAAGAGCATGCAACTTGTAACTCAAGATACCAGGCACCAAGACTTTCCCATAAGATCCTTCAATCTATAACTATATTGGTACATCTGTGATGCAATGTTGAGACCAAATGTACAGTTCAATTTTAGTTCCACTCTTGGTCTACAACAAGCCCATCAATTAAAAACTCAGAATTCAATTATGACCAGATATGATATTTTTACTCATTACAAACGAGCAATCTTGTGAAGATTCAAAATTTATATTGTGACACTCACCCATTGAAACGTTCATTTCTCTCTTCTTGTTCAACAAGCTAACAATAATTACTTCTCAAAGAATGATTAAGAAACCCCCTCAAAGTTTCAATATTTCTGTCAAATGCTTTTAATATTTTATAAATTATTTATTTAAGAGCGAATTAGACAATCAATTATTAAGAAAGGTGTTATTTCTTTCTGGCTTGTGCTTCTTTTGAACAGGCAATGAAAATGGTGGCATATAAACAAAACTCTATCCATCCCCATTTACATCAAATCAAGTAATGCCTTATCCAAAAATAGTTACATGTGTACAAGCAAAACTAGAAAAAAAAACTAAGAACATTTTAGTGATAAATCAATTGTAAAACAAAGTTAGGAAAAGAGATATTGCACAAACCTATGCCCTCACGGATGGACAGATTAGGTCTGATGACGTCACTAGAGTTAACCAAGAAAATGTCCCCAATGTAGAGATGGTTTGTTGGTACAAATACACTGCACAACTCCTCATCCCCTTTATCGGTCTAAAAATGACACAGATAGCATATTAGCAGTGCATACATCAAGTTTGCAAATTACAACAACTAATGTACGAGATGATGATTCATCAATGCAATTGAAAGTTTGGAATAATAGAATAAATTATATATAAATAAGAATGAGGCTATGGTAATATGCATATTACACAACGGCCCACACTATGGACTCATATCTCCGTTTTTAAACTTCAACAATCGATCTGAACCGTTCAACATAATCTTCGTATGGAAATACTTGCAGACCAAATTTTTTATTTTTTAGAATTTTTTTTACTATTTTTTTAGATTGGTAGAAATCACTTGATTTGAAAATTCTGGACCATCCAAAAGCAACGATTTTCCACCTATCTAAAAATTCTAAGAAATATAAAATTTGGTCTACAGGTACATTTTGATATCAAGATTATGTTTAACGATTCAGAGATTGTTTGAATTTTAAATATAGAGAAATGGATCCATAGCACGGGTCGATCCGTGATATGCATATTACCATAGCCTCACTATATAAATATTACTACCTGAAGGAGGACAGTTGATGTAATAAATCCGAAAGCATACTCCCCCACACGCGGATGGCGTATTATAGCTACTTCCTTGAATGCCGTTGTATTTTGATCTGTATTAAAGCATAACATCCATACATTATTCAAGTACATGGCTCCTATTTTGTTTTTCCTTGGTTTTGTTAGCGTTCCATAGTGCATGTTGAAATGGCTAACTCAATTAAATTAAATATAATTTAGAATTTAACTAACAAATTAAGTGATGACAGAGGCCAACATGGTTTCTTTGCCAAGATGAATTCACCTTGGGCATTTTGCATCAATGCATAATTTCATAATTTGTAATAAGAATAGAAAAGAAAATTTAATCCATTTTATGGGGAAAAAAAGGCTTCCAGCAAACCTATAGCCAAACTATGAAACAATGCAACTATGGTTCGCACTCTTTTCACACATGTACAAAGTACAAATTAATAACAAATAAAAAAATGAGGTGACAATAATGATAATGACAATGACATGACAGTAATAATACCAGGTGAGATAGCAGTACTGATCTGTTTAGAGGCGGAGTAAATGTGCCTCATTAAAGGCATCTTTTTTATAACCCATTCTCCAAGCCAGAATACGGATGCACCGAGCCATGATGAAACAAATATTCCCACCAGAAATACAAAAATCAGAGACGTCAGAAACCCTAGACCTGAAATTAGCACAGAAGACACCGAATAAGAGATAGTATGATATGCATGTTAACATATGCTAAGGCACAAATTTAATTTGCTGATATATAACTTAAACTCTGTCTCACTTGGTAACAACAGTATATACAAGTTGGTACAGAAAGGATCTAGCTAGTTGGCAAGTAATCTCTTTACTTGCTGTCTGTCTGCATGCTTCTTCAATTCATGCCTATCTAGGTTTTCAGAAACCTTAAATATCTAACCTTTAATATAATGGGAGTGCTTATTAACCAGCTAATATCATTTTTATATACTCAGAAATTTTATAGAAAGATCATAGGTGATTACATGCATTTCTGGTTCTCTATAGATAGACAACACCTTATTGTAAAGAAAGTGCTATATTTTCAAAGGAGAATTCACCGAAAATATCAACGCCAAGCTGTCTATATAGAGGGCTAAAAAAGCCATCAACGAACTGAATGAACCACCATGTGACGAAAAATGTGATAGCAACTGGAAACAACACTACGCTGCAAATAGCATAGATTAACAAAGCAAGACATCATTTTAGAAGATAACAAAAATAAAGGAAAACAAAATGAAGAAATTCAATCCATTATTTATTAACTTAGAGGAGAAATAAAACAACATACATTCCAGTCATGAATTTTCTCGACACCCAGCTCTGAAGAAAAGCACAACATGCCTAAATACAGTAACATCCGGTTAAAGTCTATAAATGAACAGTGTGGTCTTGTTGTATGAGCTACAACTGTTTTTATTTTTAATTAGCTAAAATAATTCTGTAAATGGGTGACTCTGGAGGTACTGTTGACCCTGATCGGAAATCAAAAGAAGGAGAGGGGATTGGGGGGGTGTAACCCGTACAGAACCATAGAAAGCACGTGATTGCTTCGAATTCCAATCAAATTACAAAGTTCACTAGCTCAGATTTTAGTTTATATCTCAATTCAAACTTGAAACTACCTCTAGCTCTATTTATGGAAATAGTATAACAAGTAATTCCAAATCTAGATCGACAGAGAGGTAAAGAGCAATCATATATCTAATAAACTCAAAACATATTAAATCATAGCAAAACAAGCATAAATTTCAGATCGCACTAGAAACCTTGCGTGTGGAGGAATTGGGGGAACTAGGCGGAGACTTGACGGGATCTTCTAGATCTGCCTCCTCATCCCGGCTCAACGGTACGGACACTGACTCTTTCTCCGCCGCCGCAGCCGCCATCTCTCTCTCTCTCGCTCTCTCGCTCGCGGCTCTTTGCAGCAAAACAGGAAGGAAGAGCTTTTATTTTTTATTAATTATTTTTTTAGTTCTAGAATAGAATTGTGCGGGTCATGGACTCATGGGCAGCCCTCAGCAGTTGCTTGCTTCTTCACTTCTTTGCTTCTTGGAATTATTGGTAGTTAGAGGGTTGTTGTTTAGACGAATTCACATTACCTCAAGTAACACAAATATTGCTTTCATATCCGGACCGTTCAATCTGCTTTGCCACGAATATTGACGGTCCGGATCTAAAATCATGTATAATGTTACCTCAGAGATCTTAGCCGACTAATATGCGCCTTACGATAACGCCTCTGAGGTCATCAAGCCATTCGGAAAAAAAAAAAAATTAATGTTTCAAAATTATGCTGAAAATATAATTTTTGGATTAAATTTTCAATATATAATTTGAATTGTCTGTTGTAATCGTACACAGCTCATAAATATGGCATATTCTAATCTTTTATATGATAGCGAATATATAAGTGAGTCATCTCTATCGGTACTAGTTTGATAGGTTTGGTTCAGTTAGTTCACTTTTATTTATTGTATATAATTTTTTGTATGAACAGCTGGATTTCTATGTTTAATTGGCTAGGCCACTTTGTTTTAAAAAATATATTATTTATGCTGTTAAGTACGTCGAAATTTTGTAATTTTATCTTAAATTCACATGCGTGTTACATGCGAACGAGTCAATTATATACAAAATTAGGCTTTATTTCGAGTAGTTTCAACTTTCAAGCTGTAATGGTGTATATAAGTTAGGTAAGTTGAAACTTTCACATCGTAATGGCTATTAAATATGCAAATAACTAGTTCTAATTCCACTATTACTTATGGTTCTGCCCTCACAAGAACCAACTTTTCCAACTTTACATCTCCTCTCTATATGGTCATGTTTGGCTGTGGACTTGGGTACGTTTGGATGAACTCTAGAATAGCTATTGTTTAGAATAGTAAATAAGAATAGCTCCTGTTTAAGAACAATGCTAACTCTATTCGGAATAGTGAAAAAGTTGTTTGGATTGCATATTTGGAATAGAGTTTGGGGGAATGAATAAAGTAATAATTTATGTGTTAGATTAAATATAATACAATATAATATTAATTTAAATATTAAATGTAATATAATATTATTTTAAATATTAGATTAGTATTAAATAAATATTATATTAAATATAATATAATATTATGTTAAATGTTAAATGTAATATAATATTAATTTAAATATTAGATTAGTATTAAATAAAATATTAGATTAAATGTAATATAATATTAGTTTAAATATTAAATGTAATATAATATTATTTTAAAAATTAGATTAGTATTAAATAAAATATTAGATTAAATGTAATATAATATTAGTTTAAATATTAAATGTAATATAATATTATTTTAAATATTAGATTAGTATTAAATAAAATATTAGATTAAATGTAATATAATATTAGTTTAAATATAATACAATATAAGATTAATTTAATTATTAAATGTAATATAATATTATTTTAAATATTAGATTAGTATTAAATAAAATATTAGATTAAATATAATATAATATAATATAATATTAATTTAAATATTAAATGTAATATAATATTATTTTAAATATTAGATTAGTATTAATTATTAAATAAAATATTAGATTAAATATAATACAATATAATATTAATTTAAATATTAAATGTAATATAATATTAGTTTAAATATTACATTAGTATTAATATTGAAAGTAACAAATGTTATTCCATGTTTTTGTAAGAATAGCGAATAGTCCTATTCTCTCTATTCCGAATAGCTCTATTTCTCGTTTGGAATGTCCTTGTTCTGAATAGCAATGCTATTCTAAGAATAGTGCTATTCTTAGTGCATCCAAACATATTAAATTCCTTACTTTGAACTAAGATGGATTAAAATAATCATATTTGGTTAGAGTTTATTGAAGTAAGCTCATAAAGAGAGAACTCACATGTTACTTCATCTTACTCCAAATTTACTTCTTGTTTGGCTTCTTAAGGGTATGTTTGGTTGGCTTGAGAATAGACTATTTTTGAATTAGGCTATTTAGAATAGCCTATTCGGTGTTTAGTTGAATTAGAGGATTTAATCACCACTTACTCCACAACCAAACATGACCTAAATCCACCGATTTCTTATTGAAATCAAACACTGAATGAAGGTACAGGTACCAGAAATTGGTACCTACACACAGAAGCAGTCATTTACATCTTACCAGCATAGGGGATTGCACACCTGTATTAAACACGACCAGCCATAAGCATGAATATCTGATAGAGTAATACTCTGTAATCAATTAATAACGCTACTGTAAAAGAATTACCGAACGACTTTAAAAAGAACATAATCAAAATAACATGACATAAAACCCTGTATAAAACGAAATCATCATATAAATAAAATTCTAATACAAGGTACACAAATGACTTTCCCAATAAAACTCTAGTAAAAACTTGAACAGTACACTACTCAAATACCTTGACTTGAATTAATCCAACTTAAACACGGAAAGAAAATAACAAAACATGTGATAACACACCATTCATCAATCAAATTCACCTCACCTCACCTCTCAAGAATTATGGGTCTGAGAAAAAGAGATCCTTATCAAAGAACCATCAATTGCACTCGCATGCTTACAAACAAGCGCCTCGGTCGCAGCCTCTTCACTATCAAAGGAAACCAGAGCTTGCCTCTTACCATGTACCTCAAAAATCTTTGTATTTACAATAACGCCATGCTCACCAAGATGGGCAACTATATCATCCTCTGTCACCTCACGAGGCAGTGACGATACGTGTATAGTCTTTGTTGGTGCGGTGCAGTGACGATAGTTCTTGCCAGATCCACTGTGGAAACGGCTCAGGCTTGAGTTTGCGTAGTCACGAGCATCGGCTGAGGGTGCTATGTCAGGGTACTTGGAAAAGGTTATTTCCATCTTCTTGCCAAATATTTTCGAACCCTTCAAGTTAAAAAATAAATAAATAGCATGCCTTGCGCATAAACAACATACCGACAGATTAGCTGTCTAAAAGTAAAGAAGAGAGAAAAGTCCCAACCCAAAAAAATAGTTAAGCTGTATTCTAAGTAAAGAAGAGAGATTAAAAGTCCCAACCCAAACAAATAGATAAATTGTATCTTAAGTAAAGAAGAGAGCAATCAAGGTACCCTCAAGCAATTCATCGCCAACTCAGCCTGAAAATTATCTGACATCTGAAGAAGAGCATGGTCAGGCTTGTTGCGAAGGAACTTAATTCTCACTATATTCCCATACATGGAAAACAGGTTGAATAACTTATCCTCATCCATACTCTGCAAAAATGAAAAAAAAAACCAAAAACAAAATTAATTATAGTAACAAAGCCTATAAGATTTACAGTTAGGTAATATATATATACTTACACTGGGATCAAGATTGGTGATCAAAAGAGTACACCTGCCATTAGAGGCACCCCCATATCCACCTCCCGTCTGTACAAGTCAATGCAAAAATGTCATGCTACAATGCATTAATTATATCTATGCAGCTTAAGCTAAATAGTACCTAATGCACAAATACAAACACAAACCTGGTGATATGCACCTCTAGTTTCATGAGATCTGTATCCATAGGAACCACCTCCTTCGCCAAAAGCAGGCTACATATCACCAATGTCATGGAAGGAAAAAATTAAAAAGAACTGCTCAATCAATAAATAATTTAAATAATCTAAAGTAAAAAAAAAAAAAAAAAGCTACCAGAAGGGAGAGTTTTTCTTTGCACTACACTGTTGTAAGCAGACTCTCAGTGAGTAAATTTTCTTAAAACAAATTTTGTAATTTTTCATAAACAAAAGTTCTATGCTTTTTCCTCTCTTTTTTTCCGAGTGCATGTTGAATGTTTGCAGGATTGCAAATTTTCAGCAAGCATTTAAGATCCATTGTGAAAAATCTTGTGCTGAAAAGAGATGTTCTTTTCATTTTTCTTCTTTTGGATTACTGGATTACTGGAGTGTTTTAGGTGAGAAGCAAGATGGAAGAAAGAGGTAAGCAAACCTGAGACGAACTATTTCGGTGGTCCACAGGCAGGTCAGGGTTTGTGAAATCTCTGAACAAAGAAATAAACTGAATTAAGAAAAAAAGACCAATACAAATGCAACTGTAGTTAATTCAACATAAAAGGAGGTAGGAAACAAAATAAAGAACACTTGAAAATCAAATATTTAAAAGTTTCTTTACGGTGTTTGATAATTATTAAAAAATAACAACAGAAAGCAGTTCCATAACTATTTCATCAATAAACAAAAAGTATAGTATTGACAAATTAGAACAATGGCACATTCAAACATCATATAATAATTAATACCAACTTAATATATAACACATTGCCTATCTCTAAACCTAAAATTTTCATTACTTCAATGTCATTTTTATAGTGAACAAGTAAAAAAATTTCAAAATAAAAAGATGCCAAAACAAAAAAAGAGGCCACAAGCCTTTGAAAAGCTTGAAAGATAAATACCTGGAGCGTTCACCATTGTAATGAACTTGCAACTCCTGAAGACTGGGTTTTAAAAGAGTAGGAAAGAAAACAATGAAATGGTTAGAAGAAGGTAAACCAGAGAGAAATTTAATGTTCTATCATCAGAAATACATACTTTGAATATTGCATTTCTATCTGACAGCAGCCATCATATATATTCCTTCCCTGAAAGTGAACAATAAAATACCCCAGAAAAAATCAAATAGGTAAGTAATCACTGAAGCACAAATCTTGAAAGAAAAACCTCTTAAGGATGCCCGAAGAAATGTAACTGTAAGGACCCGCAAAAAAAACAATAATTCATACACAGAGATATTAATAAAACAAAATGGGAAGTAATAAAAACTATAACTCCAAATAGACAGATTAAATAATAAAATTTAATGCAAGAAAAAATACATACATGTAAAGCATCATTTGCCTGTATTGCATCCTGTTGTAGCTCATACTGTATGAGCGCTTGAAAACCTACATTATTATTAAATTTTAGAAAATATCTAATATGTTTGTAATGCATAACAAAAAGAACCAACTAAACCCACAAGTTACTGGAATAATTTGATTTAAAGGGAAAAAAATACCAGCAGTCTTCTGAAAAGTGACAATCTTCTCGACAAAACCATATGGGGAAAAGACTTGGTGAAGAATGTCGACAGTTATAGGATACGTCATGTGGTGAATCGTTACTAAGAGAATTCGATTCGGAGGCAATTCCTTTCAGAGCAGGACCCACCGTCAGAGAGAGAGGAGAACGGGATGGATGAAAGAGAGAGAAGAGTAAGAGTAAGAGGTGAGAGGAATATATATCTAACTCGAGAAAGACGCTTAAGTAGAGGGGGCGAGAGAGAGAGAGAGAGAGAGATGCTGAAAGTGACCTATATGTTATCGATATAGTTGGCTATTCTTTTCCTTACCAAGGTTCCGTACATTGGATCACATGTTACCATAACTGTTACTTGCTATTGTAGTAATGTAAATGGCTTTGTTATTTAAAAAAAAAAATAGGGTAGTTGGAAGTACTGCTACTCATGGTCAATAAGAAAAATGTCCTGACAAATGGCAAACTTATCTTGTGCATTCCATATGGAATTGTTTCATTATAGGAAACAATTGTGTTCTAGGAACTTCTTCCAATATGTAATGCACTTGGACATTTTTCTAGCAGACACTGTTGATTTTATTTTATTTTAATTTGGAACTCAAGTGTTAATATACGCTATTTAATTATTATGGTTAAACTCAAGTAAAACCCTATAAGTGCCAATTTTCAACTATTCAAATTTGGCCTTTTGTAAACCTAATGATAATTTCTAGTTTTCTACCAATAACATATGATTAGGAAACATATAATTCCAAAAACACCTCTCAGATGTAATGCAAAAGATTTTGACATTATATATTTTTTTAAACCTTTGCAGAAGTCGAAAAAGATTTTGACATTCAAAAAGACATTATGAGCATATAATATAACTTGGTCTTATAATTAGTCAATTAAAGAAGGTACCTGATCAGACTGTCTCATGTGCGAGTTGCCTTCTCCATCCCCAGCTGTGGTCAACTCTTGGTGGGATGAAAATTGAAGGTATACATTCCTGCCCCTGAAATAGCATTAAAGGTAAAAAAAACATTTCGCTATTTAAAAGATTATCCAAATAAAAGAGAGTGAATATAGAGACAAAAGGTGCTTGATTACCTGACATTGGGTTGCACACCGGTATAATATTCCAAGGCACTGACAGCATTTTCTAATTCATCCATTTGCAGCAAAGCCTACATCAATTAACAAATATGCACATCAAAAATAGTTGAACACCTTCAAAATGCCAAAATGCTGCAGATCAAAAGCAAATTTTCCATCTTGTTTAAAGAAAAAGATTGTCATTGAAAGTTTAAAAATTAACCTGATTTTTGGAGCGTATGAGGACAACCTTGGTGACAGTTCCAAATGGCCGAAGCAATTGAAGTAGGTCTGCCTATTTAAAAAGATAACAGTAACAAGAAACCAAGGTTGATCAAAGTATTAAAAGAACAATTTGAATCCTTTAAAATTGTTATTTAACATACTAAAACTACCTCTGATATCTCTTGCCCCACATTTCGCACATGAATCACTTTGGATGGCTCCGTCATTCTCTCTGTCTAACCTCTCGATTGACTGCTATGACCTACAAAAAGTAACAAATTCATTTCCGGAAAAGAATTAGAAAAGGAACAGAAAAGGAACCCCCAAAGAAAGATCCAGAACAGAAAAGGACGGGGGTTTGAAATTTCCAGTTTAAAGGAACCCTAAAACAAGGAGGAACTGAAAATTATAAAAAAGAGAGAGAGGAGATTTCGATACCTTAATGGAGACTTGGATAGGGTTTAAAAGTAGCCTCCTTTCGCCTAATGGCTAATACTAATAGTGAGATCTTGAGACCAAGAGGGGGTTTTCGGCTTTCGGCTTTCGCATAAGAAAGAAAACGAAGAAAGGATTTTAATGTGTTACAACTTACAACTCCTCGCGCAGACGCTGTATTATTCTTTCAACATATCTCATATTTTGCGCGACTAATTGGAAAATCTCAACTGTTCAAATACGTTCTGCACGAATCTCCAAACTCAAATAATACTGGCCCCCTGCGCTATCCCCGAATAGGCACCGGACACGTCGGTCACGCAAAATACGAGATATCTCAGAGGATACGCACTCGTATTCTTTCAGGCGGAATTTCATATATGTCCTTCTAAAATCCTAAAACTATAAATTTGTCCTCCAAAATTGTAGAACCCCCGCCATTTGCCTCTTTATAATCTCAAAACTATATATACAGAGGATATATTCTTCAAATTATAAATATTTTATTTATTCTTAAAATAATAATTAGTTAAATCTTACCATTTCAAATGTCTTAAAGTTACTAGAATTTTTTTTATAAACCATAAGATTACTTTTTTTTTACAAAAATCATCAAAACTGAAATGCCATTTCGATCCTGAATTTTTTTTTTTTTGGGAACTGAAATGGCATTCGGTCCCGACTAGTTTCACAATTTTTCACAGTTTTTTTTTCTTAACTAGTCGCGACCGAAATGTCATTTCGGTCCCAAAAAAAAATATTTCGGAACCGAAATAGCATTTCGGTTCTTATGATTTTTGTAAAAAAAAAAAAGTAATCATGTTGGTTTCCTAAAAATTAATTTTTTAATTATGGTTTATAAAAAAAATTTCAAGTTACTACATTACAAATATCATTCTTTTTAATGTAAGTTATATAAGTTTTCTTATTTATGGATCTATCAAAATTAACTTAATTTATAAAAGACATATCTATTTTATATATATAATGTTGGAAGGGTTTTGCACTGTTCACTAAGTGCTGGCACATTCCCTTCCGTCCGATCGATATCGCACGGTTAATAGCAATATTTGTTCGTTCCATTGACACCTGTTTCCCATCGTCTCCGCGTTCGGTTCCATCGACACCTGTTTTCTCGTCGTCTCCTTTCTAAACCATTCTATTTTTGTTCCATCTCACACCTCCGCCTAAACCCTTCCTTTCTTTTGTTCCTCTTCTCCTCCCACATTGAACCAAACCAAACCACACCGATTCCCTCCTCTCCGATTCTCCTCTCCTTGAGCAGTCCGCCCCGCCACCTCTCCTTCAGCCTCTCCTCTCCTCCAACCGACCAAGAACAAATAAATAAATAGCTCCTAATAGTGGATTCTGACACACTTGCTCCGTTACCACCTAGCTAGCTCACTAGCGATCGATCTGCGCAGTTAAGAACTCTAGAGCATCATAGAAATGGAGTTCGACAGTGATGCGCTTGCTTCCTTGGTCCCTCTGTGAGCTCTCGATCAGTAAGTGCTACGAAACTCTCTACCATCGAATTGTTCTCTTGACTTTCTGATACCTTATTTTTCCCAATCTAATAGGTGGCAAGCAGTAGTCAACTTCCATTCAATTGGGAACGGCAATTAACACTACCACTGAGCTCAAAGGTAGTTTTAATTTTAATGAAATATCAGTTTCTTTGAAAATGGAAAAATTGTGAGTATGGTTGATGCAGTGAAAACTCCTGAGAACTGGGAGAAGCTTCTAGAAGGGATAAAGAAAATGAGATGCTCAGAAGATGCACCAGTTGAAACAAAGGGCTGTAAAAAAAACGACAACCTTCTACCTCCTAAGGTAATTTTGGCTTCTCTCCACCATTTTTTTTCTTTATTACTTTTTTTTTTCAATTGAGATGTATGTATTTTTTTCAAACAAGTTATAGATTTAACTTTTCAGGATAGGAGAGTTGTTATTTTGATTTTCTAAAACTTAACAGTCACTGTTACATAGTGGTGGAGTTGAATCTGATCAATGTGATTATACCAGTGCCCTAAAAACTTAGTGAGTGTCAATAACATTTTTTTTTGTTTGAAAAGCGCTTCCTATGAAATAATGTTACCTTTACAAATTGGAGTTGTTGCGTGAGAAACACACAATATATCGGCATCTCGGGATCAAAATGGATGTGCAATTCAGGTAACATTATGTTTCTAGATTGAAATGCTCGATTTGGTTTGCATGAACAGGAGGTAGCCAAATCTGAACTAAAAAAACATAATAATTTGATTTTTGTGGGTTTGATTTGTTTAACTAAATTCTATTAAGAAATTCTGTGAACTTCTTGATGAGGTTTCAAAATTGTCTCAAATATGTTCTCTGAAAAGTGCAATTAGTTTTAGGATTTAGAAAGAAAAAAGATGGTAGAGTTTTATCAATTGTGATACCTAGGAATGCATGTGGTTGATCATTTCATTTCAAATTGATATGTGGTTGTTCAGTTCAGGAGTTTGAGGGTGTACCCTATCTATGTATGAAAATGCACATGAAATTAGAAAATCATTTTATTTGTAGATTATAAATCGCATATTGATTGAATTGTTTAATATGCTTTGTTGGAATTTATTTTTCCAATTAAAGACACCCAGTAGTTGATATTCTTACAAGAATTATATTCTTACAATTAGTTGATATGCTTTATTCTGGAATCTCTGATGTAATTTACTCTTATTTTTCTATTCTGTTATATTCAATTTGTGCTCAATTCGCTACATTTTATTGTTTCTTATTTTACCAGACTATCTTTGGCTCTTTTCATATGTGATTCTATTTCCTGTGACGATAAGGTTAGAGAACCTAGCTTGGCTGGTATCAGATTGCATCCAAATGAAAATGAGAACAATAAATCTCATGAAAAGCTTGAGAAACTCAAGCAGTTCTTTTTTCCCCTCCCTCCTGTATTGTCATAATTTTGAAATAAGAATCACCTTGCCTGATAACTTGCCTCTTTCATTTGTAATTAACGATGGATATTTGTATCCTTGCATTGAAGACCCAAATTTGGTGAAATTTAGAAAATTGTAGCCAAATAGTAATTTAGGAGAAAAATAGCGATATGTGTACATCATTAATGTTTGAATTTCTTTATAGGACACATTGGAGTATAAGAAAGAGAAAGTAAGAAGAGATTAGGAGAGGCCCTACTGGTACTGGTACTTTCATGTTGTGTATTATTCTAAAAATCATTTCGCCTGAGCCATAGTACAAAGACTTCAATTTCAGTTAGAGTTGTTTCCTGTTGATTCAATCTCTTGATAAGCATGTGAAATTTATTTCTTTAGTTTGTTGTCCTATTGGCTATTATCTTAAAGCAAAGTATTTGTTGTATAAATTATCACTGGTTGATGAGGCAAAAAAAGAGTATATGCATGTAGCAGGACAACATATACTACTTTCCAAGTTGAAATATCTGAAAAGTTTAGAAGCGACTCCCTAGGCTTTACTGATCCTTATGTTTTTCATTTTTTTTTTCTGTTGCTCATAACTTGAAAAAAAAAGTGTATTTCTCTTTTCCTTCATATTGTTTTATTTCAATGACAATTTGGTTTTCAAGTTTAAATGTCTGAAAAATGTCTTTCAAAATTTAGAGGTAACTCCCTAGGCTTTATTGATCCTTTTGCTTTTCATTTTATTTGGTGCTCATAACTTGGAAAAAAGTGTGTCTCTTTTCCTTCATATTATTTTTATTTGAATGACAAATCACCATGACTTTGTATTTTTGGATAAGAAGCTGACTGTCAATTTTATTTAATTTTCTTTTTGTGAGCATAAGAAATGATAGTGGGTCTGAGTTTCGAGGTTGTACCAATACCTGAGGAGCACATCGATGCACATGCCAACCTACCCCCTTCCAATTGGTGAGAGGGTAGGAGGTGCGATTGGCATCTAATTGGCAACTGATCAGTTGCTACCTTCCTTCCATTCATGGTGCTCTCATCAGCTCCCCTTTTTCAATCCTCCTTCCCATGGTAAATTGTAGTTACTGCTTCCAATGTTGGTTGCATCAGCCTTCCGATTTTGAAAAGGGAAATTTATTATGCTCATTCCAATTTTCTTTGCGAATTTAGGCTTGCAACTGGAGTTAGAACTGTCCACAGAAAGATGCTTTACAAGCTCTTGCAGAGGAACTACCCCAAGATAATGTTAAGATTTGCCTCAAGATTTGTCTAGACCAAATTGCATCAGGAGAATCTTCTTTAAATTTCACAAAACTGCAATTGGATGATACAAGTGTCTTCAGAACAAAGGTACTTTATACTCTCTCTTTTTCCTTGGTTTTCCTTTGTTCCTAAAAGATTTTACTATATATAGTTAGCAAACCGGTCTTAGTTTTTCAGTGATGCAATTCTAAAGGCAACATTATTACTTATAGGGGCATTCAGCTGAGTGACAGAAGCATTTTCAAACCTGTTTGAGCAGAAGAAGGCTTCATTCAGATCCCCTTTAGAATTAGATGGTGAAGGTAGTCGTGTCATTACATAAATATGCATGGGCACTTTGCTGAGTTTGAATGTTGGACAGTATGTACGACCTTTGTCCTTCACAATTGATTGCTATCTCTTCGTTGTTTTTATTTATTTTCTCTATTTTGAAGTTGAAAATTAATTGGGGTGCCCAGCAGTAATGGGTTTGTCTTTGTTTCTTTTAATTAAATTTACAACTCTAGCCGGGATGGAAGCAATGTGCCTATTTTACCTGATAGTAAGAAAAATAAATCAAAGGAGAAAGATAAGGTACTTAATCATTGGACTTTAATTAATTTCTTTTATTCTACATTTTATATGGATTGAATCACCATCTGTTTATTTATTCAGGGTTTAAAAAGAAAGAAAGAAGCGCCTTCTTTGAATCACCATCTATTTATCTGTTTGTGCTTGATTTTGTATTACTAAAAAGCTTATGGTTTCATATCTTTTTTTCAGGTATTTTCTTTGATTCGTTCTTTCCTCTATTCTACAAGCTAAAAACATTGCGCTACTTGGGTTTGAATCTGTCTACCTCATTATGGTCACATACTTTGTATTTGTATTATTTATGATTTATCAAATTAAAAGTTTACCTTATCTGAACATAGGAAATACAAAATATCTGATGGGGCATATTTAGTTCTCCATTCTTCTAGGATTATAGGCCAAGTATGCTACTTTCCAAGCTGTATATTGTTTTCCAAGTATGCTACTTTATGGAATTAAGAACCATTGCCTCATTTACAATATGTAAATTATAACAATGTAGGTTGAGACTATCAAGGAATAGCATAGACGAGCTGTGCAATTTTGATCTACAAAAAATTTCAATTTTCAAGGAGGAAATTAATATGAATTGTTCTATGCTCCAATAAAGAGCTACTTCAACATTAACTCTCAGGCACTGTTATGTAAATTAGTACTTCCATGTAATACTTGCATGTTGCATCAATACATATAGTTGTACTATCCTTTTATACTTGTCAAATATTTGGATGATGTGAAAACACAACCTATCACAAACTGACAGCATTGATCAGCAATCAATGCTGAAGCAAAGCGAGGCATACTTCTAGTTTACTTTAATGTACAACTTAGTCTGAATTGGTTAATTTATAGTACATATATATATATAGTCTGGTGGCAATCAAATAACAGAGGTTACCCGTACCTACCATTCAAATGAAAACTGATTTTTCATATGAGTTCAAGCTCGGTGCATGAGCTTAAATTAATTAAAAAAATTAAATCTTATTTCTATTATTTTTTACTGATATATAATATACCCATTAATTAAGAGCTGGAAAGCATCCAGGCAACCAGGCATGAGAAAGATTTCAATCTCACGGTTAACAACAACTCGTATTTCTATGAAATCAAATATATGTACACAGTTGTGTAGCGAGTAGCTTTTGATAGTCAATGAGTTAGAAATCGCTAGACATAAACAAAACACAACTTACAGGCTGCCTGCCTGGCTGGATCACTCAATCTCTGCCTGGCTAGACCATCTTTACTTTACTGTTTTATCAAAGCAAGCAGTTTATATATATATATACGAGGAGGGATCGGATTACACCTTTTTTGGTGACACACTTTGACACCTACCATTTTCAAAGTCCAAATAGTCGATCCAAACCGTTCAACATGATGGATATATTAAAATGTGCTTGGAGATCAAATTTTACATTTTTTTGAATTTTTTTACTATTTATTAAGATGGTTACAAAATCGTTGTTTTCAGACCATTGAAAAATAGCGATTTTGTAACCATCTTAATAAATAGTAAAAAAATTCAAAAAAATGTAAAATTTGATCTCCAAGCACATTTTAATATGGTGATCATGTTGAACGGTTCGGATTGACTGTTTGGATTTTGAAATCGCAAAATTGACCTATAAAAAAACGGTGTCATGATGTGTCACCAAAAAAGGTGTAATTGGATCCCTCCTCTATATATATATATATATTAGCTAGTTCAAATAATAGACAGTAATTTATTTTTATTTCATCTTCTCAGTTCTCTTTTAGGTTGTATTACCCAAAAATATTTAAAAATAGAGAAAATATTAATTGCTGGACACTAGTCATTTGATTTCGTCCTATCATTTCTATTTTAGAGCGTAATGAATGCAAATTTAATACAAGCACGTACAGTAGATCGATTTGTCTGAATATCTTCATCTTTGTACAAGCATTTTCTGATCTAAGTTCTAACAATGAAAATTAATCAAATTATATCATATATATTCAATTTAGTTCAAATTTCTCTTGGACACGGAATTTTTATTTAGAAGGCCATCTCTGATTAAAAACATTAATTTTTGCTTAAAAAGAAGGTAATTGCTCTAACAAAAGTACACGTACTACACGCCTAGATCTATAATATAATTAACCCAACCTTTAATTACTTGAAAATTCCCGAAGAATTTAATTATGATTAAAAATAGGCAAAACCTTCTTATATTTTTGTACATCCTAAATTAAGAATCTCGTCACCTCCAAATTAAATACCGATAGCAAAGAAAAATAGAAAAAGAATGACTAAAATAAATTAGAAATCAACCAAAAAGAGCACTTAATTACTGGCTCATGTTTTATTTATTCATTTTAATATAAATTAATTGTAACAATTAATTTGTTCCCTCTTTCTTGCATCAATTTAATTAATTATATCGATAATGGCTGCATGGGCCGATCTCCCATCCGACTTGCTGATCTCTATATCCGACCGCCTCGACATCCTCAGCTGCCTCCGTTTCTCTGCTGTTTGCACCACCTGGGCCTCCACCATCCGCCCTCGCCTTCCCACCCTCCCACCATTCTGCCTCGAACAACCCATACCCTGGCTCCTCCTCAATGCATATGCTGGCCGTGGCGCCTCCAAATATAACCCCGACCATACCGATTTTATCTTTTACAATCTTACCACCGCCACCTCCTACTGCATTCCTAGTCCCATCCCCTTCTCTTCCACCTACTGCCCTCGTTTCCTTGGTTCCAACTCTGGCTGGCTCGTATGTACCAACCTAAAGTTAAACTACCAACTCCACCTAATCTCACCCCTCACCGGAACTAACCACCTTCTCCCCTCTATCAAACTCCCCCATGGCTATCAAGGAAACCTCACCGATTTATGGAGCTCTAGGAAGAACACTTTTAATTGGGACTCACTTGAGAAGGTAATTATTTGTCACTGTTCTGGTAGTGGCAGTGGTAGTGATACCGCCGGGCTTTTGCTACTAGGTTTGTTCTGGCCACATGGTTTGGCAGTTTTGAAGGTTGGAGATGACAAGTGGACCTGGTTAGATCTCAAAAGGCATTATAAGGATGCCCTCATTTATCGTGGAAAGATCTATGCCATGGCAACTGACACTCTCTGTTGTTGGAATTACCTGGAACTGGAACTGGAAGGTTGTTCTTTTAGAGCAGAGAAGGAGAAGGCTATCACTATAAGAAATAGTATGTTGAACGGCCTTACCAAGTACCTGGTTGAGTTCAGAGGCAAACTTATGATGGTATGCAGGGAAAGGGAAAGGGGCAATCCTCACTACTACAGAAATGGTCATTGTACACGGCACATTGTACACGGACTTGGCAATTTTATAGAAAAACCGTGTAGAAGTTGTAATTTGTTGGATGCCTGAAATATCTGTAGGATCTCTACACGGATATTTACAAAAGAATCAGTGTAGAAAGACGTGAGAGAGCTACACGGACGTTTACTAGAAAATGTACACGGCTTATTGTTTAAATAACAGTGGAGAAAGCCTTGAGAGAGCTACACGGATATTTAATTAAAGAACCGTGAAGAAAGGTAAACATTGTACACGGATGTTTGTTTAAATGACCGTGTATATAACCCATAGGAGCTACACGGATGTTTAATAAAGATCCGTGTAGAAATGTCTAATTTGTACACGGTTTTTTGTTTAAATGACAGAGTAGAAAGCCTTGAGCGAGCTACACGGACGTTTAATAAAGAGCTGTGTAGAAAGGATATTTTAGGTTTTTTGTTATATAAAAGGCCCTCCCCAGCACCGTTTTGATCAACTTATACTCTCCCCTCTCACAGTTAACAATTGGGTTGAGATGTAGGTTTATCAATTGTTTCAGATCGCAAAATTAGATCGATATGAGCTACTGTTTTGGGAGCTCACAGATGAGCGATCTGGTACAATTGATAACCTACATCTCGAATTCCTATGCGATCGAAGTATTGAAAAAAAAATTATCTCTCTATTCTGATCAATTTTACTGGACGAAGAGTTGGGTGAAGAGTTGGGTGAAGGACCTTCAGAGCCGGATGAAGAGGTGAATGTGACCTTCAGAGCCGGATGAAGAGTCGAATGAAGAGTCGGAGATCATCCGACTCTTCATTCGACTCTTCATCCGGCTCTGACGGTCCTTCATCCACATCTTCCCTTTGCTCTGAAGGTCCTTCATCCAACTTTTTACTCAACTCTTTCTTTAGTAAAACATGTATCTTCATATTACCCTCTGTAAACCCTACTGGCACCAAAAGGAAAGAACCACCCTATTCTAGTCCTTAATGGAAATTTTTAGTTTACAATATGACTTTTTATTCCAACTTTTGTAATGCTTTAATTTTGTATAATTTAGGGTACATGAATTTTTAGTTTAAATGTCTTCCTCTGTTTTGGAAATTGTTTGTTCTGAAAAACATAGGGAAAAAAACTAGCTGACAGACAAAAAAAAAAAAAAAAAAAAACAAATGATACACGGACGTTTAATAAAGAGCCGTGTAGAAACGAGAAATAGTACACGGATTTTTGTTTAATTAACAGTGTAGAAAAATAATTTACACGGCTGTTTATATAAAAGTCTGTGTGTCTTTCTACACGGATTTATAGCTAAATATCCGTGAAAACAAAGATACTTGCTCGAAATAATGGAAGGCTAAACCAAAAAAAATAAAACAAAAATTAGGAAAAAAAAAAAGAATTCTAAATGTCCGTGAAGAAAATTTATCTTTTATATTACACACGGTTGTTTATATAATTGTCCGTGTATAAAGGTTATCTTTTATAAACGGCTACATATGTAAAAGTCCGTGTAGCTCTCGTAATGCTTTTTTTACACGGATTTATAGATTGTCATCCGTGTAGAAAGGTTATTTTAGGGTTTGGAACTATATAAAAGGCCTTCTTCCGGCGCCGTTTTGATCAATTAATACTTCTCTCTCTCTCTCTGTATTGAATTGGTCTGATTTCTGCGCACAAGGAACGAGGCCGGATCTGAGATATAGCTTGGAAGTTAATTCGCATTCTCCTCTCTATTGCCAATGTTAGTCATACATATATATATTTCCCCCTTCTTTATCTAATTTTCTGTTACTGATTAATATTGCTTAATTATTTCTGTCAATTATTATTTAATGCTTGATTTGTTAAGATAATGTAAATAATTAGTGTATTGTGGTCCAATAACCGACCTACTGATGCTTTTAGGTCCATTCCCGTTCAAAATTAATCCAATAGGGATTAATTTTGGATAGTCCCCCGTTTGGGACTGCTCTTTGAATATTGTGTCTCATTTAGGATGTGAACACGTATTAGCGGGGTTTAATTAGTATTTGAGGAAAGTTCGACAGTATTTCTCCTTATTGCTCCTACGAGTATGTGGTTTTTACGCATACTTGGGGAGTTAAGGAGAAATGCTGCCGAATTTTTCTCAAATACTAATTAAATCCCGCTAATATGTGTTCACATATGAGGCATAATATTCAAAGAGTGGGTTAGGATTGTAAACCGGCCCTTTATAAGCCAAGAATTTGGAACAATATATATGCTGACCACCATATATGTTTAATTGGAATTTTTTTTTTACTTTAATTTACAGATGGATCGAAGTTGGATGTACGAATTGCGACGTGATAGTGCAGAATACTTGGCTCGCGTTGATGAGTTCCTAAAATTTGCTGAGAGTTATAGAGTGGACAGAAAAGAGAACGACATCTTGTGTCCTTGTAGAGATTGTAAAAATTATATAAGATTTGGGGATTCGGAAGAAATTAGAGCTCATTTGATTTGTCGGGGATTTAATAAAAACTATACATGTTGGTTTATGCATGGTGAGAAAATTGGGGAATGTAGTGGAACCAGTAGAAATTTTGTTTTGGACGAGAATGATGATAATGTAGAAACTGTTGATAATTTTGAATTTGAATGCAACGATGATTTTGAGAATGTCGAAAATTTCGATAATGCTGGGCTTGATTGCAACGAGGATGATGAGGTGGAGATTGATGAAAATGCAGAATACAATTTTACTGAGAATCTAGAGGACATGTTACGTGATGTGGAAGATGAAATTAGTGATAAAAATTTTAAAAAATTTCAGTATCTGTCTAATGAATCTAAAAAGCCGTTATACCCCGGGTGTACCAAATTTACAAAACTATCAGCTGTGTTGAAATTATTGAACTTAAAAGCAGACAACGGTTGGAGCGATAAGAGTTTCACGTCCTTATTAAAGCTTTTACGAGAGATGCTCCCAGATAACAACGAGTTACCCTGTACAATATATCAGGCGAAGAAGCTGATCTGTCCAATGGGTTTGAAGATTGAAAAAATACATGCATGTCCGAATGATTGTGTATTGTACCGTGGCGAGTACGAGGCCATGCATGTTTGTCCTAAATGCGGTGTTTCACGGTATAAACGCAAGGACCAGGACACTGACGATTGTGATGGAGGAAAAAAGGCAAGGCCTCCGGCTAAGGCGGTGTGGTATTTCCCGATAATACTGAGATTCAGACGGTTATTTGCAAATCCCAAAGATGCGAAATTGTTGCGTTGGCATGAAGAAGAGCGCAAAAGAGATGGTAAACTAAGACACCCTGCTGATTCAATTCAATGGAGAAACATTGATAGACATTTCGAAGGATTTGGTGGCGAATCACGGAACCTTAAGTTAGGGGTGAGCACAGACGGAATGAATCCGTTTGGAAGCATGAGCAGTCAGCACAGCACTTGGCCAGTTCTTATATGCATCTACAATCTTCCTCCTTGGTTGTGCATGAAACGCAGGTACATAATGATGTCATTACTAATCCAAGGACCCAGACAACCCGGAAATGACATAGATGTGTATCTCGCACCATTAATTGAGGACCTCCAGAAATTGATTGGTCCGAAATCCCACGACTGTCATGTTTTAATGACACATATGATTCCTGTTGCAATTCGGGGAATTTTACCGAAGCCCGTGCGGCAAACCATTACGAAGCTTTGTTTTTTCTTCAATGCAATTAATTCCAAGGTGATAGACCCGCTCAAATTGGACGCTTTGCAGAAGGAGGTCGTCGTTACCCTTTGCCATCTTGAGATGTATTTTCCGCCATCTTTTTTCGATGTTATGGTTCACCTTGTTGTTCATCTCGTGAGGGAAATTCAGATCTGTGGTCCCGCGTTCCTGCGGTACATGTATCCATTCGAGAGATTCATGGGTATTTTGAAAAGTTACGTAAGGAACCGACATCGCCCCGAAGGTAGCATTGTGGAGGGATATTCCACAGAAGAGGTAATTGAGTTTTGCACCAACTACATGACCGGTGTGGGTCCTATTGGCGTTCCAAAATCTCGATACGAGGGAAGGCTACAAGGAGTAGGGACAATAGGGTTGAAAGCCATAGTTGCTGATAACGATGACCTGCGAAAGGCACATTTTATTGTACTGCAGCACATGGCTGATGTTGCTCCATATATAGATGAGCACATGACGATCCTTCGACAACAGAACTACACGAGAAGTCAGAAGTGGCTTACTGACGAGCATAACCGTTCTTTTATAGGATGGATGAAAGACAGAGTGAAATCACACCCCGAAATGTCCCCCGTAAATGAAACTGTTAGATTGCTGGGCGAAGGACCCCAAATGGTTGTTAGAACATTCCAAGCATACGAGATTAACGGATATACATTTTACACTAAATTACAGTGTGATAAGAGCACGATGCAAAATAGTGGGGTGACATTGGTGGCGACGTCCCAAGAATTCAGTAGATCGGGGGATGCCCGGCCTGTAATAGCTTCAAAGTCTTATTACGGCGTTATTGAAGAAATTTGGGAGCTCGTTTACAATCCTCACCTTAGCATTCCCTTGTTTCGGTGCCAATGGGTCGAAGACCGGGGTGTTAAAGTTGATAACGACGGGTTCACCCTCGTTGATTTTGACAAAGTCGGGTATGTGGATGATCCGTTCATACTTGCCAAGCAAGCCACCCAAGTCTTTTATGTCACTGACCCGAGTGATGATAGGTGGAGTGTCGTCCTATCCGGAAAAAGAAGGATTGTTGGGGTAGAAAACGTCACCGACGAAGAAGAGTACGACCAGTTCGAAGAGATACCTCAATTTTGTACCGATGTGCAAGCTGAGATAGCAACAATTGCAGAACAAGACGAAGCAAATTACATGAGATCTGACCACAATGAAGGATTATGGGAAGATGTTCAAACAGTGGAAAAAAAGAGAAAAAGGAAAAAAAAATCCAATGTATAATATTTACTCCTTTTAAACTTGAAAATTTTAATATTTCTTATTTGGAAAAAAAAAAATTCAATGCATAATATATATTTCTTTTATAATATTTCAGAGAGCCCAATGAAGCTAAAGACTCAATGCCGGTTTATCTCTGGATATTTCTGTCTCATTGTAATGTTTTTATTTCGTTTCTAATATTTATTTGTTGCATCAGGAGCAAGAACCAGATAGATTATTTTAGATATGTGGGCAGAGTGTTTTTTGTATTAATTTTTTATATAATTTAGTGTAGGTTTTTTTGTATTAATTTTTGATATAATCTAGACATGAATTTTTGTATAATTTCTGTTATAATTTAATTAGTACGTGAAACACCCATCTTTCTAAGAATAATTTTTAATTTCATTAGAAATTCAAAGGGAGCAACACGGACATTTAATTAAACATCCGTGTACAAATACATTTATACGTTTCATAAAATGTCTGTGTAGAAATTCAAAGGGAGCTACACGGATATTTCATTACACATCCGTGTAGGAAGGTATTTTTTCCCCTAAAATTATTCTCAGAGAAAAAGTAATCGAAACGGGGGAGTGATTATTTGAATTCGTTTTCGTCTTTTCAGAATTAAAAAGATAAGGCAACTTCTCGAATTAAACGTTTTCTTTAGTTGGACACGGACGTTTAACTAAAAATCCGTGTAAGAAAAGTTTTCTCTACGGTCGTTTAATTTTCAATAGTTTTTTGGCCTTCTAAGAAACGTACACGGGCGTTTAATGAATAATCCGTGTACAAAAGGTTTCCTACACGGATATTTAATTAAACGCCCGTGTAGAAATTGAAATAATTCAAATTACATTATTCTTGAAATACTTTACTTGAACAACAGTGACTAAATTGCATGTTATTTTGAAATATTTTGTTGTAAAAAATATTTTGAAATAATTACTTGAACAGAAGGTATTTTTTTTCCGAAAAAATATTCTATGGTTGTTTTGTAAATTTGTAAACCCAGATAAGGTCATATCAAGTAAAATGTTCATTTATGTTTTCAAATCGGATTATTTAGAGAGCATTAGGCATTCTATGATATTATTTAGACAGATTATTTAAGTTAATTTTAAATAATTTACTTTTTAGTGATTATCCATGAATTAATTATTTGTTGGTTGTTTTGTACTGCTAATTCATATCTATAACAGTATTTATTTAGATAGCATGAAGTATTTAACAAAATAGTTAAACGGAAAGAAAACAAAATGCTGATTAAATTAAGAACAAAAATATATTACATCAAAACAAAACGAAAAAAAAAAGCTAACTTAATGAAACACTCCTTCACTGGGCTGGCTGGATTGCTCCTTGGCCTGACCCCCTCCTTTTAATCCAGGGTCTCTTTGGCCTGATCCAGGGATTGCCCCTCCTTTTGTAGGGCTTTGGTGGTGGGTGCTCCCTTGGGCTTCGTCGTGGCACATTTGAGGGCGGCCATGGCCATGTCCTCCTGTAGTTGGGAGGAGGCATTTCATAGCCGGGAGGGACTTCGGGAGCATCCTCGGAAATGACATAGCCGGGGGGCAATGGCCATGGCACATTTGCGTCTTCTTCCGGTGGCACCGAAGCGGCCATTTCTTCTTCCAAATTCTCAGAGAAAAGTAATCGAAAAGGGGGAGTTTCTCAGATTATATTGAATTTTGAAGTCGTTTCGTCTTCTTAATTAAAAAGATAAGGCAACTTCTCGACTTCCGTGTACAAAAGGCTTTTGAAGGTCCTTTAATTTTGAATTTCGTCTTACTAGAATCATACACGGTCGTTTAATTAAAAATACGTGTACAAATGGCTTTTAACACGGTGGTTTAATTTTCAAGAGTTGTTTCGCCTTGTAAGCAACGTACACGGGCGTTTAATAAAAAATCCGTGTACAAAATGTTTTCTACACGGTTATTTATTTAAACGCCCGTGTAGAAATTGAAATATTTATTTGCATTTATTATTAAGTTCTGCTAGATACTCGAAGATATAAAATAATTTTCAAGCTAAATAAAACTGAATCAGGTTCCTTTTTATATTTTGGAATTTCCATTTTGAAAAATATGGAATTTGAAAAATATGAAACTTTGGAATTTGAAAAAATTAATCTAGAAAACCATATGTAGGCGCGCATTTCATAATTTCGCGTAACCTAATTATACACGGGTGTTTAATTAAACGTGTAGCTCTCTTACGTTTCTACACGGGTGTTTATTTAAATGTCCGTGTATATTTAGTTTACGCGAAATAAAGTGCGCGCCTCGTCTCTGTCGCTCGATATCTTTTCAAAATCTCCTCGTCTCCCCCAAAACCTAAACCCCCTAGTCTCCTATCTCTTTCTGTGGTGCTGCCATCGTTCTCTCTCTCGGTGCTAGCTCGGTCTCCTCTGTCGCTCTCCTCTGAACTCGCCAATTGAATCTCTAAGCTCCTCTCGCGCGGTTGTTGTTCTGTCCTTGAAAGGCTCTCTCTCTCTCTCTCTCTCTAAGTTGCAATGCTCCCTGTATCTTGGTTAAATCAAAACCCTTATCTCTGATTGTATTTTGGTTAAGTGAAAAGTTTCCTCAACTGACCTATTCTGGTGACATGGACACCTAATTAATGTTACAGGGACTAAATTGCAAAACCAACACTATGATTGAACAAAGGACCCAACAACACATAAGTTAGACCTAAATTTTACATTTCATAGCATTTGTAATAATGTTTCTTTTTTGTAGAAAGAACCATGTCACAGCCAGGTGAGAATGCAGATATGATTTTGGAAACAGTGGAACCGCAGGTAGATATAATAGTGGAAGAAGAGGACCAGCAGTCTCAGACAGAAAAGAGGAAAAGAGGTCCGACAATGTGCACGAAGACCTCAGAGGCTAAGGATTTGCAAATCGAGTTCGACAAAACCGGGTGTCCGAAGGGTCCACGTAGGGCAGAGTACACAAATTGGTGTAACAATTTGGTGAAGCAGAAGGCATCTATCTTGGTTGAGAGGTGGGACAAATTCGATGACGAAGATAAGAACGAATGGTGGAACATTGTGAAGGTAAAAAAAAAAAACTGTACATGCATTATATATTCAGTTTTCGTATTCTGTTTGTTATTTCTTTTTTTGTTGGATACAAGTTTTCTAGCATGTCTTAACCTTTGGTATATTTCTAGGGGTGTAGGTGATAATTCTTGCTTTGTAGGACTATATCCCAAATTCTATCATTTAGCAGTTATATATACAGAGAAAAATTCAAAACCAAATATATATTACCTGCTGAATGAAATTAATCAATGTAGCTAGTGTAGTGCACCATGCTTGAACTGGGTACCGCCACCAGGAAAGGTAAGGTAATCGCCAGACACCTTGACCCAATTCTGGTGCCCTACACTATTATCATGACAGATAGCAAAATCAGCAAAGAAATATCACTAACAAACTCAGCTAAATACAACACATTATTTCACTTTGATTTGGTCATAAAGGTTAGATTGCATGTAGGTAGTGACATAGGTTGTGCCCCAAAGTTTCCTAATATACAGAAAACAATTTGGTAGAGCAAGTGAAACACAAATTATTTTCAAGCTACTTATTCCCCGTACTTTGGTTAAGTGCAAGTTATATATGTCTATACCTGACCTGAAAACTTGAATGAACTTACATGCAGTAAAACAATTGTCAATCATGCAGGCTCATTGGAACATCCAGGATGACGACCCAAAGTCCGCGAAAAAGAAAAAGACTCTGAGGAAAATGAATGAAGCTTGGAAGCAATTCAAGAGCACGTTGAAGACGGTTTTCATGGAGGAAGGGAGAAATCCGGTAGGCTACTATAAATGGCTGAAACAAGAGGACTGGGAGGCGTTTCAAGCTTTGAAGTCCACAGAAGAGTTCAAGGTATATAAATTCAGCCAATTAACTTTCTCTCTGTTCTTTCTCGATATGTACTTATCTTCCTTAAACTAACTAATTGATGTGCCTTGATGTGTGAAGGTAAAAAGTGACGAGGGCAGGAGGATCGCGAAATTGAACAAGTACCCGCACAAATTAGGGTCAGGTGGTTACGAGGGTAAGTCGGCCGAATGGGCTAAGGTACTGGACCAAAACAAACATTCTGACTCACCTGTGGTTAGGATCCAAAATCCTAGGGCCCAATGCTGGCTCATGGGAAGATCTGAGGTAACCGCTGACGGGACGATAGTACTCCCAAGTGACGTGCAACCCGTGGCTCAGAAAATGGTAAGAGTCTTTGTGGTAACTTCGTGTACATTACTTTGTCTTTTGCTATAACTAATTTTTTTTTAAACAGTTGGATGTGGAGGAGGAGGTAAATTCGGGCTCCATGACTGTCGAAAGAGTGGATGATTCCTTGTCCGCAGCGCTCGGGACTAAAGAACACACGGGTCGAGTTAGGGGTGTCTCGGTCTACTGTGGCTGGAAGGATGTATACGACGGACCAAAACCAAAAAGAAGACCGCGTGCCAAAGTTAGCACGGAAGAGATGGAATCAAGGTTGGCGCAGGTACGCCAGGAGGTATGCGAGGAGTTCAGAACGGAGTACGATGGAAGGATTGCTGAATTCGAATCAAGGTGGATCAACCATATTACATCTCTGACGCAGCAATCCGAGCAACAACCTCCCGTTTCGCCGGGATTTCGGCGAAGCAGTCAAGCATCCGGGACCGAAGTTCTGGGCGTGTTGGACAATCTACAGGTAATCACTACTTGTTCATAATCTACCCTTAATTTTGACTTGTTCATTAACTAATTGTTGATAATTATTGCAGGAGGCCACATCATGCGACCTCGTCATGTGGCACGATAAAACTCCTCTGACCATTGCTAAGGGCATTGTACATCCTCCAGCCGGTTCTCAGCTAAGGCCCAACCATCTCCCCGTAACGGTTGACATGATTGTGGCCGATTGGGCTGCCCGCATACCTCTTCCTGTCCCTACTGACGAATTGCTGGTGCTTGATGATGCCCGTGCAAAGGCGATTGTCCAATGGCCCAAGTGTCAGATTATTTTGGATCAGGTAATCTCTAAATAAAACACGGATATCTTATGTTACGTTCAAATGATTATTTTGAAATACTTGAAAAAAGGTTCGAAATCTGATACAGACCCGAAGAGGCGTTGGAAACGCTGCGGACGAAGCTTTGTCACCGGTACGGCAAGGCTTGGAAGTAGTAGTCGGGGCTGATGCGCAAGAATCTCCTGCTGCGCCAGCGGCGGCACCAGCGGAAGCGCCAGCGGCTGCGCCAGAGGATGCCCCAGTAGACCGTACGGGGCTCTCTGAAAAAGAGGTTAGCTGTTTGCCCGAGGATTTGCGGAATCTCCACGCCTGCCTGGTTAAGGCACCAGCTGATATGGAGGACGTAATCTTCGAAATCCCCCCCGAGGTTCTCCTACACAAAGGCAGGACGGTCGTGCTGCCTTTCAAAGAATTCAAGGACTTTCTACATGCCTCATCAAGCGATAAATGGCTCGATGTGGGAGTCCTCACCGTTTTCGTCATGTTAGTGACCAAAAAATCATATATATCATGTGTATAGCACTCAAATATATATTCTAATGTGAAATGATGATTTTTCAGGATGATACAACGAAAACAGTCTGTGGCTCATGGGAAAGATAGGGTGAACTCCTGTGCATTCTTGGACCCCGCTTTTACTAGTGGTACGATGGTGAAATATCAGGAGGAAGATACTGTCCAGTACATGCATTCAGCGATGCATAAGGCTGTTTCGGAGAATAAGAAATTTATTCTCGTGCCATACCACCAGAGTGGCCACTGGTGTTTGATTGTGATTGTGCCACTTGAGAATTTGGTTTTCCTCATGGATTCTTCATATCCCGGACCGGGCATCATTCCTCAGCAATCCAAAAAGATCTGCATTCCAATAAGAAAGTAAGCAATAGTAATTCACTTGGTTTGATTTTTTCCCAATTACATATAACAAATTGTGGAATTGCTAATTACATTCACTCAATTTTGTAAGGGCTTTTCTGAAATATCTTAAAGATGGAGGAAGGCAAAGCACGATTCCGAAGCGTAAAAATAAGTTGTGTTTCAGGTGGCAGCCGGTGAGCACATGCACTATAATTTTTATAATTTCATATTTTTTGTTCAAAAATTAATTGTCATTCTAACATAGGCCGCTAAATGAAAATTTCAGTGCCCGCAACAGTTTCAGGGTTGGGAATGCGGTTATTACACGATGATTTTTATGTATCACTTTGTTGAACGCTTACAATTCGAGTGGCCAAATTATCCGGTATGTAATTCATATGTTTGCCTTGACTTGTCCATATAATTAATATTGATTTCCTCTAATATTTTATTCTACTAAATTTGTTTTATTAGTTGCATTGTTATAATTACAATATTTATTTTTATAAAGCAAAACAGAGATGCAGTTGTTATATTGTATTTTTCTAATAACCTACATATTTTGAATTTTTGGCAGCATAAATCGAACGAGAAGGCAGGGCATTACAGCAATGAAGATATAGATTATTTTAGATGTATGTGGGCAAAGTGGTTTCAAAATGAATTTTGTAAACCAGAATATGGATTTGTATAATTTTGTGTGCATGAATTTTTGATATATTTAGTGTACATGAATTTTGTTTAGGGGTTGTATTCTGATATATTGGAAATTCTTTGTTTGGAATTGATTTTTAATGGCTAGCAAACTGGAGGCTAGCCAAAACAAAAAATAAAAATTGAAAAAAAATATAACCATTCTACACGGATGTTTCACAAAAGTCCGTGTGGAAAGCCAAATAAAGAGCAAATAAAAATATAAGATAGCTACACGGCTGCTTATGTAATGATCCGTGTAGAAATAGTTATTCTACACGGATATTTTGATAGACATCCGTGTAGAAACATGATCGTACACGGCCTTTTAGTTAAATATCCGTGTATAGATCTCAACTAATGTACACGGTTGTTTATGTAATGAGCCGTGCAGAATAACTATGTCGACACGGATATTAACCTAAAAGTCCGTGTAGACAGAGACATCGTACACGGTTGTTTATGTAGTGATCCGTGTAGCTCGGCTTTGGAGAGCGCCACTTGGCAAGGAATTGGACACGGTTGTTTATGTAGTGATCCGTGTAGCTCGGCTTTGGAGAGCGCCACTTGGCAAGGAATTGGACACGGTTAATTATGTACTGATCCGTGTAGCTCGGGTTTGGAGACCGCCACTTGGCAAGGAATTGACCACGGTTGTTTATGTAATGATCCGTGTAGCTCTCAGGAATTGCACACGGTTAAATATCCGTGTATAATTTATTCAGGGGATTATACACCCTCGCACTCCACACGGCAGGAAATCCGTGTAGCTCCCCTGTTTATGTCCGTGTACAATGACCATTTCTGTAGTAGTGCCTGTCAACAAAATGAGTGTGTATCACCTGAACCTTGACCAGAGAGACCGGTTGTGGAGCCCCGTTAACAACATAGGAGATAATGCAGTGTTTATCGGTCCCGGACATTCTCGCATATCGTCTGTTAATGTTGGCCTTCATGGCATACAAGGGAATTGCATTTATTACACTGATGATGATTACGCTCATAAACTCAATTGCATAGGTTATCGTTTTCATGATTCAGGCATTTACAACCTCAAGAAGGCAACTAATTATGAGCCATTCCCTATTGCTTATATGCAACCGCCAATCTGGTTCTGGCCTTGTCATGTCAAAGTCAAACAACATTCATCTAATTCAGGCTTGTTTATCTACTTGCTGATGTATTTTTTTCTACTGTTTTTTTCCATACTGTTATCACTAATATATCAATTAGGACTTTGAGATTGCATGTCAAATAATTTTTCTTTTTTTTTGTCAAGGCATGCAGTAGTTGTATGGAAGGTAATTAATTAAAGTGTATCCGGTTAATTAAATTGCTGAAAATATATGTTATTCAGTTTCTCAATTCAACCACTGTAATTTTACTTTTTGTTACGTACTTGGATGAAGTTATTTTGAGTTTCTCAATTCCTTCTTTTCAAAAGATCATCCGATAAAACAAAACATGATCTAGAAAGTTATTCATGCATGGCATTTGTATACTCGTGTATAATTAATGGATAGTTACTTGCATGTTGATACACAAATATAATATATATATATAGTGGTAGACAAATAATTAATATGAAACAAAGGTGACAAATTAAGTGGTCGTTGGTAATCAATATTTGTGTCATATAAGACAACCTGCTAAATTAACAAGTAAATAAAATTAGGATTCTATTTTATAATATTGTCTAAATGGCGATTTTTTTTTTTTGTTGCACAATCTTCATATGGAAAATAATAAATAGGCTCCTCATTACGTACCCTCGTAAATATTTTCTCGTAATTCTAGTCGGCTCTATGCATGTCACTCATATCAAAAAGATATTCTTCCTCGTTCACAAATATATTACTAAACCTGGTTATCAACGAATTTTGACTAAAATACCTACTTGAGAAGATTTAGAATAATTTATGTTCTGTTTTCTTAACATTTACAAGGATACAATATTATGTAATCTTATATACAGAACTTTTCTCAAATAAAGAGAATAAAATAAAAAGGAAATATATTTTAAGCAAAGGAAACAAAATATATAGAATATGTGCCAGCTATCATGCATTGATCCATATATACGAGCTGTACCATTGATGCAAATCAGCTGTGGTACCAGCTGTAATACTCCCCCTCAAGCAGGTGAGTGCAGTGCCACAACACCTTGCCTACAAGGATTTGAAACTGAATTTTGCCTAACGCCTTAGTAAATATATCTGCCAACTGCTGTGATGTTGACACGTACATGTGCTGTATAATATCCCCTCCTTGAATTTTCTCTCGAATTGGATGGCAATCTAGTTCAATGTGCTTCGTAAGCAAAAGTTTCTTAAAGTTGAGAATATTTTCTAAACCCATCCTCTTTAATTAAATTGAGAAATCTCTGAAGCTTGTACAATGTCTGTTCTGGTGACGAAGTCAGCTACATCCTCTACAGAGAAGTCTAGCTAGTTCCAGGCCATGAGTGTTGAATATGATAGCACAGTCAATTAAGCTTTGTCATTTCTTCAATCAGAGCGGAATCTTTGGGTATAAAAAAGTCCAAACTCTTCGGTTTAGCGCAGCCGGCATGGTTGGTGCAGCCAAGGGACAAGGTTTCTTGAGAAGGTCATCGAACGACGGCTGGGTTGAGGGTCTTTGCCTTGCAGCAAAAACCGACATGGCCTTCACCCCAGCACTTGCCGCACCTCATTGGATTGCGACAAGCAGCAATCGTGTGGCCGGTTCTACATCACCTGAAGCAATGACCACGCCATTCTGTGAAGTGTGCTAATGGTGGGAACCCACTACGTACTACAGAATTTCAAATCAACATAGTTTTTTTTTTTTTACATTCAAAACCGGTTTTCCTACCGGTGTTGATCGGGCCAGTGCTGATTCAATGTTTGATTAGCACCGGTTTAAAACCAATTCTAACTGTAATATATAACACCGGTTGTTTCATAAAAACCGGTGTTAAAAGTAGATAACAACACTGGTTTTTCATAAAAACTGGTACTAAAAGTAGTATACAACACCGGTTGTTTCATAAAAATCGGTGCTAAAAGTTACATTCAACACCGGTTTTTTTGACTCAAACGGTGCTGATTTGTTACATTTAGCACCGGCTTGGTTAAATAACCGGTGTTGTATATCAATCTGTTTGCAATATTTTTTTTATTGTTTGGAATTCGGTTTATATTAGGCTAGCCTCAGAATTTGCTAGCCATAAATTAAATATTCACATGCACAAAATATAGAATGGACAAAACATTATACAAATGAAACAACACATTATTTAAAAGTATCATCTTAACTAAATTTGATAGTTTCAACCAAAGGTTTAAATAGCGTTTATCGCGTCATAGCGGAACGGTTAAAAAAACGACGCTATGCCCATATAGCGGCGCTATAGCGCCGATAGTGCCATAACTTTTATGGTCCGAAAACGCTATAGCGGCGCTATAGCCTGCTATTTAGAACCCTGGTTTCAACAAAAACAAGCTAAGATAATATCATCTCTCACATTGTCTTAAATTTCATAGTCAATTACAAGAATTTTTTCACAAAGAAATTAGCCCACATTGTCTGAAATTGTTTAAAATCTTCCATCGAATACGGTGATGAACTTAAACACTGCATGAAATTATATTGAATTGTTAATTTAGCTTAAAGAACTTAAAAAGAACTGTATCAAATTAAATTTAACTAGTACCTTATTTTCATATCTCGGAATATTCACACATGCATAATTTTAATTAACAATAGAAAATTAACATGGGACCGACTCAATTATATTTTAAAGGAGTTCCTTTTGTCAATCAGTGACAACCAAAGTTCAATTGAACTCACAAATATGTAAATGATCGAAAAGTGACAACCAAGTTCTTATCAGTGATAACCAAAGATATTAAAAGTGTAGTAACTATGTTATGAAATAGAATTATACCTGTATTGAAAAACCATCGAAAAATGTAGTAACTAGGGATAACATTAACTTCATCACATAGAATCCACATTTCTTATCGTCATTTTGCTAAGGGCACTGTATTGCACATTTCAGAAAAAAAAATATTAGTATGGTGAAAATTGCAAGTAGCAAATATATAAAAAAGATTATATTTTGAAGCATTTTTTACCAGTTTAATTGAATATTTTATTTCCTTGGCTTTTTTATTATATTGTCCGCCCAAGGATTTATATGATACAAAAATACTGTAATTAACAAAAAATAATTAACAAAACTACTACATTTTTGCAAAAAATAATTACTACATTTCAGCAGAGAATGTATTTTGCTTTGTACCACAGATCATATGCAAGTCATATCCAATCATCATTGAGTCTAAATTCATAGTAGTGACCCAAAGAACATCATGTCATGTGTATTCTATATCCATAGTACATTATGCTTTTGTGGTACAAATTTTTGTGTTCTCTGGGTTTCAGTTTTAGATTCAATTTTTTGTACATTAGAGCATAATTCAAGCATATAGCAAGGTTCTAACAAGTCTTAGGGACATCTCAGATTTTTATATGATTTTTAGAGGGTTTTAAGTATTTATTTTGCAGCTCTACCTCACTCACTGTCCTACAGTTCACCTCTTCTGACAGCCAATCTTTAAGAATTAATTCTGAGCAATTGGCTAAACAGAAAATTTTGTTCTTTTTATGGAAGTGTAGAGGGAAGACTAATTCAAATGCCTGCCAAGTTTCAAAATATTTATAATTTTCTAACTGTTCCTAATAGTGTTTGGAATACAGGGGCAGACTGGTAAAATGCTGGAGAAAATCAACAGTTTTGTATTTCTGAGATGTGAACTTCAAAAATGCTTAGTAAATGCTCAAAAAATCGTAAAAATGAAAAGTTTTGGTCTAGATTGTGTGTTTTTGAGTCCTTTATTTACCAGTGTGGTTTGTTGCTTACGCTTTGAAATGCCTCTTGATATAGTAGAATGGTATATCCTTTCCTTTTGATTCGACGAGTCAAAAAAATATACACCATACCTTTGCGAGGAACAATTACGAGCAATATCCAATGTTCGCTGCCAATTATTTAATAAAAATCAAGAGTGATTATTAATGATCAAAATCTCATCAATGTTCTGCTATCTCTACTTTATTGCGGCCTTAATAATCTACTTAAAAAAATAGATTATTAAAAGGAGAAAGAAAAGAGGAACAATCTAATCCAGTGAGAAAATATAGATTACTAAAAGGTCAAATTTCAACTAACGCACAAACCATCGCATCTAAGAAATGCAAACAAAATTAAAAAAGTGAACTTAAACAAAGAGAAAACTTATGATAGCCTCCAACGATAGCCTCCGCGGCGGCTCCTTCACAGCAGTGCGGCGGGTGCAGCGGCTCCTCCAAATCAAGGCTATCAATGGCGGGTGGTGCGGCTCCTCCACAGTGGTGGAGAGAGTGAAGCAGATCAATATTTCGAAAAGGATAAAATGCACTACAAGTTTCATAAATTTAGATTAATTTCATCAATTTACGAAACATTTCACAAAAAAAGAGGGAAACAAAGAACAAGTTATCACCCGAATTTACACTCAATGGAGTGGAAAGAGGGTGGAGAGAGAGTTGAAACAGTCAAATTTCGCGCAACTTTCTGGAACCTATCAGTTGAGAGAGAAAGAAAGAGGCGTCTAGGGTTTAAAACATTACACCAGTTACATACAACACCAATTCAAAATAAAACGGTGCTAAATGTCTGACATACAACACCGGTTTATTTTTCAAAACCAATACTAAATATACAACACCGGTTATTTTGAAAACCCGGTGCTAAATGGCTGACATACAACACCGGTTATTAATAATAAACCGGTGTTGTATGTCAAACATTTAGCACCGGTGGTACTTTTAACCGGTGCTAAAATACATACAACACCGGTTTCATCAAATCCGGTGTTGTTTGACCGGTGCTGATTTGAAATTCTGTAGTAGTGACCTGAGCTGCGTGGGGCTGTGGGGGGATATGTAGAAAGTGGCTTGGGTCGGTGAAGGGGAGGATGGAGGAGAAGGGGAGCTCATGGTTTGCTTGCTCTGTTTAGGGTTAGAGTGGGAAGGCTGTTCTGTGGGAGTAGGAGTCTGTAGGATGGAGCGTAGGGTTTATATGGTTTGATTCTAGGGTTGGTGTTCATTTAAAAATTAGACAATTATTTATGTTCTATTTGATATTCTATTTCAGGTTGTATAATTGTAGTACCCCAAAATATTAAAAAATAGAGAATACACCGCAGGACACAACAGTCAATTGATTTCGTCCATGTATTATTTCTTTTTCAATATTTGAAATGTCTCATAATAAAAAAAAAGAGTGAGGCTATGGTGCTATGCATAGCACGGATGGCTAGTGTACTACGGCTCAATATGGTACTTTTTAAAATCCCAACGGTCGATCCGACCGTTTAATGTGATAACCATATGAATATGTACTTGCAAACTAAATTTTATATTTTTTCAAATTTTTTTACTATTTTTTCAGATAGGTAGAATTTTGATGGTCCAGAATTGTCAAAAAACACTGATTTTTCTACCTATCTAAAAAAATAGTAAAAAAATTCGAAAAAATATAAAATTTAGTTTGCAAGTACATATTCATATGGATATCACACTGAACGGTCGGATCGACCGTTAGAATTTTAAAAAGTACCATATTGAGCCGTAGTACACTAGCCATTGGTGCTATGCATAGCACCATAGCCTCACTCAAAAAAAAATATTAAGATAAAAAATTTAATGGTTTGAGAGCGAGTTTGTCGATCAGGCTCATGCAAATTTAATTGAAACACAGTAGAATATTTCTGGAGTTTGTCTCATAATAACACAGATTCATCCGTAATACAAATCAATATTTTCATTTTCAAAATTCTAATAGTTTCGTTCAACATGATTCTCATATGAATATGTACTTGCATACCGTATTTTATAATTTTATAATTTTTTTTTCTATTTTTCAAAATAGGTAGAAAATCAATGTTTTAGTAGAATATCCGTGTGTGATTTATGTTTCTTTCTTTTTGTAAAAAATAAATCATACACAGTTTTAACGAGATATCCGTACGTGTATGAATTATATATTATATATTTTATTGTTTATAATGAGCTAGCATTCATATTTTGCTAGTCATTAAACATTTTGAAAGTCACGTACTCCATTTAAACACAAACTATCAAAAACAATATTTACAATTACACATACAGAAAATCATTACATTTACAATTATACAAGTAATTGTACACTTTTGGGAATGATTTTTGCAACATGTATATATATCAAAATCACCTACAGTGGTAAACATAGAACACGTACTCTAGCCCACAATATATCACCTTATTTCATCGAGCTAGCTGCTCATTCGTATATGACGATTCACCTTTTGGGAACTGTATGCAGCAAGAAAATAGGATGTAACAGTTAGCTATTGGTTTGATTTTATGTTCTAATTCTATTGACAATGTTTAATAAGTACATATACCTTCTTTGGAAAAGTCTTCTGATGCAGTACTGTCACAAAGTCATGATACATGTACTTCATTGTGTAGTACGTCCTGACGACCCAAGTATATATGCTATCTTTCATTGTGTAGTCCTAACCCAAGTATATATGCATGATACATGCATGTACTTCATTGTGTAGTCCTAACCCAAGTATATATATATATGCTGGTGGCAGTGAATTAATTGCAAAGGAGAAATATCTAGCATGGTGTTGGTGTAGAATAGGGCAACTGCCTTATCTCATAAAAGCCCTTAAAAAATGTAAGGTTATCAATTAGTGTTAATCAGTTTAGATGAACGAAATGTTAAAGTGCAAATATACAAGAATTTGAATTTGAATTGCTGCTTACGTCGAAAATGGTTGTAAATCTCGTAACACTTCTCGGTTTTTTCTTTAGACAACGACAGATCCATCACGTACACTGTATTTAAAAATGGCACAATCATTGAACACACTATTAATTTAGTGTCGTTTAGTGGATCTGACCAGTATCGCTCTTAATTTGCTCCGACATTCGTTCGAGCAGCTGCTTCCGCTTATTAATTAGTGGATCTGCCCATTGCTCTTCTATTCACCAACTGCCTCGTCCTTTTTATTTTGGGCTCTTATTTTTCAAGACAACTAGTTCGGTTCTTCTTCTATTTTCCCGAGTTGTTCTTTTTCTCTTTGACAATGGAAGACTGATGGAATGAGTTGTACATATAGTTACTTATTTTATATATTTGATGTTGTTGTATGTCATGGTTGTTTGTGTCAGTGTTTGTTATATGCTATCTTTCTCTTTTTTCTCTTCTCCCTCCCTTCTCTCATTTTTTTTTTCCTTTTATGATTTCCTGCTTCTCAGATCTTTTAGTGGTGACTATTCTGATCCGGTTTTCAAATCCGGTTTGATTCAGTGCCTCCATTAGGACTTCTGAGTAGTGACTGTTCCGGTCCAGTTGATTCAGTTTCCGATCCAATTTGATTTAGTGTCATCTCTGCTCTGCCAGAAGGAACAAGACAAGATATGCGCACAAAAAAAAAAATGATCACTAGACTCCTATCATTACAATCAAGTAAGGATAATCACAAGTTTAATGCTCTAAAAAACATATGTCTCAGCTTCGTACTCTGATAGTACATGTTGTAAATACTAAGATGTCACTTTTTTTATGTACTATTTTTATGTGCTTAATGAAATATATATATGTCTACGGATTTTGTACCCAAAAAAAAATGGCACAATCAAAGTATGACCCAATGTTGCCTACCAAAGTTTTAAAAAATAACAATCAATGTAATTTTTTTTTGGCACAACACTAAACCCTACCGAAGGTTAGGATAATAACAATCAATTGATTTTTTTTTTTAGCACAAATAGGATAAATAAAAGTAGAAAGATGTTCAAGTAGCATATAACTTGTGAAAGAATGGAACGAGGAGAAATGACCTATCCTGTGACTGAAGCATCGCATCAGTCATGTATTGTATTGATTCTGTAGCCCCCCATCGCATCAGTACATAACAATGTAATTCAGATTAATTTGAGATGAATTACACTTTTCAGGATTTGCAAATATACGAGGAATATAATTGGGGTCGAAATTGTAGTAGCAAATTAAGAGGAAAAGAAAGAAAAGATTTCATTCAGTTTTCATAGTTGTTTGTAATACAGAAACATCCCTATTTATAAGGATCAGCTATATATATATATATATATATATATCCTTTTACAAATAACGGATTGTAACTAAATAATTGCAAGATTTAACCTTTTATGTTAATACTACTGAATTTCTTTGCCTATACTATCCCCAAGTCCTCCTCCAGTACTCCACCAGTAAGTATTCTGCTTATTGATTTCTCCAGTACAGTACTTGGTGTAGACTTGGCCCTTTATTCCTTGTTCTAATTACTCCTTGGCCCAACAAAGGCCCAGCGTGCAAATCCCTCCCCCCTCCGTTCCCTCCAATCAATTTCAGCCGGGTCAAACTCAATCCCGAGACACCGAAGATCTGTTTTGAGATTCGTGTGAGGTGAACGGTCCGGATTGATGTACCTCAGGTGTACGAATTCCTTTCCAACGGCATGGAGAAACACTACAGTTAGTTACAGAGCCTCTCTCCATTGTTGCGCTCTTACTCATCTCTCTCCATACTACCTATCTCTAGGGTTCTTGATTTGTTTCTCAGTCAAAAACCGCTCATTTTCAATCATCGATGCCTCTCCTCTCCTCTCCTCTAATCTGATATTATGAAGCTCCGCTCAGCATCAATTTACGCGTTGCTGCTTCTCTTCGTCCTTCTTGGGAGCTTCTTTATTGCCACTGTCGGGTTGGGAAAAGGGGAAGGGGAGATTTTTTCCCCTCTACAAGCTTCTTTCCGTGCATTAATTGGAGAAGCGCCAAAGGAGGCGAAATTGGATGCGGAAGGTTGGGTTTCCCCACCGGAAGGACTTGACCAGTCACTTGTTTCAATAACGCAATTTGGGGATCCAATTATAATAGCTCTGACTCTAGCTGATTCAGTGTAAGAAACGATCTTTAAATTTGTAAGCTAAGCAGATTAGTTTTGAACTTAAATAGTATTTTCCCCTGAATTCAACTAATTTATCATTTCATTGGAGACTAACTAATTTTATAAATTTTTCTAGACCTGGCACGGCTTTGGTCATACCTGAGGATGGAAAGTTCGAGCTTGATCTGTCGTTTGATGTTAGGCACATTCCGGATTGGATTTTTCTATCTCTGTCTCCAGATTACGATTATTCAGAGTAAGAGCATCTCCATCGGCTTTCATATTAAATTGCAAATCCGCGCTGGCGTCCGACGTAGCAATTTCATTTCGTCCACCACCGATGGAGAAGGAATAGCAAATATGCAAGCTTTCATAATTTGAAAGCTTTCGTTTGCCTTTCATTTCGCTGAAATCACCGACTTTTCGCAAAAATTTACTCAGCTTCGCTCAATCGTCATTTCATAAAATAGCTGCTCCTTCCTCTCAAATAGGCGGGCGCACGACGAAGCTGCGTTTTTCCTCTCCCCCTTCCCGTTCCCATTCCTCCGTAGATCTAAGCCCGTCGCCACTACCTCCGCTCTTCCCCTCTCCCCCTTCCACTTCCCATTCCTCCGCTCTTCCCCTCTCCCCCTTTCCCTTCCCATTCCTCCGCAGGTCTTTCTTCTCCATTGCCATTGCATCGTAGATCTGGCTTTTCAATTTTAGGCGTAGTTTTACCTTGACATTTCGCAATTTGACTGGGGCAACAGAATCGTCAATTGCATCGTTGAGGTATAAATAACAGCTCAACAGCACAACAGCTCGTTCAAGCAGAATCGCCAATTGCATCGTCTCCTCAAGTTCAAGCAGCACAACAGCTCGTTCAGGTATAAATAACAAGGCAAATTATTTTCATTCTATGGCCTTTATGTACTGGAGTGATTTGTCATTGTGACCATCATATATGCAATTCAACCAAAATTTTCCCAATAAAGTCTCAAATGGTACAATTTTAGACTCAGTTAACCAGGAGTTGTGAAGCTCGTACTCAAATTTATTATTTCAGATACTGTGATTTACCAGCTAGTCTCTAATAGCTTTTTCTTGGTCTTTTGTTTATTAATGGTACTAAAATATGTAAATTTGTGTGAAATCAAGGCACAATTGTAAATTGAAGCAGTAATTGCACTCCAAGTAAAACTTGGGATAAATTTAGGGTTATTAGGCTGAAATTGGGAGGACACGATACTATAAAACTGTACTGAGTACTGACTACCTAACCCATTCAAAATAGCTGGATTTTTGGACGGGTGCTTGCACATGCTTGTGAGCAACTTTGTACCGCCTGAGAGGGTGCTGAGGTGGCTGGATCAGCCCAAATGGGTTATTAGGAAGAGAGAGATTCACCAAGAATTGCATACATGTTTGCAATATATTTTGTTCCAAAGGTACATAAGTTCATATCAGGAACTCTTCACATTTTGTTCACCTTGTTTTGTTTATTTTATCATCTTATTATATTTCATGTTTGCTTATTTTCATTTATTTTAATTTTGCAGAAAGGAATGCTTTTGTTTGATACAGATCAGTTCGATGGCATTTTGAAAAAGATAGCTGAGTTTAATGCAGCATTAGCTTCTGACCCTGTAATCTTTCAAAGCAGTTCATTATTTCTCTGGAGCTTCTCATATTCTGTTTAATAATAGCACTGATATATATGTGGGCATTTCTGTACTATCTTTGACCAGGACCAGAAGGCTCTGGCCTTGCCAGAAAGCGAATTTTCTAAATTGGGTGCAATTGTGAAGGTGTTGAAAGATACATCTCATTATCATTCGAGTACAATATCAGATGCTGACATGTCTCTTTTGCTTAGATTATTTAAATCTTAGCCACCTCAGATGATGGAGCCCCTTCTCTTCATAAGCACACTGAAGAACAAAAAGGTAAGTTTGCAAATAAGCCCCTGCATATAGTCCAATCTGATTTTTGAGATGTAAATATCCAAGATGTGCATATCACTTAAAACAAAAACTTGTGAAAGAGTAAACAAAATACATCATCTAACTTTATTCATATTAAAGACCTATCACTTCTACCTAGTCTCTTTAGCTCAACAATACCATCACTCATCACTCCAAAAAAGATTTAAGCTTCCTTTTATACAATGCATATTGGTCGGCATCCAATTTTGAAGGGTCTATATTCAGTAATTGCAAAATAAGCAAGATGCGACTATGGATTATACAGATTAAAATTCAATAATTGCAAAATCATGTTAACTTGGAAGTGATATTAAATTTTCGTATCTTAGTACTATGGATTATACAGATTTCTGTACATATTTTATTTATGCTTTATTAAAGTTATTTGGCTTGTTTAATTGAAGTACCCCTTTTTTACTTTGCAGCTTCTTCTTGCTGAAGATTGGAGATTGAAATTTGTGATAGGATAACTGTGCTGCTTCTTTAATTGTACCAAAACAAGGATGAGCACTGGAACTTTCAATAAGATACCTATGCATATTCTTGCTTACAATTTTGTTGAAAATGGATGTGTACTTGTGTCACTGTTGTGGTTACCTTTTTCACATCATCTTTGGGAACGTTTATAATGTATAATGCCAGAGCTGACTTAGTTTATTATTTCAGATTTCATAAAATACACACTTGAATATCACACAGTACCAGTCAGCAGGGCTATCGTCAAACTTTAGGGATATAAAATCAATGTTATTGGGTGAACCTTTTGGTTAGATATTTCTATGGCAGAAGGTTTCGGTGGATGTGAACAACTGGAGCATCGTGGAGAGGAGAGAGAGAGGGGGGGCACAGCTGTGGAGCAGAGAAGTTTTATTAAATCGTTCATGAGGAGAGGGTCGCGGAGAGAGGAAGGGGTCAGTTCAGGTCAAACTTCTTGTGAAAAAAATTTCTTGACGTGGCGTTAAAAAACAAATTAAATGCAATTGCATCAATGTGGAGGTTCTGCAATTAAGAAATGAAATTGATTTCAATTACTCCGTGATAGTTGTTTGCAATTGCAAATCAATTGCACCAATGGAGATGCTCTAAGACATGATTTTAAGATTTTAGATTAGTTTTGAACTTAAATAGTATATATTTTCAGAATTTAAGTTTCATCTCAAATTTTCACTTAATTCAACTAATTTAAGTCTAACAAATTTATCATTTATCATTTCAATGGAGACTAACTAATTTTAAATATAATTCTAGACCTGGCACGACTTTGGTCATACATGAGGATGGAAAGTTTGAGCTGAAAAATACCGGGTCTGGAGCGACTTTGTGGAAAATTTCAACTAATAACCACTTACATCCCAATCTGAAGTGTCTATTCCCATTGATTCAAAATACTTCGTTTTTCCTGGCGCAGGATCTGACCTGTTTGTCTTTACCAAATCTGCTGGTATAGAGGTACTATTCCTTTTTTTTTTTTTTCTTTTCTGCTCTACTTTCAATAACCAGTCCAGAATTTACAGTGCATTTTGATCATGAAGAGATTAGGGTTTGTGGTTTAGGGGTTTTGTTGACTGGATCTCTCCAGTTGAACGGATTTTATCGGAGCCCCTGATATGGCTATGTGATATTTTGTTGCTTTGAATGCTATTTATGCAATGAGTCTGTATCCTTTGCATTACTGCACCGTTTGAGTTAACTTAGGTGATATAAATTCGATATGCAATTGGGATGGTGATGATCTTATTCTTTATAAAGAGCAGGATAGACAAAGAAAGTTTCCATCTATTTGCATTCTTATATGGGCCTTCACAACACTGTCTGGAAACTTCCTTTTGAATTTGTTCAATTGCTTATTATTTTGTTCTTGTTAATGTTATGATTCAGTAACTTTTTAATTTTTTTTGTGACGATCTGCTTTATCCCTTTTGTTTCATTTCTTCTCAAGATTTAATTTTGTTTTTTTTTTTTCATTAAAATTCACTCTCCAAATAGTACAGCACTTAATATGTCGCTTCCTGCATGCCTTTTTGTTATTTTTTATTTTTACAGCTTTTGCTTAAAGCTATTTGTGTTGTTGGCAAGTTGTAGTAAAACTTCTCATTTGGTAATTTTAGCTTACTACTTACACAGACTAAAATTTTTGCACCTTTTTTCAAAAATAATTTCAAAAAGGGAAGTTTTTTTGTTGCTTTATTTTTTGTTGAATTTACTCTTGTCCATTTATGTCCAACATGAAGTATCTTTGTGTGCTCAAGTTGGGATTTTGATTTTAGAGGAATAATTATTATTTGATTGAATGAATTTATTCATAAAACAAAGTATTAGAGGGTACTAGCTTGATTTTAAAGGAACTAATTTTGTTTGTTTCGATCTTAATCTAGCTAATAAATTTGATACAAGGTTTTTGTCAATTACTAGAGCTTGATTTGAGTTGTTGAAGTGTAATTATCTTTAGCTAATAATAAATGCTCTTGATTTTTGTCAAGAGATTAGGGTTTGTGTACTCAATTATATTTTAGTAGCCTCCCAAATTGTATACGAAATTTGCAAAAGTTTTATTTACTGGATAGAGATGATAAAGGACAGCAATCAATCTGGAGCCCAGGTTAAGACTGGTTAAGAATAAATTATAGTTAAAAAATTAGAGCCCTAATTGGGAAAGAGAATTATATGATCCAGATTTAATGGATATTAGCTTTATAATATTTGGAATAAAAAAAATGATACTTTAAGCACCAAGTATGATTTTTTGAAGTTGGGAGGGTTAGCTTACTCTGAAACTAGAGGCTACATGAGAATCTAAATTTCATTTAATATTTCACTGAATATATTTTTTTTCTTTTTCCTTTTTGTTTACAGAAGCATCCATTATCAATTAGAGAGTATGTCAGCAGAACTCCAGTGATGAGAGGCACTACTATCACTATCGGATCGAAATCATCCATGGTGTATAGAGTTGATATGAACAGCAGTGATGTAATTTCTCGATGTACCCTTCCTGCTAATTCGTCTCATTTTGAAATGCCCATGACTGAAGATCAATCATGTAGAACAACGAAAGAACAAAATTCAGAATTCAACCATATTACTATAATTCGTACCGATTACTCAGTCAGTTGCTCGGACTTCAGCGGAACCATTTGGAATTGGACCGTATCTTTTTTTGTGGCTTATTACCCCAATGGTAATAGGTACATGCTGAAGCCATCATACCGGTGGCACCATACCCATTGAATTTAAGGGAAAGGGGCAACTTTTAGCATGGCCTTTTGATGATAGTGGAGACGATAACAGGCATGTGCCTGGTTCAGCATTTCCCATGAATGCTTACATTGAGAATCTTGCTAATTTTTTGGAAGAAATAAACAAGAGACAAGTGGGTCACGGAAAAGGAAAAAATCAAGAAAAAAGGGTGCTGTTAACATGGATGGTACTGGTGGCACGCTGGGTACCACCCATGACATAGATAGCAATAATCCTGATAAATTGTATGAAAGCAAGATTAAAAATGCCAAGTCGAGCAATGGCAAATGGATTGGTGAAATTTTATGGGTATCAAACAATGAAATCGGGAGGGGAAGTAATGGAACTATAGTGCTGGAAGGTCTCTATGCCAAGAAGATTGTGGCAGTAAAACGATTACTGCGTACTCACCATGATGTGGCTGAAAAGGAGATCATAAATTTACAGGCATCTGATGATCATCCAAACATTGTCAGGTTATATGGGTTTAACAATGATGCTGATTTCATTTATATTTCGCTTGAGAGGTGCACATGTAATTTGGATGATCTGATCCAGTTTTATGCTGAGGAGGTGAGTGATGCTGATTTCAGGGCTCGTTTTTCAGCGTCTGGGAAGGGAGTAGATAAGGATTTGGAACTTTGGAGAGAGAACGGGCTTCCTTCACCTCAGCTTTTAAAATTAATGAGGTTAGTAGCCTAATAGGAGCTCCTTTACTATTAAATTTGTATACAATTACAAAATCCTACAGCTAATATTACTTGCATGTAAAAAATGATCTAGAGAAAAAAGGGTAAGGAAAAAAATAAAAATAAAAATAAAAAGAAGGAAAAAGGAAAAAGGAAAAGAAAAGATGAATGGTGAAACCAGTAAGCACCTGTAGTAACTTGTATCTGCCATTGATTTACTTGTCCAAAAAAATTAACTTGGTTTTTCTAATGTAATAAATGGCAGGGATGTGGTTTCTGGTCTTGTGCACCTACATGAATTAGGAATGATTCATAGAGATCTGAAGCCCAGAAATGTGTTAATCAGTACAGAAAGGGTGCTACAGGCCAAGCTGTCTGATATTGGTATAAGTAAAAAGCTGCAAGAAGACGTGTCATCGCTTAGTGATCATGATACTGGTATTTTGGCACTATCCTATTTATTATCGGATTATTTAGCAATATTTCCATGTGTAATCCTCAAAATTTGTGTATCCCTATATAAAGTTTCTGGGATAAATCCAGTATCAGCCACACCTTGTAGATGTGTACAATATAATTCAAGATTTTCTTACAATTTATATCTTAAATTTCACTTATTTGCATCTGTATGCACTCTTTTGGTGAGACATGTTAGTTGTTACCTCATATTTGGCTCATGTCCCATGTCTCTAAAAAAAGTAATGATAATAAGCAAATGCTGACACAGTCATGTGCACCTTTTATTGAATCTGGCTAGTAGGACATTAGTGTGTGACACTGATTTTTGAAACCTATTGGACAGACTTTAAATGACAAATCCAAACCGACCTACTTCATGAGTGATGCGTTTACATGCAAAATTTATAAATTTTCGAATTATTTAAGTATCAAGTCAAACGGTCAAAAACCGATGAAAAATGAATGCATTAAAATTAACTTAAAAAAACCCCACATATGACCACTTGACTTGATATTAAATAAATTCAAAAAATTATAAATTTTGCATGTAAATGCATCACTCATCAAGTAGATCGGTTTGAACGGTTTGGATTCATCGTTTAAAGTCTATCTGATAAGTTTTGGAGTTAGTGTCATTTAGGTTGAAATGACACTGATGTCGTACTAGTCGAACTCCCTTTTATCACACGTCCTTGTACTATATTGGACAGTGGGTTTGATTAATTAATTTACAGAAATAGAACCAGTCTTCAATAGCAAAAGATGGTTGTAAAATAATTTGAATTTGAAATTGTTTTTTAGGGTTCGGTAGCTCAGGTTGGCAAACACCGGAGCGATTATTGCATGATCGTCAAAGCAAAGCTGTAGATTTATTCAGCCTGGGATGTATTCTATTCTATTGTGTCACCAAAGGGAAGCATCCATTTGGGGACAACCATTTTGAGAGAGATCAAAAGATCATTGAAAATAACCTTGACCTTTCCTTGGTTGATTTTATCCCAGAAGCTGTCCATCTATTTGATCTTTTGCTACATCCCATACCTGCGATGAGGTATTGTATTGTCTTTATTAGCATTACTTCTTTTGTGAAACTGAAAATATGGAACTGTTCTTTCATCTCATTTGATTTCCTCTCCCAATTTTCAGGCCAACGGCAATAGAAGTATTGAACCATCCTTTCTTCTGGAATTCTGAATGGAGAGTCTTGTTCTTAAAAGACACAAGTGATAGAATCGACAAGTCAAGTGAGGCTCAATTAATAACTGCAATGGAAAGTGTTGCGTCGGTTGCATTTGGGAGACGATGGGATAATAAATTGGATCCAGCCTTGATTGTTGATTTGGGGCGGCGTAGAAAATATGATTTCAAATCAGTTAGAGATCTTTTGAGGGTCATACGGAATAAATCAGGTCGTTACCGAGAGCTTCCCACACAACTTCAGGTGAGCCACTTTTGTATATTTACCCTCACAAGTCACAAGTGTCATACCAAATTATCTTAATTTATCTGCATTGAGATTGAGTTAGCAACCTAAACCCCTAACCCCCTAACCCCCTAGAAGCAACTAACCGATAACTTCGCAATATCCAGCAGTTGATTAGAATTTGATAAATTTGAGACAAAATGAAAAAGTTATGTGGGAGAGTAAAGGAAATAGATGAACCTTCAAATATTGTGGCAATTTAAACCATTGAACCTTCAAATATATGAAACTAAGTGTGATTTTTTTGTGCTTGGATACCAAGTTTAACAAATTAACTCATTTTGTGCATAGTGATGCCACAGGTAATCCCCAGTTAGTCTCTAATGAATATTAATTTTTCTATTTTCTAATTTTAGGTGTCACTTGGGTCGCTTCCCGAAGGATTTGATGAGTACTTCGCAACAAGGTTCCCCAAATTGTTCATCGAGGTATACAAGGTTGTATGCACACACTGCAGTGAAGAGGATTCATTCAGGAAATACTTTAAGAGCAACATTGCAGCTTAGGACATTTTAAGGTAGTATGCACACTCTTTTGACCAACTAAAGACTATTTCACGAGAAATTGCAATTTTTTTTCATGTTCAATCACAGAATAATTAATACAAACTTTTTTACTACTAAATCCACATGCAAATTCTTAATTTTTAGAGAGGTTTAGCAAATTCATTGTTGTGGTGGAACACACCAATCCCTTCTAAAATACAAATATTTATGTCGCTATTGCACAAAAAGTTATTTATGTGACCAGCATGTTATATCCTTATGTTGTTATGCATCCAAGATCTGGTTTTGGATGGAGGTTGCCAGCAGGTTTTTTATACCTGACACACTTTTCAAGATGTCGCTACTTTTGCTGGTACATTGCCTATGCAGCAGAAGATTGCCTTCATTTGTTTACTGGTATAGCACTAAAGTCTACTAGAAATATGATCATACTGGCTTCTATTTTTTGCGCATTATTGGGCAGGGTTGTCAAAGACTGAAACTCAAAAAGTTCTGAAGAATTGGTTGCCATTGTACCATCAACCACAGGCATAACAGTGATGGGTACATAATTACCAAAAAAAAAAAGGAAGTAGGGGATTAGCCTGATGTCATGACCAATATCACTCTTATAGATGGGTTGTGCAAGAAAGGTGAAATTAAAAAGGTAAAATTAACATAACATGCATAATAGTTTATATCTTGTTTACTTCTAGTTTCTCTAAAATTTATTTGGGACTGGTTCATTGAATATATAACATTAGTTGTTATTGCCAGTGTCTAGAGCATCTTTCTAATCCCCTCCCCCCCATATTGGATCAGGCAGCGCGCTGGAAAGGATTCACCGACTCAAATAGTATATAATTCATCATTAATAATTATGCAGCTTTTTGGCTAAATTTTTTTTTTATTTAATCTATTATTACGCATTTAATAGATTCTTTTTATTTAAACAACTTTAATTAATTTAAAAGAGTGCTAGAGATGTCATATAATTTAGGTAGAAAACTTCTTCCGCGTAAATTAATACTGATCACATATATGGGATAATTATTATTTAGAATAAAAGTTGTGAATCCATATGCTATTAAATAATTCATGTAAAAATTAGATAATCAATTTTTGGTTTAGTGGTAAAGAACAATGTCCTCTGTGTAAATGAGAGATCTTTTATGAATATTAAAATTTGAAAACTAAATTTCCAAATTCATATACTATTAAGCTATATATGTTGCATGGATACGGGTACGGGTATCATTTCATTAATGGTTAAAGCAGAAAGGGATATTAGTTTTCATAAATTAGAGGCATGATACACATCCAAAAAACACTAAAACTAAAAATGCCTGGCGTATCATTTCAATATGTATCCAATATTGTTAAGGCATCAGTAGTTATTAATAGGTAAAAAGAGGGTCAAGCGCGCCATCGAGCTAGCTGTATGTACATTTGGTTACCGCTGTGATTCTAATTAATTCACGAAACATATTATAATAAAAAGAATGGAAATATCAATCAGCTTAAAATTCATCATTAATTTCCAACATAATTATCAAATTTGTCATTATCACGTACGATAATGACACACGAACAATTAATAGACGCTAAATAATAGTCACATAATCTCCATCAATAGATCACTGTCATGTGACCGTAGAATATAATCCCTCATCCTAACCCATACTAAGAGTCAATTCACCTAATGCGCATATAGGATCTGAACAAAAGTCTAGTCATAATTCCAGACTTTGTAGAACTCAACACAAATTTAAATTTATTGGTGACTTTCAATCATAATCCAAAATATGAAATCAAACCAAATGACAAACTATGCAAAATGATAGGTCGACAGAAGTATCATATAAAATTAATCATGTTATAAAGTGATTGGGTTATGCACATAATTAATTAATGCAGCAATTCAATATATGCATACAATCAATTATTCAATGTACATGACAAACAAATCATCTCATAATTAGTCTGATACTTTGGAAAATCCCGTCTCCTCCGTTTCTTTCGTAATTGCGTTGGATAGCGAGAATTTGTAATAATTTTCAAATTGGACATATTACAAATCTTTCCTCTCATATTTTTCTTTTCGATCTCTGTTACCGTTTTATTTCTTTTCTTCTGATTGCCCGATTTTATTTTGTTTTCTTCTTTGGATTTATGGGAGAGAGAGAGGAGGCATTTTATTTTAAGGAGCTTTGGTAGTGAGGTGGATTATCCAGTATGGGCCGCGTGGCCTTGGTGCCAGGTCATCACTCTTTTTTCTTTTTTGAGTTTACACGTTTTATACATAAAACCCTCAAATTTCCTTAATAATTAAGTCCAAAATTGTTTGAAAGAAGTTTATTAAACACTTCTTATAAATGCTAATTTTAGAATAAATCAAAATTTTACAAAGATAATTTTTTATGGGGTGTAAATGGATTCAGTCGGGTCTCTCCAAATCCGGATAATTGAGGAATACATCCGGATTCGGATAGTCTATCTCTACTGTAAACTCTACTATCCCTTCTTCTTTCCACACTCCTCTTCATCCGCTCTCTTATATACCGTCTGTTTCAACCTATAAATTATGCTGTGGGACTAATGGTTAAGGTCCGGTTGCTTTCTGTCCCGCTTCAGCACGCAACTGTACAGTCTGACGCATATTTTAGATTTATTGTAGGCTCCCCTAAGCAAGCTACCTCAGATTTATTGTGGCGCATATTTTATTAAAACAGATGTTGTCTCCACTATCTATGTAAGATTACAATCATTTTTTTTATTAAATTACTTAACCCATAGTGAATTAAAAACGTTATTTAATCTATCTCCCATTCTCCAAGATAGTTACGTCTTAACAATTCTCTTCTCCATCTTTTTTTTATTTTCTTAATTTTGTTAATTGATATTTGTATTTTAAAGTTCATATAACTCAATTATCCGACAATTATTCGTTTCATATCTGTATTCATGGATTATCAGCTACATATTCGTATCTATTTAAGGTAGATTTAGTTTTAAATTTGACATATGTTTACTATATGTATTTGTATTATGTATCCGTTCATTAAAAAGCGAATATAAATATGATATTATTATTATCAGCACGCTCTGTTTACATCCCTATAAATTACAACAACAACAAATCTTACATATGCAAATTTTGAACAAATAAATATTTCTTTCAAATATCTAAAAACGTATATAATAAAAAAAGCAACTAAATTAACTGCATGAAAATTCATACAAAGAAACACAGATATATCCTCCCTTTTAAATGAGAAGAAATTAAGAGCATGAAAAAATACGAACCCTTCGATCATTATAAAAACAAAGAGAATATATAGAATCGGATGATAAAATTAAAGTGTTGATAATATAGCTAGCATATGGGTAAATGCTTGAAACTTAACCTTTTCTTTCGAGTATAGTCTTGAAAAATTAAGTTTTTAATTTTCAAACTTGATTTGTACCAAATAAAGTGGTTGTTGAAAATTATAAAAAACTAATGCAACAAAATATCTATATTTTTTTATCAAAGAAAGGAAAAAAAAATCCTCATTTTTTTGAAGCGACGCCACATTATTTCGAAATAATGTTCCAGCAATTTTGTTTGCTGTGGCTATAGCTAGTCCTATATATATAAATCCTCAGATGCATGCAATTATATAGGGAAGGTTCATTTTGTCTGGCATGCAAAAGATCAGTCAAATATATTCTGCGGTCGGTTTTTCGCAATTCCAATATATATGTGCGCTCTTGAGATGCATGCCAAATTCATTGCTTTTATCTTTTTTTTTTTTTGGCCTCTAATGTATATTAATATATTATTAGTGTTAAGAAATAAGAAAAGTAGGTGTTAACTTTTATCTCTCATGTGCACTAATTCTTGCCTTTTTTTTTCTTTACTCTGTATTCTTGTACCTCACTTTCCTTTATACAATGCAAATATTTTCTCTCAACGGTTCATAACCCTCGACATATACGATAATACGAATCCGTATCCCCTCGGGTACCTTCAGCATCTATTGTAGATATAGGGGGTATGTTTTGAGAATTGTGTCAGGTTAAAGAACGATCTGTATTTAGAAATTGTACTGTCAGAGGGGATACATATTTGACATATATATACTTGGACCATACAAACCACCCTCATAATAAATAAGGTTCATATCATGCTAACGGCACGACATGTAACGAGCCTCAATCTCAGTTACAGGATCAATCAATCTCAAGAGAAAAGGACAAGCAATTTTGAGTAATTTTGGATAAAGAGAAAAGTCCGACAAGAATAAGAACTTTGAATGCTAAAAGCAATCTCCCTATTTTATAGAGTAAAATCACGATACAACTCCACAGGAGCTTAAGTCTTATATAGGCGATACGAAATGTAAAAGAAAGTAGCTTCAACGCTAAAGAAATTAGTGAGTTTATTCGCAGAGTGCCAAGTCAGCGGAAGGCGCTGACGTGGTCTAACAAACTCCTCAACATAATTCTAGATTGTCAGCGAACCGTTCGCTACTCCTCTTCTCAAGTTGCAACTGACTTGCGTCTCCTTTTTTGAGTATTAGTCCCCGCCTTGTCAGCGACACGACTCATGTTATTACCCAGTACCTCATTTGCTCCCTGGCCCCAATGTCAGCCTTTAAGTTTGAAATGAATAACTGACCGTTTCGCCTGACCTGCTTGCCCAGCTCTTCTTCTCCATTTAAACTTTTCGCCTCAACGGTCATCCCTAAATTCGCTATTTCGTGTTGCAATTCTCCCTCCTTCAGAAAATTTGGGTCCTCACGAATGAAATAAGGGAACTTCTGCACCATATCTTCATAATCCTCCCACGTTGCGTCATATTGCATCTGATTCTTCCACTGTACCAGTAACTGGGATTGTGCTGCATTACGCTTCTTGATTATACGCTGTCCCAGTATCAATTGAGGTACTCGATCCAATTTGAGACCCGGACTCTCTAATGGCAGGGTGGGAGAGGGTACTGGAGTCTCACCCAGCTTGGCCTTCAACTGAGATACATGGAAGACGGGATGAATGAGTGATCCCATTGGTAAGTTCAGTTTATATGCGACAGGACCCACACATTTCAACACCTTAAAAGGCCTATAATATCTTGAGCTCAGTTTCTGATTATGTACCCCTCTAACTGTTATTTGCCTATGAGGTTGCAATTTGAGATAAACCCAATCACCTTCAAAGAATTTCTGCTCGGTACGGTGTTTATCATCATTCTTCTTCATACGATTCTGAGCCTTCTTTAAATTGGACTTCAATTGGATCAGTGTTGTTTGTCTATCTCTTAAGAACACATTAACTGACTCAACTACACTCTTGGGAGAGCTACCCAATGCCAGCAATGGAGGAGGATACCCATATAGGGCCTCAAAAGGCGACAGCTTTGTGTCACTGTGCCAATGGAATTATACCACCACTCAGCTAGTGACAGGTAATTGCCCCATTTTCCTTGTATATCATACACCAATGCCTCTTAAGCATTGTTCTAAACATTGATTAACCTTTTAGGTTTGACCATCTGATTGAGGGTGGTTAGGCAGTACTCATATTCAACTTAACCCCTAACTTCAACATCAACTCCTTCCAGAATTTATTGGTAAATACCATGTCCCTATCAGAGACTATGTTAAGTGGAAAACCATGGAGTTTATAAACATTGTCCATGAATGCTTGAGCAACTTTGGAAGCACTAAAAGGATGAGCAAGACCAATAAAATGAGCATATTTAGTTAATCGGTCTACCACCACTAACACAACCTCATACCCCTTTGACTTGGGTAGTCAAGTGATAAAATCGAATCCTACACTTGTCCATGCCTCATCTGGTATAAGTAAAGGTTGGAGAAGACCTGGTGAGGATGTATGCTCAGTTTTGTATAGTTGACAATTGTCACAATGTTGAACAAAAGTGTGAACACTCTCCTTCATTCATGGCCAATATAAATTTCTCTTTGCTCTTTGATAGGTTGTAGTGATGCCAGAATGTCCCTCTAATGTTGAATCATGCAACTCTTTCAACACTTGTTGCCTCCATCCCCCTTGAGTACTAACACATACCCTTCTTTTATATCTCAGAACCTTGTGATATTCAGTTAAGTGATTAGAAAGCAAGATATATAGCAACCAGCAACCTCTCAATCTAAAGCTATAATACAAAATCCTACTTTAATCATCAATCCAAAGATATATTCAGTTAAGTGATTAGTATGTATTTTAGCACCGGTTAAAAGTACCACCGGTGCTAAATGTTTGACATATAATACCGGTTTATTTGCTAAAACCGGTGCTAAACATTCAACACCGGTTTATTACTAATAACCGGTGTTGTATGTCATACATTCAGCACCGGTTTATTACTAATAACCGGTGTTGTATGTTTAGCATCGGTTTTGAAAAATAAATTGGTGTTGTATGTCAGACATTTAGCACCGGTTTTTGTTTTGAACCGGTGTTGTATGTATCTGGTGTAATGTTTTAAACCCTAGACGCCTCTTTATTTCTGTCTCAACTAATCGGTTCCAGAAAGCTGCGCGAAATTTGATTGTTTCATATGTCTCTCCACCATCTCTCCACTCCATCTAGTGTAAATTCGGGTAAGAACTTGTTCTTTGTTTCTTATTTGTGAAATGTTTCGTAAATTGATGAAATTAATTTAAATTTATGAAACTTGTAGTGCATTTTATCCTTTTCGAGTTATTGATATGCTTCACTCTCTCCCTCAAGTAGTCTTTCTCTGCTATCTCGGATCTTTACCCTCTCTCCACTTGATGCGGTTAGTAAATATTATTCTCAATTTAAGTAATTTAATTACATGCATGTTGAATATTGATTTAAATGATTATTTTGTTATATATATAGTTCATTATATATGTATATATAGATTGAACGAATCTATATATACATTCAGTGAGTAGTATTGTATTACAGACCAAATAAAACCGAATATTAGTATGCCTTTAGGTCATATGCCCATTCAAAATTAATCCGATAGGGATTAATTTTGAATAGTCCCCATTTTGGGACTGCTCTTTGAATGCTTTGTCTCATTTAGGATGTGAACACAAATCAACGGATTTGGTATTTAAGAAAAATTTGGTATCATTTCTCCTTATTGTTCCCACGAGTACGTATTGAATTTTGATGTCCAAACAGATATGATTCTTACGCGTACTTGGGGAACAAAGGGAAAATGCTGCTGAATTTTTTTTATGTCAAATCTGTTGATTTGTGTTCACTACTGAGACAAAGTATTCAAAGAGTGGGTTAGGATTGTGCACCGGCCCTATGTAAGCCCTAAGTTGATCAATTTTTAACTCTAACATCTTGCAATTTATTAATTATAACAATTACATATGGATCGACAGCATTGGATGTATGGAATACCACGCACTAGTATTGAATATTGGCGAGGTGTTGAAGAATTTTTAAAATTTGCTGAGAAGCACAAGGAGAACAGTGGTGAAGACTCGATTGTATGTCCTTGTGTAGATTGTACTAATTTTATGAGCTATGATGACTCTGAGGAGGTGAAAAGCCATTTAATTCGTCATGGGTTTGTAGAAAGATATACTATTTGGGTATGGCACCGGGAGAGTTATGGTGAAACAAGTAACACTACAACTAATGAGCATAATGAGGAGGCTTATGATAATGTCAATGTCGGAAGTGATCACAATATTGTAGAAAATGATGATATAGAAATGAGCAATGATAATTTTGATGGGATGTTTCATGCTGTAGAGAATGATGTTATTAATGATGGAACCAAACAGTACAAAAAATTTGTGGAATTGAAGAATGAATCCGAAAAAGCTTTATTCCCTGGTTGTGAAAACTTTACAAAATTATCAGCTATTTTAAAATTATACAAATTGAAGGCAAGTAATGGTTGGAGTGATAAAAGTTTCACAGAGTTATTAGACCTTTTAGGAAAAATGCTCCCGGAGGGAAACGAGCTACCAAGGTCTTGTTATCAAGCCAAAAAATTGATGTGTCCAATGGGTATGAAAGTTGAAAGACTACATGCATGTCCGAATGATTGTGTATTGTTTCGAAAAAACTACAAGAATATGAATGAGTGTCCGAAATGCGGTGCATCACGATACAAACGAAAGGATAATACAAATTGTAAAGGAGACAATACCGGGCCTCCAGCCAAAGTGGTGTGGTATTTTCCTATCATACCCAGATTTAAATGTTTGTTTGCAAATGCTAAAGATGCGAAACTTTTGCGTTGGCATGCAGAAGATAGGATACAAGGTGGAAAACTTAGACACCCTGCAGATTCACCCCAATGGAGAAACATTGACAGTACTTTTTCTAAATTTGGTGCCAAATCAAGGAACTTAAAAATTGGAGTGAGTACGGATGGTATGAATCCGCATGGTAACATGAACAGTCGGCATAGTACTTGACCAGTTCTTTTGTGTATCTATAACCATTCTCCTTGGTTATGTATAAAACGCAAGTATATTATGATGTCATTGCTAATATCAGGACCCAAACAACCAGGAAATGATATAGATGTGTACCTAGCACCACTGATTGATGACCTAAAAAAATTGTGGAGGGGTGTGACCATGTTTGACGGATACAAACAGGAGTTTTTCAAATTACGAGCTATGATCTTCTGTACAATTAATGATTTTCCAGCATTTGGTAATTTATCAGGTTACAGCACAAAGGGACGCAAAGCGTGTCCTACGTGTGAAGATGATACAATTAACTTGCGGTTGAAACATAGCAAGAAAACTGTGTATATGAGTCATCGTAGATTTCTTCCTGTGAATCATGTGTATCAGAGGAAAAAAAGGCATTTAAGGGAAAAAGAGAGACCAGACAAGCTCGGTATCCATTGACGGGACGTGAAGTTTATGCATGAGTAAAGGATATTGATGTTGAGTTTAGTAAATGTTCTAAAGCTCCCTCTAAAAAAATTTGGAGAAAAAGATCCATATTTTGGGATTTACCATATTGGAAGAATTTACAAGTTCGACATTGTCTCGATGTAATGTATGTTGAAAAAAATATTTGTGATAGTTTGATAAGGTTGTTACTAAACATTCATGTTTGGATAGAAAATAGTAGAAAAATTCGAATGATGCAAAATTTGGCTCTAAACCATTTGTTTTTCTATCCTTTATTTAACTGTGTAACTAAACTTTTGATTTGGGCTTTGGATCAGTCTGCACTGACTGATCTGTTACAAAGGGTCATGTGAAGCATATATGGTACCAGTAAAGTCTTGATTGGTTTTTGTTGGGATTTTTGTGCTGGTACCTATATGGTACGCGCACTGATTTGGTCTAAAAACATGTTATTTATCAAACTTTGGTTGCTATGGATCAACAGAGGCCCTGGTGTCAGGCCTTTTCCTTACCAGTACTATGAAATTTACATGAAGGACCTTATAAAATTGCATAATATCACCTTTTTTATATTCTTTAAAAGAATAGTGATACATAAGGGATCATAAGGCATCATTTCACAGGGTTTGCATATGACCCTCTTTTCATTTGTTATTACAGCCTCCATTATGCAATTAGGTCCTTCTAAAAGAATGTAATATGTTAAAAAGATAAATAAAGGTCATGATTTGTATAAGGATTAAATCTGGACAAATGATGTGTATAAGGATTAAATCTAAACAAAGGATTAAATCTGGACAGTTGACTTCTTAAACTAGTTAGATCAGATTTAATTAGCCATTTTCCACAAAAAATATTTCGCTTTTTATACATTTCTTGTTAATTGCAGCCAACGACAGACGTGCCAGGCTTGTCAAATACAACCAAAACGGTGAGGAGTGATGCATCATCCCCAAACTGCCCACCTTTGGTTGACGAAAATGTGTTAGTACAGTTGTCGATAGAATGCAAAGAACTTCACAATATTGTTGTTGACAAGTTAGTACAGGGAGAGATAGCTTTCGTTGTTGATATGGATGCTGGATTGTTACATGACAATGACACCCATATTGTTGTCAATTTCGATGATATCGTAGATTTACTGACGCTTGATAAACTAGATATATCTATTATACAAGTGTTTCAGATGTGAGTATGTTCAATTTTATGTGTTCAAATTAATAAAACAATTTTTTTTTTCATTCAAGACATAAATTATGTAATGCTTTCAGGTACCTTGTCAAATATGTTGGGGAAAGCAATATCTCAGTTAGATTCATGGACGCAGGTAGAATCTGTCCAACTCAGTTCAAGATCGATACTAAAGTCGCATGTACTTACATGGCCGAAACAATGTTCAAGCATCAGGATAAGAAATTTATTCTTGCACCGTATTTTCAATCGTAAGTTACTTAATTCATGCTACTTCCATTAATACAATTTAACACATTTTAATAAATATATTTATCATTGATTTTTGTTAAATAAATGGCAGTGAACATTGGATATTGCTTGTAATTGTTCCTCGCGAAGGTATAGTCTATATCCTTGACTCGTCGAATAAAAAGGAAAATGATATACCGTTCTACTATATCACGAGGCATTTCAAAGAGTAAGCAACAAACCACACTGGTAAATAAAGGACTAAAAAACACACAATCTAGGCCAAAACTTTTCATTTTTACGATTTTCTGAGCATTTAATAGGCATTTTTGAAGTTCATATCTCAGAAATACAAAACTTTTGTTTTGTACCAGCATTTTGCAAGTCTGCCCCTGTATTCCAAACACTATTAGGAACAGTTAGAAAATAATAAATATTTTGAAACTTGGCAGGCATTTGAATTAGGCTTCCCTCTACACTTTCATAAAAAGAACAAAATTTTCTGTTTAGCCAATTGCTCAGAATTAATTCTTAAAGATTGGCTGTCAGAAGAGATAAACTGCAGGACAGTGAGTGAGGTAGAGCTCCCAAATAAATACTTAAAACCCTCTAAAAATCATATAAAAATCTGAGATGTCCCTAAGACTTGTTAGAACCTTGCTATATGCTTGAACTATGCTCTAATGTACAGAAAATTGAATCACAGCATATGTCGAACATCATACTGGTTGTTGTACTGTCAATTACTCTGCTGGAATGTAGTAAAAAATTAGTTTTGTTAATTATTTTTTGTTAATTACATGATTTTTGCATCATATAAATTCTTGGGAGGACAACACAATAAAAAAGCCAAGGAAATAAAATATTCAATTAAACAAGTAAAATATGCTTCAAAATATAATCCTTTTTCTATATTTGCTACTTGCAATTTTCACAATACTAATATTTTTTTTTTGAAATGTGCAATACAGTGCCCTCAGCAAAATGACGATAAGAAATGTGGATTCTATGTGATGAAGTTAATGCTGTCTCTAATTACTACATTTTTCGATGGTTTTTCAATACAAGTATAAATATATTTCATGACGTAGTTACTACACTTTTAATATCTTTGGTTGTCACTTTTAATATCTGTGCTTGGTTCCAATAGCATTTCTCCAGTAATATACAAAGCCAGTCAAACTCTTTCTCAAACTTCCAAATATGGGGATAAGCATCATTGTGGGGGTGCTTGACCAACATTCTTAACCCAAATATCAATCTTAGCCAGAACATTCACAATTAAAGTAAGCCATCAAATTCACCGGTGTCCTCAAGGCCTCTTAGAAATCCAAATCACATCTATGTCTTGTAATTGGACACTCATTCCAATAATATAGACCATACTGCAACCCTCACTGATATATCCCTCACCCAATGCCATAGCAATCAATGACTTTGAAGGCCTTCTCAAAATATCTAGAACCCTCTATCGTGTTTCACCAAAAAGAGGCGACCAATGAAGGAGTCATACTGTATTGCTCTATTTCTTGTTTACATTAACAGTTCAATATAATTTCATGCAGTGCTTAAGTTCATCACCGTATTTGATAGAAGTCTTAAACAATTTCAGACAATGTGGGCTAAATTCTTTTTGGAAAAATGTTTGGCATACTATGAAATTTAAGGCAATGTGAGAGATATTGTAAAGTTAGCTTGTTTTTGTTGAAACTATCAAATTTAGTAAAAATGATACTTTTAAATTATGTGTTGTTTCATTTGTATAATGTTTTGTCCATTCTATATTTTGTGCATGTGAAGTAAAAGTCCTAAATGCAAAGTTCTCCCCCCCCAAGGTAAGTCCGAGTATTGTCCTCAATGCTTCAAGACAGATATAAAGAAAAATGGTAAAACCTGGGGAAAAGAAAGCAAACCTGATCAGTAGTCGGGAGGATCATAGAACCTCCAGTCTCATGTTCGTGCACGGACCGTGTGAAGTTGTGTGCGGTCCATGTGGCTTGTTGAACTCTGAATTCCATCCATCTGATCTTTCTAATTGCAAAACAAACAAATGAAAATGCATGCAAATAATAAAAGTGAAAATATGCAGATAAGTATAAATATTAAATTATTTTAAAAAAATGCAATAAAAGTAAAAATGATTGGGTTGCCTCCCAAGAAGCGCTTGTTTTAGGTCTCGAGCCTGACCAAAAAGCTTGTTCCTGTGGTGAGAGAAAAATAAAAGAAAAAGGTACAAGTTAAAATCTAGAATTTAGCAAAATAAGCAAAATCCAAAATTTCCAATGCCGTCCCCAGCAACGGCGCCAAAAACTTGTTACACCAAAAGGTATAGTACAAAGTTTCAGTACAGTAAACTATACTTTTTAACCTTAAATACACTTTCGGTTCAGATTGCAAGTATACAATCCTATCGCGTAGTATATTATCGGGTATCGATCACAGGGACGGTTCGAAAATTACCGGACTTTACTTAAAACTACAAAAATTCTAGAAGTTTGCAAAGGTGGTTTGGGGTATTTCACTTCCTAACAGATAAATAACAGTATTTAAAACAGTAAGAATTTTTGGTTTGGTTTTTTAGAATTTATAAAAAAAGGGGTTCCTAGGGTTTCTGATTTCATCTCAGCTTAGCCTCAAGGTGCCCGGTCCGTGCACTTTCATCCACGGGCCGTGTGTAATGTACACGGGCCGTGTACTCTCATACACGGTCCGTGTGGCCCTCGAGTTGATACAGCAGCTACTGGTTTCTGTGTTGTTTCTCTGTGCAGGGTTCTATTGACCGTACCTGAGTCCCTAAACCTCAACTCTCGCATGTTGGCTTAATTACTTAGTATGGAACACAATTTCTGCCCTCTTAGGGTTCTTAAACCTCAACTCTCGCATGTTGGCTTAATTAACCTAAGTTACTTGTTGGTTTACTAAATATATCCTCCATCTCTCGACGCAAAGGAAAAGTTCACCTCTCGGTTACTACTTGGTTTCACCTCTCGATTCACAAACCTATCTCATATACCTAGTTTGGTCGAGTGAATGTCGGGGTTATTCGATTACCATCTAGATGAGGCTTTCCATCTAATGGACTAACCATTCAATTCAAACAATTTCGACTAAGCAATAAAATACTACACAACAAGCAAGCACAAGATTCAACACAAATTCCAAATAACTAGCAAATAAAACTAAGCATTCGACTACATCATAACCCTAGAAACATAAATGTTTAGCCTAACATAGTCAAAAAGCCGACATTTTTATTAATACCCTCAGTACATAAAAAATTATTAAAAATAACCACCGGCCCAAATCTTTATTAAAAATACCCATACCGGCCAATTATTGACCGGATCCGATTAAAAAGCCCAACCGGCCAATAATTGGCCGGATCCGATTAAAGAGCCCAACCGGCCAATTATTGGCCGGATCCGATTAAAGAGCCCCAACCAGCCAATAATTGGCTGGTTCCGAGGTTAATCCGCTGCTATATATTGGCATGCACACTCCCTCTTCTCTCTCACAATTCATTTCGTCAAATTTCACACTCTCTCTCCTCGATTGAGCAGTTTCTCCCGGAGTTCTCATTCTCCTCCCAGATTTGCAAGTAAGTCCCTATTCTTTGTTGTAATTTATTTTTGAGAGTAAAATAGTTGTAAAATGTTAGAAATTGTTAGTAATTACCATAATTTGTATAATTAGTAGAAATAGTTGAAATTAAATAGTAATTAGAGTAATTAGTCAAATTTAGGGTATACAGTTTATGATTTAGGTCAATATATTTTTAATTAAGTATAATTAGCATTGGTGACTATATAATTAGCATTGTTGACTATATTTTTAGTATAATTAGGTAAATTAAGCCTATTTGATCAGTATAATTAGGTATAATTAGGTATATTAAGCCTATTTAAATTAGGTAAATTAAGCCTATAATTAGGTAAATTAGTATAATTAGGTATAATTAGTATAATTAGGCCAATTAGTATAATTAGGTAAATTAAGCCTATTAGTATAATTAGGCCAATTAGTAAAATTAGGCCAATTAGTATAATTAGGTAAATTAAGCCTATTTAAATTAAGCCTATAATTAGGTAAATTAGCATATTGTACCGTCGTGAAGCCTATTTGATCAGATTTTACCGTAAGTAAGCCAATTTGATCAGTTTTTACCGTAAGTAAGCCTATTATTTCCGTTTTAAGCGTAATTAATTTTATTTTAGATGTTGTGACCGTTGTAAAGCATATTTTAGCCGTTTTTAGCGTATTTGAGCCTATTTTAGCGGTTTTTACCGTTATTGATTATTTTTTAAACGTTTTTAACGTTATTAATTATATTTTATCCCTTTTTAGCGTAATTAAGCCTATTTTAACATTTTTTACCGTTATGAAACATATTTTAGCCGTTTTTACCATTATTGAGTCCATTTTAAACGTTTTTAGCGTTATTAATTGTACTTTATCAATTTTTAGCGTAATTAAGCCTATTTTAACTATTTTTACCGTTATGAATCATATTTTAGCGGTTTTTTTCCGTTATTTAAAATTTTTTAAACGTTGTTAGTGTTATTAATTATACTTTATCCCTTTTTAGCGTAATTAAGCCTATTTTAAATATTTTTACCGTTATTCTACTATATTTTAGCTGTTTTATAGTTTTGAGTCTACTTTAGATGTTTTTAGCGTTATTAATTGTACTTTATCATTTTTTAGCGTAATTAAGCCTATTTTAACTATTTTTACCGTTATGAAGCATATTTTAGCCGTTTTTAGCGTATGCAAGCCTATTTTAGCGGTTTTTACCGTTATTAAGCCTATTTTAACCATTTTTGTATAATTAATCATACTTTATCCATGTTGAAGCGTAATTAAGGCTATTTTAGCTCTGTTCCGTTGCAAAGCATATTTTAGCCGTTTTTAGCGTAGTTGAGCCTATTTTAGCGGTTTTCACCGTTATTAAGCCTATTTTAACCGATTTTAGAGTAAGTAATCATATTTTATCCCTTTTTAGCGTGTTTAAGCTTATTTTAGCCGTTATGTTACATTGCTTACGGCAATTATGATTTACGGTTCATATAGCGTCGGTTAACAGAATCTTATTAATGAAATTAGGATGGTTAGAGGACGGCCTAAGCTTCGTCCACTGTCACCCATAGTTGACGAGCCGATTGCGACTAGCAGCACAGATCATTTCAGTCCTCTTCTGTGGGTGCCGCACCGCGATCACCGGGTCTCACTGGCTTCTCGTGAGGTATGTTTTTTTTTTAACATTTTCAAATTTCTTTGAATTTAAGTATTGATGTGCTAACCCCATGTGGATTAAATTTGTCAATGTAGGACAAGTTTATTTTAGATGTGAAGCTGCGGTGCGTTCACTTGCCATACTACCCGTTGATGGACCGGTATCTTATCAATCTAGGCCTCTACCAGATGGTAGACATCTTGCGGACTGGGAGTGGCGTCATCAACGCGTCTCTCATCGCGGGTTTGGTTGAGAGATGGTGTCCCGAGACGCACACGTTTCACATGCCGTTCGGAGAGATGACAGTGACTCTCCAGGACGTGAGTTCTCTGTGGGGGTTGGCTATCAGTGGCACCCCCGTCAGTGGTGTATCTGACAGCACGAGGTTTGGTGCTCAGATTGAGGAGCTATTGGGGGCTGATCCTCACTCCCTCATTGAGAAGAGTGGAACATCAAAATTCCACTTGAGGATGAAGAGGTTGCGCCAGCATTTCAGCGCGGGTCTGACAGCATACTCCACCGATGTGGAGATTCAGAGGTACAAACTTCAAATTTCCCGTATTTTTTTTTCTGAATTCCCGTTTGTTGCTGATCTTATATTACATGTTTGTTACTGCAGATATACACGGGGCTATGTGATGGACCTATTTGGTTCCGTCATGTTTGCTGATTCTTCCGGTGACTGTATGCCGATGATGTATCTCCAGCTGCTGGCAAACCTGGATGTCCCGTCGAAGTACAACTGGGGTGCGGCCGTCTTAGCCCATCTGTACTCCCACCTCTGCCGTGCTTCTGCGGTAAGTCCCTAGCTATTATCTTACTCTTTTACATAATAAATGAAGAAGTTGCACCTCACATATGAAATTATTACAAATGCAGCCAGATATCAAACAGATGTACGGGCCAGTACTGTTGCTTCAGCACTGGTCGTGGTCACGGCTACCGGTGGGCAGGCCCATACCGAATACGGCGCCGGCTTGGGGAGAGCCCGACGATATCCGCTGCCCGGCGTACAGCAAGAAGTGGCACGGTGTTCACAGCTACCAGGATCAGGGCCACGGTTATACATTGGGTATCAGGCCAGTCCGGTCACAGCTGCAGAATTTGACGGCGGAGCAGGTTGAGTGGACCCCGTACGCCAAGATGTACGATGACGGTAGGCTGCCGCTGAGATGTTTTCAGGCTATGGACATGTGGTATTATATGGGGCCGCTCGTACATTTCTGGGTAGTGGAGCACCATTATCCGGATCGCGTACTCCGCCAGTTTGGACATCCGCCGTTCATTCCCGCAGAGCCATCTTTGCTGAGTTCCACTATCGTAGCCCTGCACAAGTAAGTCGTATCTCTTTTGTACTGTCATATATTACTTGATTTATTTGTGTTGCAACTAACGTGTTTCTTACAGGATGAGCCACTTATCGCGACTGGAGCGCGACTGGAGCGTGCACTACGAGTTCTATTGCAGTATCTTGGCACAGCCGCAGCACGAGCACTACTATGTATACCCGGATGAGTTGATCCAGACCCCGGGAGATCCCCTACTGAGGTACGAGACTTGGTACATGCGGGTATGCATGGCGAGCGTATATCTGGAGGGCGATTACGGCGCTCACTTACGCGATATGATCAAGAACGACGACGGTTACACACCCAACGGTAGAAAATGGGCTTGCCAGGTAATTCACTTGAAACTAGATGTTTTTTTTCCTTTAACTGATTACTTCATCATTGTTTGATCTAACAAATTACTCTTGCAGCTGTTGGATTCGATTAAGACCGTAGCGCACGGGCTAGTAATGCTAGGAAAGAAGAACTGGAGGCATTTTGGCTACCGTTACGTGGAGAAGGGTGCCCCTTTCATGGAGGATTCTGGGCACGGTGGGCGGCTCATCGGCATGCTGCGAGACGCCAGAGAAAACATCGATTGGCGTAAGATAGATCCGTCCGAGCCCGATGAGTGCCCGGTTCTGGCGCGAGACATGCCACCCCCCCCGAGACGGTTCCAGAGTGGGACCACCATCGCTGGGTGTTGTCCACGAGGGGATGGCACGCATTCTACGATGAGCGGGGTCATCCGTTTCAGCCTCCGGTATGTTTTATTATTTCAGCTGTATGAATTATTTCAAATTTCTTCGTTCAGTTCTAATTCAGTATGTTATGTGAGTGATTGCAGGGTCAGTCCGAGATGCCACCGGAGCCACAGATGGCTGAGATAGATCCAGATGAGATAGATCCACGGTACAGCGCGAGTCTGGATGATCTCGGGATCTATGACTATGGGATGCCGCAGATGGCCCACGATGGAGAGGCCGATGCTCGTGCGGAGACACCGAGAGATAGAGCGTGGCCCCAGCGGGCGAACGCTGGTGTTCCACCTGAGCGATGGTCTCCTTCTCCATTTCAGCGCTGATTTATGTATTTTTTATGGTTATGTTATTGTTCTTTTTTTATGTTGTTGTTCTTTTTTTATGGTGTTGTGCCTTTTTTATGGTTATGTTGTTGTTCCTTTATTTTATTGTTATATGTTTCGTTGTTCTATGTTTTGTTGTTCTTGTTTTGTGTTTAGTGTTTTGCATTTCGGAGTCACAATCCATTTTGCAAACGTATCATTCAATTCAATATACTCCACACAACTCGGAATAAAAAAAAAGTCCACAACATATAAATAAAAAAAGTCATAATAGAGATAAATCACCTTCTACTACTACTACTACGCCTAAAACTAAATCCCCTAAAGAAACCGTGACCGGAAGATGGCCTGCTAGATGGCTCTGCTTGGGTCTCAGACGGCCCTACTTGGCCTCCAGATGCCCTTGTCGTACGCCTACTAGTTGACCTTCTCGATGGATTTCTTTGCAATCCAATCGCCTCACCTCCTAAGTTGAGGGTATCCCCCATCGCTTCTGCAAACATAACAGACGCATCTAAATGGCTTGTAGCGGGGGAATGTCCTGACCCTCCGGACACACTTGCCCTTGCCCTAGCTGGGTCATTCGCGTACTCATTGGTCGCGATTCTTGCATCTGCATTTGTATATGTTGTTTAGTAAGTTGGTGCCAATTGAAAGTAAATATAATTTCTGATAAATGTTACGTACCTCTTCGTTGCCTATCAACGGTGGAATGTCGGGGTTGATGCCCCCGTCGTCTACCTTCCAGTTCATCCATTGTCATTACATGACGGATGTGTTTTCGCCGCCCCTTCCTAATCCATCCCTGTGCGGGGAGTATTGTTGGCTCAGTATTAGGAGGCCAACTTTCCATATTGCCAACAGGAGCAAACATTCCGTTCCAAGTACTCAGAAGGTAGTCCACATTGTACCAGTGTGCAACAAATCTGTCCTCGCACCAGTTTCGGTTCCGACAAACCGCTAACACATGAGCGCACGGAATTGACGTCAGCTGGATACCTCTGCACTCACATTCCATTTGGTTGTCGGGACCGCATTTCACAATGTACATGCACTCTCTGCGTGTCAACTCCATAACTCCCAGGTCGTTGCGGCGGCAAGGAATATACTCATTTGGAACTGAAACTTGGTACTGCCCTTGGCCGTGTGTGTAAGGCACCAAACGCATTGTTGCAGCCTTCTCCCACTTTCTCCCCAACTTCTCCGAAACCCGGGTGGAAAACTTCTGGTTGTTGTCTTTCAATTCCATGGCTCGCTGTCGCCGTGCAACAAACCATTTGTTCGTCTTGTAGAATGTATCCTCCACTATGGCAGCAACAGGCATTCTACGGCTATCCCGGAAAACATTGTTCAAGCACTCAGAGCCGTTTGTTGTCATTATACCAAACCGGAATCCTCCATCACAGGTTTGGAAAATCTTCTCATAATTAGACGACTCCGTCGGATCATTCGGACGAACTTTGCCAACCTTCCGCAAATATGCATTACACCTTGGATTTAGCTGTACAAAACGAACATATGTTATTTCACTTTCAAAGTAGGGGCTACAAAAAATTAAATGAAATGTGATACATTACAAATACCTTAGCAAACTCTTCGAACATCTCTTTCAGCTTTCTTGGCTTCTTCTTCTTTGCTCCTTCCCTGAACCTTTGGCTGTACCACCTTTCTTTTCCACAGTTCTGTACCAGGTTGTCAGCAACATGCTGCATGCAGAACCTGTGCACAAAGAGCTCCGGAGGCCATCCGTATTCTTCAGTCAGTGCAGCTTTGATCCCCTTGTGCTGGTCTGATATAACACAGACGAATTGGTTATATCCGAGCACTTCATTCCTCAACCATCGCAGGAAGAAACCCCAATTCTCGGCGTTTTCCTTGTGCACGATTGCAAATGCTAGAGGCAGCAGTTGGTTCTCGGCATCATAGGCACAAACTATCAAGAGCCTCCCCTCGTACCGCCCTGACAAGAAGCACGCATCTATGCTGATCACCGGTCTCAAGAACCGGAACGCCGCAATGCATGGACCAAAAGCCCAGGCAACAGCCCTGAACTGAACTTGCCCTTCCTTTATTACTCCTGTGTCTTTGTCTCGTATCGGACTGGTCAGAAAATGATACTTTGATCCGGGATTCTTGACGCAAATGGCCATCAATAGTGGTCTCAGCAAGCCGTACGATTCCTCCCAACCCCAAATTCTCGGGCTATTGCAAGCTCACGACCCCTCCACAGTCGGTTGTATTTCGGGGTGACTTTGTCATACACAGCCATAACACAGTTTGCCACCGACTGGATGCTCATACAGGGGTCAGTCTTAATGCTGTTCCCAATGACATCGGCAATGATTGATGCCGTCAGACATTCATTGTCGATCCTTGTATACTCAGTCCTGCATGTGTGAGGCTTGTCTTGCATCGTTATAACCCACGCATCTCCATATCCCGATGCTTTTCCCCTGAGTTCGTAACCACAACGCCGGTCTTTGCACACCACATGAATCCGGCGGGTGTCACTCCTACTCATTCTTATCTCCTGATTCTTGTGGACATGGTGCTCCCTAATCTTCTTCATTAATTCATCCTTGCTTTTAAAATATTGGTTTGCGGCCAGCTCACCCGTGCGCTCGATTCGTGGCCCATATGAACCAGTATCTGCTTCTCTGAACCGAGATACATCATTGAATTCTGGGAACGGGTGCGTATCACTCCGCCCGCTGAGCAGCGCTGAGTAAGAGCTGCTCCGAATGGGCCCTTCAGCTGTGTCAACTGGACCGTCTTCACCACATCCATCTATGTGATCAGAGTCCCATTCATGTCCATCATACTCATCCCCACTCTGCAAGCGTTCATCCGGGATATCATTGATATTTTCAAAATCTGACCCAACTTCATCGTGTACTGGGCCTGGAAATGGTAAAGGCTCCTCATGCACGGGTCTAGGTGGGGAACAAATTCGAAGTATTGGTTGAGGTCGTGGTTGCGGCGGAGTTAGATAGTAGTTTTCCGGGTTAGTAGTTGGATAGTATGTTTCTTGGTGAATAGGTGGATAGATGGTTTCTTGGTAAGTAGGGTGATAGTTCGTTTCTGGGTAAGTAGGGTGATAGTTCGTTTCTGGGTAAGTGAGGTGATAGTTCGTTTCTGGGTAAATAGGTGGATAGTTGCTTTCTCGTTCTGTTGGGGGCACGACGGGAGTCTCCATTGCAACTGAGCATTGACTAGAACTACCAACCCCTGCCTCTCTCGGAACTCTTCTAACATAGATCTCTATTACAAAATCTCCGTTGGCCTTAAAATACCCACACAACCCTCTCCAGGTATTTTCATCTGTTATTTTCGCAAGTGAATATTTCCCGGTGTTTCCATTACACACTCGGGTCTCCAATTCAAGGTTGCATCTTTCTGGATTAAAACGGGTGTAATCGAAAATTGTGACTTTCAAGTCCAACAGAGATATATTATCGTCAACCATAACCGAAGCAATTGGTTCTCTGTTGTAATAAGGTCCGTCTGCATTATGTTCAAGATTACCACCACAGTGTATAGAAATCAATGGCATTGTGATCGAACTACATTTTGAAAGTGATAATCATTTGTCAGGTTACTAATTTACACAGTGACTGAATAATAAAGAAAATTAGTTTAAATTAAGTTCAATTAGTTTTAACTAATTTTAGTTAATTTCAATTAATTGTTATTAATTAAAAATACTTTTCATTAATTTTCATTAATTAAAATTAAATAATAAAATTAACTACAATTAATTAAAAAATGAAGTAAAATTATTATTTTTTAATTCATTAATTAAAATGAATTAAATTTAAATTAATTTAAATTAATTTATTAAAATTAATTAAAATTAAATAATTACAAGTAAGTAAAATTAATTAATTAAAATTAATAAATTACAATTAATTAAAATTAATTGAAATTAATTGAAATTAATTATTTCAAATTAATTGAAATTAATTAAAATTAATTGAAATTAATTAAAATAAATAAATTAAAATTAATTAAAATAAATTAATTAAAATTAAAATAAATAAATTAAGATTAATTAAGATTAATTAATTAAGATTAATTAAGATTAATTAATTAAGATTAATTAAGATTAATTAATTAAGATTAATTAAGATTAATTAATTAAGATTAATTAAGATTAATTAATTAAAATTAATTAATTAAGATTAATCAAAATTAATGACAATTAATTAAACTAATTAAACTGAACTAACATTAATTAAAAAAATATAAAATTAATTAAATATAACTTAACTTAACTAAAATTTAATTAAATAAATATTTAAACTAACTTACACTAATAAAACTTAATTAAACTAAACTAAAATTACTTCAAAATAAGTAAAATTAATTACACTTAACTAAACTCAACTACAATTAATTTAATTAAATTAAAAAAAAATTAAAACTAACTAAAATTAATTCAAATTAATTGAACTTAATTAAAATAATTTAAACTATTTAAAACTAATTAACATTAATTTTAATTAAATTAATTAACCTTAATTACAATTAATTACAAACATTTAAAAATAAAAAATAATTAAAATAATTAAAAAAAAAAAAACCTGTTCTGCGCTGCTGCCTCACGCTGCTGCCTCTGCCTCTTCAATTGTGGTTGGCTTCTCTCTCAAATGGGGTTAATATAGAGGCTAATTACTGTGGAATCGAATTATAGCACGGGGCCGGCCAATAATTGGCCGGTTTGGGATTTTAATAGGTACCGGCCAATTATTGGCCGGTTTGGAATTTTAATTGGTACCGGTCAATAATTGGCCGGTATGGGTATTTTTAATAAAGATTTGGTACCGTGGGTATTTTTAATAATTTTTTATGGACTTTGGGTATTAATAAAAATGTCGAGTCAAAAAGCAAATAAAACAAATAAGCATAAGAAAGTTCATGACAAAACTCGCGCTTTCCTCCTCTCTTCTTCCTCTCCAAGCTTAGCCATCTCTTCCAAACTCTAGATCTTGCTCTCTGCTACAGAATGCTCCTCTCTGTTGTCAAGAATCCCGCTTTTATCATCATCTTCACGACTTTCCCCAGCTGGCATCTATTTCCTTCTTTGGTTTCTATTTCCGGAAATGCCATGCACGGTCCGTATGCATGGGTGCACGGACCGTGTTCCTGTGTCTCTAGCTCAGATTGTAGATCTTCTCGCAAGCTTTCCGAAAAGTGGTCATACACTCAAAACGGAGTTACGAGTCAAAATCTATGACTGTTTTAATTTCAGGTGCTGAAATTTCAGCATCATATACATGTCGTGTGGATGGTGTCCTGGTCGTGTCTGTGGTCGGGCAGAGGGTTGTACGGTCCGCATAAGAAGGTACACGGACCGTATATAAACCTTCGAATTCCAGATTCTTCCTCGGTTTCGCCCGTTTTCTGCAAAGTAAGAACAAATGCGCACCAGTACCACATTCTATAGATATTCAATGAAATAAACACGATTTGACAGTTTGGCACAGGTTTTGGTACAAAGTTTGGTCGAAATATAGATAAGAATGCGAGATATCAGCTACCAAGTCGTTTTACGATTTCCAAAGTTCAAACAGTCGATCCAAACCGTTAGATGTTCAATCTATATTAAAATGTGCCTGGAGACCAAATTTTATATTTTTTGAAATTTTTTTACTATTTACTAAGATGGTTTGAAAATCGTTGTTTTCAATGGTACTGAAATAAACTTCAAACAATGATTTTCAAACCATCTTAATAAATAGTAAAAAAATTTCCAAAAAATGTAAGATGCTGAAATTTAATAATAAAAATTTAAATTTTGTTTTTAATATTTGTTAGATTTATTTTGATATATAATTAGCATATTTATATAAAATACGTAATTTAAACTGAGTTTGCGTTCCTGCTAATATTTCAGCGACTGGAGGCTAACTTTTGAGCGACTCGGCAACTAGATTTTGTGAAAACTGAAAGGAAGAAAAAGGAAAGAAAAACTCAACCCTCTTCTTCTTCGAACCCCTTTCTTCGCGGTTAAGCATCTCAGATCTCTCTTTTCCTCTCTACCCTCCTAACGCCAGATCTCTCCCTCTTTATCCTCTCAACTATGTCGGAAAATGACACAGTCCCTCTTCACCCCTCCTCCCAATCCGACATAGACGAGATCGAATCTCTCATCTACGCCGCTCCCTCCGCCACTGTTCTTCCCGCCCGTCCCCCGTCGCCTCCTCGCGCCACCATCCCCGTCTCCGTCCCCGTCTCAACCGCACCTAAGCCTCCGGCTTCTCTCCCTCCTTCAATTCCCATTACCGTCGTCCCAACCGCGCCCGTCAACCCCAACACTGTTCCCAGTGGTCGTGTCGCGATCGCTTCTGAAGGGTTCGGATCTCCGACAAATACGCTGACTGAACCCGTTTGGGACACGGTAAAGCGCGATCTGTCGAGGATAGTGAGTAATCTTAAGCTGGTTGTGTTTCCAAATCCCAATAGAGAAGATCCAGGAAAGGCGCTTAGGGATTGGGATCTGTGGGGGCCTTTCTTCTTCATCGTTTTTCTTGGTCTTACGCTCTCTTGGTCCGCCTCAGTGAAGAAGGTTAGATCTGGTTCTGATTTATTTCCCATTTTTAATAGTTCATGCTATTATATTTAATATTTGTATAGTAAATCTTAGTTCAATTTGCTCCTTTCATGCTTTAGAGATAATTTGTAAGTGGATTGATCTCGGGTAAGTAGAATAGTAGAAATGGAGGGCATTAGTTTAGCGTCTCTGGGAATTTCTTGTTTTCTTCTTTTAATTGGATCACAAGATTTGAATTAAACCAGAACACAAATTAACTTCATGGATAGAGCACTGCATTCGGAGTTATTGAAGTTCATTTAATGGCAGTGTACGAGCTGTGGATATGGCTATCAAGCTTCTTGACAAGTTTAGGCCAAATTGTGCAAGTTTCGCTTTTTGTGGCAATTGAATTATTGTTAATCAAATGGCTCAATTAATGGTTTGGGTTGACAGAATACTGATTTTTCTACTGACCTGTGCTTAAAGTTTGGCACCGAGTGATACATATATACTTAACCATGTATTATGTTTCTGTTTTTTGTTTGCTTTAGTCTGAAGTATTTGCGGTTGCTTTTGCGGTGCTTGCTGCTGGAGCTGTTATTCTCACTCTAAATGTTCTTCTCCTGGTATACCCTCTTCTCACCTCTTTTTTCCCTTTTCGTTATCTCCCTGTTTAGTGTTTTTGGTAAATTTGTTTTGAAACTTGTATCCTTCATTTTTAAAAGAATTCCTGCCGTCTGCATAAAGAGGATTACATGATAAATAAATACAAAAATCTTAGTTGTACCAGTCAGGTAATGTCCTGTACCAGTTGCTGGACTAGAAATCTGATCCAGCTTTAATGTGAATTATTTCTATTATGTGATTAATTGTAGGGAGGTCACATAATATTTTTCCAAAGCTTGAGTCTGCTGGGTTATTGCCTGTTCCCGCTTGACGTAGGTGCTGTTATTTGCATGCTCAAAGACAATGTTATACTTAAAATAGTTGTGGTTGGAATTACACTTGCTTGGAGCTCTTGGGCAGCGTACCCCTTTATGAGTGCAGCTGTAAACCCTAGGCGCAAGGCCTTGGCACTTTATCCCGTCTTTCTCATGTACATTTCAGTTGGTTTTCTCATCATTGCCATCGATTGAGACTTCGAAGGTGGATTTATACATTAGTTTTCTATGAAATTGTAGCCCGGTAACACTGTTACTAGTTTTGTTCCCTGACATGGTTATATGCATATGGTGTTACATGAAGTTCTTTTGTAGAGTTTTAGGTATGAATTTGGGCATAAAAGTTGCAGTGGAAATTGGGATGAGTTTGCATTTCTTACACATGTGGCTAGCATTGTTATTGGTATCTTGAAAAGAAAAATAAGTCGGCATTATATGCTAGGTCCAAGGCAATTGCCTTTTATCCAATCTTTGTTATATTATCATTGCCCACTTAGCTGGATGATTTCCTTGTTGCCATTGGTAGTAATAAAGAAATGGGGCTTATTTTGGGATAGAAAAGTTTCTTAAGTTTTGTGGTATTAGATTGGTTTCTGCGAATATGAGTTTCTAGTTGAGCTAATTGTGCAAACATGACACATGACACTACTACATGTTGGTATTTTTGTAATCTTTATCTTTGTTCCGTGACTTCTCGTGCAATGTAGAATGGTTTTTTTAATTTCCGGATAAAGTTGGTTGATTGAAGTGGAGATGGGAAAGTTGTAAAATTCTATTAAAATTGAGATTATTTTGCATTAATATTGGACTGTACACGACAATACGATGATATATACAATATGCCGACATTTTTATTTATATCCAAAGTTAATTATAAATTAATAAAAATGTCTAGGTTGACTTGGTTTTATTAAAAATGTCCATACCGGCTAGAAAATGGTCGGTTTCTGATTTAAATAGGGAATCGGTTATTTTCTGGTTGGTACTTTTTTTTTTTTTTAGAGACAAATAGCTAAAATGCTGAAATATAACACTCAAAAATTGAATTTTCTTTTAAATATTTGTTAGATTATTTTTTTGATATATAATTAGCATATTTACACTAAAATACGCTAAATTACTTTGAAATTATGTTAATTTACGCTGAATTACACTAAATTACGCTAAATTACAATAATTATGTTAAATTATGCTAAAATATGGTAAATTACGCTAAATTACGTATGAATAGGGATGCTATCTTCACTGAGAAGGCAAAAAACGACGACAAAACTTCAAACGGTCATAAAACGGTGCTCGAGTGTCTAATTTCAGCAAATGACCACTTTTCGGAAAGCTTGCGAAAATATGCATGCGTCGTTGACAGCAACGCTGTTTTTCAAAATTTAGAATTGTTAAAAAACAAAGGGAAGAGCCTCGAAACTTCAACTGAAGTTTTGAGTGAGTTAAGATTTTCATTTGTATTGTTCAATCTACGTAGCTCAGTAAATTAGTTATGTAATGAACTTGTAGAATACCAATTTTTATTATTTTTGGAATTTTTTTACTATTTTTTATGATTTATGAAATATGATACAAAATCGGCCCTATTCATACGTAATTTAGCGTAATTTACTGTATTTTAGCATAATTTTACGTAATTATTGTAATTTAGCGTAATTTAGTGTAATTTAGCTTAAATTAACATAATTTCAAGTAATTTAGCGTATTTTAGTATAAATATGCTAATTATATATCAAAATAATAATCTAACAAATATTAATTTTTTTTTTGATTTTTTAGTGTTATATTTCAGCATTTTAGCTATTTGTCTCTCTAAAAAAAGGAAGGTGTCAGTCGGGTACCGGCCATTTTCTGACCGATATAGACATTTTTAATAAAACCAAACGAGTCTGGGCATTCACCCTTTATTTTGTTCTTTTGTTTTAGGAAAAATGAAAAATGCAATGGTCAATTGAGAACTTTTGGAAAATTATAACATTGTTTTCGACATTGTCTTTTTTTTAGGGTAAGATGGCAACCAGCTGTCTTACGGGTTTTCATTGATAAAAAAATATTTACAAGACCAGAGAGAGGTCGTATTACAATCATCAAATATTAAAAGATATTTACAGCCCCAATTTTATTTCTCATCTCATCTCAGTTTCCACAGTGTCTCCCACATTGTCGCACTTCATTAACGGCTTGTCTAGCCAACATTAGAACCGGCTTTGATTTATGGCTGAAAATCCTCATGTTTCTTTCGCGCCACAGGGCCCACAGTCCCGCGGCCCAAGCAATTTCCCATTGCAGCGGCGCAGTTGGTGGCCGTAGTAGCCATAGTTGTATGTGGTTAGTTGCGGTGTGAGGTATGGGCCCGGCCTCTGCCAGGAAAAATAAGGTCCACCAGAGAGCCTGAGCATACGGGCACTCCCACAGTAGGTGGTCCGCGGTTTCCAAAATATTTTGGTCGCACAAGGCGCAACCCAATATTGATATGCCACATCTTTTCTGACCTTGGATGGTGCCTTGACCTTCCATAGTCTGGCCTGGAAAGGGCATGTGACCCCCCTGTGATGAAGGGTTTTGTATGCTGAAGATGTTGAGAACAGCCCGGATGGCTCCCATCCCTAGACGGTTGCAGCGGAGTTTGTGTCTTGAATAGCTGAAATTCTGTAGAAAGGCATGAGTGTGTGGAGGTTCTTAATGAAAAAGGATGTGTGGTTAACCGTTCGCAGTTGCTCGAGATCTGTAGAGTTGTATAACAGGCGGACTGTTTGCGCCCAATTGCTTTGCCTATTTGTTCGGAGGATCCAGATCCATTTGACGAGTAGTGCATCGTTCTGTGTGCGAAGGTCGATTATTCTGAGGCCCCCGTTCTTCTTTAGTGTGCATGTTTTTTCCTAATTTATCAAGCAGTTAATTATTTTGCATGCCACATTGCCCTTCTTTAGTGGAGATCTGTAGGGCCTGCAGATAGTGCAGTGGCATGGAGGATAGAACAGACTTAATTAGTAATAGCCGTCCCCTAAAAGATAGGAGCGCTGATTTCCAGGATGTTACCCTTGCGCGTACGGACTCTATTAGCGGAAGGTAGTCAACTTGGCTTTTTGATCGACAGTGGAAGGCCGACGTTTTCGACATTGTCATGTTAACTTTTGTAATACGGTATATACTCCTGTTTCCTATTTGATACGCATCTCCTAAGAGTGAGGCTATGGTGCTATGCATAGCACCAATGGCTAGTGTACTACGGCTCAATATGGTACTTTTTAAAATCCTAACGGTCGATCCGACCGTCAATGTGATATCCATATGAATATGTACTTGCAAACTAAATTTTATATTTTTTCGAATTTTTTTACTATTTTTTCAGATAGGTAGAAAAATCAGTGTTTTTTGAAAATTCTGGACCATCAAAATTCTACCTATCAGAAAAAATAGTAAAAAAATTCAAAAAAATATAAATTTAGTTTGCAAGTACATATTCATATGGTTATCACATTGAACGGTCGGATCGACCGTTAGGATTTTAAAAAGTACCATATTGAGCCGTAGTACACTAGCCATCCGTGCTATGCATAGCACCATAGCCTCACTCCATCTCCTAATATTTCGCAACTGATCTTAAATCTTCGCAAGGATAAATCAATCTGCGCTGCTAAATTCAATCTAAATATTATAAACTCTAGTAAATCAAATTTTACATTTTTAGGATTTTTTCAATACGGAAAACACAAATATTCCTATTAAGCGGCCTGAACTTCTTAAAAATAATAATTTTATTACTCTACAAAAATGTTAAAAGTTGCTAAAAAAATTAAAATTTGGTATTACATAATATTTTAATACGTAAATCAGATCAAGTAGTTTGAATTGATCGCTATAATCTCAAATTTTGAGATTTAGAGTCGTTACACCGGTCAACTGATGATATGCATAGCATTCTGGACTTGCCCCTCAATTCCAATAAAAATGAAATTGATTGGGTTACGACTCGGTGTTGGAAAAAACAGCCGTTTAGGCCAATTATATATTTATGATTATGACTGATTATTCTTGATTATTTCTAATTAATTACTTGACGGTATCTTATCCATCTGACGAGCACATATTTGTTATTTACAGCACTGGTTACGAGAGCTTCTGCTGTTACTATGTTCTGAAATTTTTATTCATATCAAATCTTGCCCTCATTTCTCTAAAAATTTGAAAAATTTCCTTACCGCTGGCATTGTCAACGGTAGGAAATAGGAAATGTCTTCTACTGCTGGTAATGTAAAGTGCCAAAACCCAACTAACTTGCAAATTCATAATTTGAACGTTTCTTAATTTTAATCCATTTTTTTATTGGCCGGCGTTGCGTGCTATGAGGGCAAAAGTGGGTCGCTAGTTTGCTACCAACTCAGGCATGCCGATGCAGATGGCAGACTCATGGAGATGCTGAGGGACGCCCAGTCGCCGCTTCACTAGCGTGAGATTCCTTCAGACGAGAGTAGAGAGTACACTCCAACACAAGAATGTCTTCTCTGGCCGTAGGAGGACTAATTGTACTCCTTAGGGTGGTGTTTGGTTGAGGACTGAAGTTAAGGTAGACCGGCCTAAATTATTCGTGTTTGGTTGAAGTCTAAAGTTAAATCATAACTTAAGGGATTTCTTGTTTGGTTAGAGTTGGTGGAGGACTAAAGTTTTGGAAGCCTAAGTTAGTTAATTATTAATAATAACTATAATGTATTATAATATTATTATAATAATTATTTAATATATTAACAATATAAGATATTAATTATTAATAATAATTATTTACTATATTAACAATATAATATATTAATTATATAATGAGGAGGGATCCAATTACACCTTTTTTGGTGACACATCATGACACCGTTTTTTATATAGGTCAATTTTGCGATTTCAAAATCCAAACAGTCGATCCGAACCGTTCAACATGATCACCATATTAAAATGTACTTGGAGATCAAATTTTACATTTTTTTGAATTTTTTTTACTATTTATTAAGATGGTTACAAAATCGCTGTTTTTCAATGGTCCGAAAACAACGATTTTTGTAACCATCTTAATAAATAGCAAAAAAATTCAAAAAAATGTAAAATTTGATCTCCAAGCACATTTTAATATATCCATCATGTTGAACGGTTTGAATCGACTATTTGGACTTTGAAAATGGTAGGTGTCAAAATGTGTCACCAAAAAAGGTGTAATCGGATCCCTCCTCTTATATAATTATATATTAATAATAATTATTAATAATAAGATACTAATTATATAATTATATATTAATAATAATTATTAATAATAAGATACTAATTATATAATATTAATATATTAATAATAACTATAATATTATAATATTATTATAATAATTATTTAATATATTAACAGTATAAGATATTAATTATATAATTATATGTTAGTAATAATTATTAATAATAAGATACTAAAGTAATATATTAATTATAACTACAATATATTATTATAATAATTATTTAATATATTAACAATATAAGAAATTAACTAATTATATAATATTAATATATTAATAATAACTATAATATATTATAATATTATTTTAATAATTATTTAATATAATAAAAATATAAGATATTAATTATATAATTATATATTAATAATTATTATTAGTAATAAGATACTAATTATATCATATTAGAGGAGGGATCAAATTACACCTTTTTTGGTGACACACTTTGACACCTACCATTTTCAAAGTCCAAATAGTCGATCCAAACCGTTCAACATGATGGATATATTAAAATGTGCTTGGAGATCAAATTTTAGATTTTTTTGAATTTTTTTACTATTTATTAAGATGGTTACAAAATTGTTGTTTTCAAACCATTAAAAAACAACGATTTTGTAACCATCTTAATAAATAGTAAAAAAATTCAAAAAAAATCTAAAATTTGATCTCCAAGCACATTTTAATATGGTGATCATGTTGAACGGTTCGGATCGACTGTTTGGATTTTGAAATCGCAAAATTGACCTATAAAAAAACGGTGTCATGATGTGTCACCAAAAAAGGTGTAATTGGATCCCTCCTCCTATAATATATATAATATTATTATAATAATTATTTAATATATTAACAATATAACATATTAATTATATAATTATATATTAATAATAATTATTGATAAAAAGATAGTAATTATTTAATATATTAACAATATAAGATATTAATTATATAATTAGAGTAGAACTAAGGTGCTCTTAAGCTCACCAAGCCCTTTGTGAGCTTAACTCAAAAACCTATCGGATGACTTCAAACGACATTTCCAAACCGTTAGATATTCAATCTATATTAAAATGTGCTTGGAGACCAAATTTTACATTTTTTGAAATTTTTTTACTATTTATTAAGCTGGTTTGAAAGCCGCTGTTTTTATTAAAATTCTGCACTATTGGAAAACAGCGATTTTCAAACAATCTTAATAAATAGTAAAAAAATTCAAAAAAATGTAAAATTTGGTCTCCAAGCACATTTTAATATAGATTGAACATCTAATGGTTTGGAAATGTCGTTTAAAGTCAATCCAATAGGTTTTTGAGTTAAGCTCACGGTTTGGCTTGGTGAGCTTAAGAGCACCTTAGTTCTACTCATATAATTATATACTAATAATAATTATTAATAATAATATACTAATTATATACTAATAAGATATTATTATAATTATTCAAGTTAGGCCATGATGTGGAATAAAATTAAACCACCATGTGAGGTGGTTTAATTTAGGCCGGCCTAAAGATCGGCTTATGCCATGTTAGTCCGGCTCATTTAAGGCACGTTTGGTGGAATAAAGAGGCCTAAACCTCTTATTCCACCCTTAAGGCCACAACCAGACATGGTGTAGTAGCGTGGGATGGAATGCGTACTACAATGCATATAGAATACAAGTAGTAGGACCAGCATATCCAACTCCTCCCGCACACGTCAATATTAGGATATGAATAAAGTATTTGTTAAGACGGATATGAATAAAGTATTTTTTTTCATTAGCTTATCAGGTATGAGTATGAGTAAGAATTTTTTTCGTTAGCTAAACCGGTATGGATTGGAGAAAGACTGTTTCGTACTCGTTACCCCTATAAGGTAATTATATAAAATAAATTATGTGATAATTTGAGTAATAATTAGTGATGATAAAATTTATTTTTGTGATATTTCATATGATAATATTTAAGCAATAATTAATAATGTACTTTTGTTATTTAGCGATGTTTTTTTGCTATAAGAAAAATGTTAAACATATTACTTTTATTTGCATGTTTGTTATTTAGTTAAATAATTGAATTTTTCGAAGAGATATTTGTGTTTTCAAATTTTCTTGCTTTATAAAAAAATAATTTAGTTGGAATTGATTGCACATTTTTTATTTTTTTATTAGTAATGTGATTGCATATGTGTGAAATGATGAGTTTTGATGTTTTATATGTAAAACATAATAAAATTAATTAGTATATTACTATTATTATTTGTTATCCACTCGCTACCGTTTCGTTACCTGATAATTTTAATAACGGATAAAGATAGGGTAGGGTAAGGACAATTTTTAAGCTATGTCTGGATGACACAAGAATAAAGGCTATTATAGAATATGAGCTATTCAGAATAACAATGTACATTCAAACAATATTTTTGTTATTCTGAATAGCTAGAATAGCTACTATTATCTATTCCTTGTAAATGTTGGAATAACTATTATTCGGAAGTGTGAAGAGAGAAAAAAATGTTTCCTTTTCGGATTTTCGCCAACACAGTATCGAAATGACAAATTTGACACCACTTCCGCTATCTCCACGTCGTGACAATTCATTTGAGATCCCACTTATCTATCTTTCCTCTTGATTAGCACTAGCTTGTTAACATTATTCTTTATTGGATACAGCTTTTCACTATTCCACATGTACAATCCAAACAACATTTTCACTAATCCGAATAACACCATTTTCATACTAATATGAAAATCACTATTTTTTCTCTATTCACATTTACTATTCTCAAATTTCGCTATTCTAGTTATTCTAGTTTCCATTCAAACATACCTTTAATGAGTAATAGAGTATATGTAAGGTCAATTATTAGTAGGTATAGGTATGAAAATGTTTTCACCCTATCCGCATCGTACCTATACACTCCTAATCAAAACTCATAAAACCGGCAAATGAGCGTGACTGCATGATATCCTATCCTACACCACATTAGCCACATAATCACGCTCTTATCATTATTAAATGCCATTTAAACTGTCCGTTCTTTATTCTTAGTTATGAACTTATGATATATTTGAAGCTGGAAAATATGTATAAAATTAGTACATACGTCATACAAGAGTTTTACCTCAGTATAAAGGAATTTGTTTGGATGAACCAATTTATGAAAAGAAAGAAGAGCTGAAGAGAACCCCCACATGAAAACCATAAAATGAAGAAGATGACGGGGAATTATTAAAGGGATTGGAGCAAGTTTTGATGCCTTGGAGGCTTGGACAAATATGGTTTCCTTTGTTGTAATTTATGCGGGTCTGATGTCTGAATCGAATTGGTATTTTGGGCCTCTCAACGGGTCTAAAGTCTGAATCTCATTTTGTTTGTTTTATGGCTCATTCAGCGGCTCAGCCGTACTTTTCTCCCTTGGCCCTTGCCCTTGCTGCTCAGAGAGTCAGAGTCAGTGGGCGACTTCGTTATCCCTTCAACTAATACGATCGAGCCCGTATCCCCTCCTCTCCCCGACGCTCAGAGTCAGACGCTCCGTTTCTCTCTCTGTATTTGTATTCCTTGCTAAGGGCTAAGGCAGTAGTTGAACCTGAACCTGGAAGCAAAGCTCAACCTTGTAAGTTGTAACCAAACCAAATAAGACTAAATAAGAATCAGATGATGTCAACCTTATCTCTTGCCCCCTTCTTCTCACTTTCACCTTCACCTTCCCCATTTTCTTCTCGCCGAGGCCTCTGCCTTGTCTGCTACACGTTCCCCCGGTCTGAGTCTCCATGGCGTCAGCCGCATTGGAAGGAGGAGAAGGGCATTTCTGACCAAGAAGCGATTCACCAGTTTGATCAGCTGTTGGCTGTCAAGAACCTCCGTCAAATCAATCAATACCTCAAGGACTACACCAAAATCGCAAGCAACCCTCACCCCACCGTCTTTTCCCTCTTCACCTGCTTAATCCAAGCCCAAGGAATCAGTCCTAATGGATATACCTATGAGATCTTGATGGACTGTTGTGCACCAATGAATCAGCTCGACCTCATGTTTGGTTTTTTGGGACGGTTTCTCAAAGAGGGTCGCAGAGCTAATGCCATGATCTTCAGTCCTATACTCCAAGGACTCTGTTGGCAGAAAAAAACTGATGAGGCTGCTACTATAGTGCTCTACAAAATGCGTAAGTTGGGATGTCTACCCAATGTATGACCCTGATGTCATCACCTATACCACTCTTATAAAAGGGTTGTGCGAGAATGGGGAAACTAATAAGGCATTAGATTTTGTAGATGTCATGATTACCAAATGGCATGAGCCTAATGTTGTCACTTACAACACTTTTATAGATGGGCTGTGCAAGAAAGGTGAAATTGACAAGGCAATGGATTTTATAGATGTCATGATTTCCAAAGGGCATGAGCCTGATGTCGTGACCTTCAGCTCTCTTATAGATGGGCTGTGCAAGAAAGGTGAAATTGAGAAGGCAATGGATTTTGTAGATGTCATGATTTCCAAAGGGATTGAGCCTAATGTTCTGACCTACAACACTCTAATAAAAGGGCTGTGCAAGAATGGTGAAATTGGGAAGGCAATGGATTTTGTAGATGTCATGATTTCCAAAGGGCATGAGCCTGATGTCGTGACCTACAGCACTCTTATAGATGGGCTGTGCAAGAAAGGTGAAATTGAAAAGGCAATGGATTTTGTAGATGTCATGATTTCCAAAGGACATGAGCCTGATGTCATCACCTATACCACTCTTATAGACGGGCTGTGCAAGAAAGGTGAAATTGAGAAGGCAGTTGGTTTTGTAGATGTCATGATTTCCAAAGGGAATGAGCCTAATGTCATGACCTACAACACTCTTATAAAAGGGTCGTGCAAGAATGGTGAAATTGCGAAGGCAATGGATTTTGTAGATGTCATGATTTCTAAAGGGCATGAGCCTGATGTCGTGACCTACAACACTCTTATAGATGGGCTGTGCAAGAATGGTGAAATTGAAAAGGCAATGGATTTTGCAATCGGACTCCGCTGCTTTTTTGAGAGAAAAGGAGGACCATCCTTTTCCGAATCTAACGATTCAAAATTCGTTGAGATTTGTGCATGAAAAGGTTTCTTTATCGAGATACGCGAACAGAAATTTTGAATCGTTGGATTCAGAAAAGGAGGGTCCTCCTTTTCTCTCAGAAAAGCAGCGGAGTCGGATCCTGGATTTTGTAGATGTCATGATTTCCGAAGGGTATGAGCCTGATGTCATCACCTATACCACTCTTATAGATGGGCTGTGCAAGATGGGTGAAATTGAGAAGGCAATTGATTTCGTAGATGTCATGATTTCCAAAGGGCATGAGCCTAATGTCGTGACCTACAACACTCTTATAAAAGGGTTGTGCAAGAATTGTGAAATTGAGAAGGTAATGAATTTTGTAGATGTCATGATTTCCAAAGGGCATGAGCCTAATGTCGTGACCTACAGCACTCTTATAGATAGGCTGTGCAAGAATGGTGAAATGGACAAGGCATTGAATTTTCTAGATGTCATGATATCCAAAGGGTATGACCCTGATGTCGTCACCTATAGGACTCTTATGAATGGTCTGTATAATCAAGAAGTAAATTGAATAGGCATTCGGAGTAGCTGAAGTTCATTAAATGGCATGGCAGTGTACGGGCTGTGGATATGATTATCAAGCTTCTTGACAAGTTTAGGCTATATTGTGCAAGTTCCACTTTTTTGTGGCAATTGAACTATTGTTAAGCAATTGGTTCAATTAATGGTTTGGGTTGACAGAATGCTGATTTTTGCCACTGGCGTATTCTTAAAGTTGGGCACCGAGTGATACATACTTAATCGACATGTATTATGTTTCTGTTTTCTGTTTGTTTTAATCTAAAGTATTTGCGGTGCTTGCTTTTGGAGCTGTTATTCTCACTCTAAATGTTCTTCTCCTGGTATTTCCTCTTCTCACCTCCTTTTCCCTTTTCTTTATCTCTCTGTTTAGTTTTTTGGTTAATTTGTTTTGAAATATACATCCTTGAATATTTTTTTAAAAGAATTTCTGCCTCTGCTAAAATAGGATTACATGATTACAAAAAGTACAAAAATCTTAGTTGTACCAGTCAGGTAATGTCCTTTACCAGTTTTTTCTGGCAACAAGTATGAATTATCTTTTTATATGATTATTTGTAGGGAGGTCACATAATAATTTTCCAAAGCTTGAGTCTACTTGGTTGTTGCCTCTTCCTGCTTGACATAGGTACTGTTATTTGCATGCTCAAAGACAATGTTAGCCTTAAAATAGTTGTGGTTGGAATTACACTTGCTTGGAGCTCTTGGGCAGCGTACCCTTTTATGAGTGTAGCTGTAAACCCTAGGCGCAAGGCCTCAAGTAGGTTTCTCCTAAACCCTTAAATAGGTTTCCGGATACTTCATGGAATAACATCACTTGACTTCAACTTCATAGTCAACACTTACGTAGGTTTCTCCTAAACCCTCAATTTAATATGCAGTTGGTTAGGCATCATGTTTCCACCCCAAATGATCATGTATTGATGTAGCGTGGTATAGAATTACCAATTTTGAAATGCTTGGAAATAATTGAAAGAACAGAAAACATGCAGATAAATCATGTATACAAGTTCAAATAGTTCCATAGTATATATGTTATCTGCATCGATCCAATGTTACAAGAGCTTGTTCTAACTTGTTAATTCAATTAATGATTTGAATTATGCCAATAATATTCTTTTTAAGTACAATGTTGTGTCTGTACTGCATGTATTATCAGATAAATAATTATTAGAATTTAGTATGGTTTTCATAATTTCCTAAAGAAATAAAGCTGCCGGCTTGGAACATGGTAAGCAGGTGCCTCCTGAGCAACAACGCCTTTGAATTATGCCAATAATATTCTTTTTGAAGAATGTCCCTACATGCTGCAGTTGTATACGAAACTCAAATCCTATATACCAGCACAGGGATGGCCGATCAAACCAACAATTGATGTAATCAACACGGACAGAGCAGGTGCTTTAACCAAGGTACAAAAAACAACGCTATTGATAATGCAATTTGTCCTGTGGAGGGAAAGGTGTGCCAGGTGTTTTACGAACACCACAAAAAACTTGGACGAATTGATGGAGGAGGTCAGATGGCAATCCAAGTTTTACGCAAGTGCAGCACGCCATATGACGAGAGATAGTGGATAAAGAGGTCTTACTGGTACGAACCAGGTACCACTGGTACGAAGTTTCAAGCTGCTGATGTAGTTTAGAAACGGGAAGAAAAAATATTTTTTGAGTAAATTTATTTCTGTAATTTCTCCTTTCAAACTTTCTTTTCTTTTTACTTCACATTTCCTGTTTTGCCTCAATTGTTTTGAGCTTTGTTTTCCTTTTTACAAACTTATTGTAATTACAAAACTTTTGTAATTCAATCAATGAAATCAAATGGGGGCATGACCCACATTTTTTCTCAAAAAAAATAAAGCTGCCGGTTTGTATTTTATCTGATAATATACCAAGTACATCGTTACTTAGATGGGTTTTTGGCAGCTTGGTCTGTGCATTTTAATCTGAATTCTGGCAATATAGTAAGTAAATTGTATTTGTTGACCTGATACAGATAGAGAAGCAATGTTTGGGGTGAAATAATCAAGTCAAAACTCCCATGCCTATTGAAGGTAAATTTGCTGATATTAATCTTTATTTTTAACTAACCAGATGAAAAAATAGGTAATTTTAAAATTTAGATGGAAATATCTAAATCAAAAGGTTATGATGAGTGCATATAGATGTTTTTATTTTTTTTTTATTTTTTTTTGAGTTGATTCTACCGATTCAGATTCCAATAGGAGAAACATGCAAGAGACGAGGATGCACTGATAGCGAACTTTTAATGACAGAGAACCAACTCCATTCCTTATATAATACTAAGTAATGATTAATAATTAACCACACATTGTTACTATCGGGCTGGCCATAGACGATCCTGACTGTTGTTAATGGCTACGCAATTAGCGCGTAATTCAGGTGCAAAGCCGTACTGCCTCTACGTTTACTACTTTTGGTTTTGGAGGAAGTTACACCCACCATTTCTTTTGATACTATTTTATAATGGTGTAGTTTAGGGCTGCACAAAAAATTCGTAGTTCGTAATTCGATTCGAGTTTGATTCGAAAAAGTTCGTAAAAAGTTCGATTCGAAATTGAGTTCGTTCGAAATTATTTCAAACCAAACTTAGTTCGAAATTAATTCAAACCAAACTCAAACTGGACCTAGTTCGTTCGAAATAGGTTCGCAAACCAAATTTAGTTCGAAATTAACTCAAACGTGAACCGTTAATTTCTGCTGATAACTTATGTTCACTGATGAAAATATAATCCGTCCAGTCCATAATTGTTTTGAATTCTGACTTCTAAAATAGAAAGTCCGGTCCAATTACAAGCTCAAATAAAAAAATTCAACAACAAAGCCCAAAATAGAAAAATTAAACAAAACCAGCCATAACCCATAATCGTTGGTTGCGAACTTTTGGTATTCTCACTGTTGGTTGCAAACAAAACCAGCAATAAAAAACCTAGCCGACTTTCCCTCTCTGTTGGTTGCGAACTTGCGATACCAAAGTCCAAACCCTAGAGTTTCTCTCTGTTGGCTACTTGGCTGCGATTGTTCTGTACTTCTATTGATATTTAAATTGTACTTTGAATACTTTGGAGTGCTTGAGTTTTTATTTAAATTGTACTTCTATTGATATTTGAGTTTTATTTAAATTGTACTTTGAATACTTTAGTTTTAATTGAAGTGCTGTAATTTCGCACTATAGCCCAGTCATAAGTCATAACTCGTAAGTCGTAACAAAGTTCGTAAAGGTTCGAAATTGAGTTCGTAAAAAATTCGGTTCGAAATTAAGTTCGTTCGAAATTGAGTTCGTTCGAAATTAATTCAAACCAAACCTAGTTCGAAATTAATTCAAATCAAACTCAAACTGGAGGTAAGTTCGATTCGGTTCGGTTCGTTTGCAGCCTACTGTAGTTGACTCTATAAGCGGAATTTTGTTCTTATACATCTTTGCCATCTTTGCCATCTTTGCCATTCATTAACTCATTGTTTTCTTTTATTTTGCCCCGAGGTTTTAACCTTTAATATATTGTTTTTTGCCTCTGTGAAAAATAATTAAGGGTACACTACAGCTTGTTGGTACATGGAAATCAATAGACTGATAGATAGACCTGTGTGGATTTTTTTTTTTGGAGTAGAATTAGGATGTTTTGAAGCTTACAAAGTCTTTAGTAAGTTTGAATTCAAAATCTGTCGGATTGACTTCAAACAACAAATTCAAATCGTTAAAACCGGTACACTTCACGAATAATGCATTTACATACAAAATAAATTTTCAAATCAATTTAGTAAAAGTCAAGCGGTCATATAATGATGAAAAATCAATACATTAAAATTAAGGGAGAATTTCATGTATCCCCTCAAAAACCTTGAAATTACGTATTTCCCCCTCTAAATTTCATAATATCATATTTACCCTTCTAAAGTTCAAAAATAACAAATTTACCCAATTTATTGTTTTTTTTAATAAAACTCATTTAAAATTTATAAATTACCCATTTTACTCTTTCTTTCTCTTCGTTAGAGAAATCCCCCTATAATGGATACATAAAAATATAATGGATGAACTGCACAGATCAACAAAACGAAAATAATCCCTACTCTCCAGAATTTGCTTAACCATATAAAAGGGTTGATAGACTACCACTAGATGAGTCCAGTCAGAGTCAAAGCTGATTAGTTACATTGTTAGATAGTTAGTTACGAACACAAGATTGTAATTAACTTATGTATATTCCTACAGCTATATCTTCTATAAATAGCTGAATGTAATATGAACAATTGAATAATACAATGAATCCATTTCAAGATTCAAATCATCTCTTTCTTCTTCTCTAAAATACACAAATTGTTTCATGGTATCAGAGCCATGTCTTCTACCTCCGATCCTCCAATTCTCAATCCTGTATCCTCCTCTCCCTCTCCCTGTGAACCGATTGTGCATCTCAATGTTCCTATTGCTACCAAATTGAATCGCACTAATTTCCTGGTGTGGAAATCTCAGATCTTACCTCTTCTCCATGGCCATCGACTTCATAAATACCTTGCCTCACCTCCTCCAACCGCTACTATGACAATTGATGGTAAATTGGAGTCCAATCCAGTCTTCGATCACTGGTGTCAGCAGGATCAACTGATCTTAGCGTGGCTACGCTCATCTTTATCAGAATCGATCCTTGGTGAAGTCGTTTCTTGCTCTACAACGGCTGAGCTTTGGTTGGATCTGGTTTAGACCTTCTCATCTACCTTCTGCGCGCGTCTTCTTGAACTTTGCCGATCATTACAAACCACAACGAAGGGAAGTTCTTCTTGTACAAAATTTGTCAAGAAAATGAGAGCCACAGCTGATGAACTTGCTTTTATCGGGTCACCTGTTTCGAATGAAGATATGGTTCTTTATATCTTAGGAGGTCTTGGATCTGAGTTCAATGCCCTTGTTACCACAGTTTCCGCTCGCCAAGGAGCTCTACCTCTCTCGGAGCTTCAATCTCTTCTCTTTACTCATGAGAAGCTCTTCCAGTCCCAAAGCGATATTTCTTCTTCCTCTATTAATTCCTCTGCGTATTTTACTCAACCAAGAGGAACAAGATCCGGTTACAGACCTAGGGGTTCGCGACCCGGTTACAGACCCGGTTTCAGACCCAGTAACTCACCTAGGCCCTCTTATGGTGCGCCTCTTCTTCCCAAACCTCCTCACAGGCATCAGGTGGACCATACTCAGCCCAACACTCAATCAAACAGGCCTTACAACCCTGATCGGGCCACAATTTGTCAGCTCTATTCTAAGAAAGGTCACAGTGCCAAAAACTGTTGGTACATTGAAGATTATGTGCCTACTCACTCAGCCCAACCGAGTCAACTCCACTACCAATCCAATCTGGTCCAAACCGCCCAACCACAAGCTCAGGCTCTTGCTATAATTTTGAATCAACAGGGCTTTGATGGATCCGAGTGGTATTTGGATTCGGGTGTTACTCATCATGTAACCCGGGATTTCAACAACTTATCTTCCTATATGCCTTATGAAGGTATGGATGTACTCTTTATTGGTAATGTTACCGGCATGAGAATTAGTCACATTGGTTCTTCCAAATTGACCATATCTGATTTCACACTTGACCTCAAAGATGTACTCTATGTCCCCTATTTACAAAAAAACCTTTTAAGCCTCTCTAAACTATTACTTGATAACTCAATTCTCATTGAATTTTGTTCTCAATTTTGTGTGATTAAGGAGTGCCGCACCTTGAAGAAAATATTCCAAGTCAAACTTCTTAAGGGTCTTTATATGTTGCCTATTCGGCCTCAATTTGAAGCTTGCTTTGGTGTGCGGGCAACGGCCGACTTGTGGCATGCCCGACTTGGACATCTATCTAATTCTACAACTTTACAAATTGTTAATTCTCATGCTTTACCGTGTACATCCAATAAGTTGTCTTTGTGTCATCATTGTTGTATGGCCAAGGCTTGCCGATTACCTTTTTCTTCTAGCATTTCTTCTACCTCTAAGCCGCTTGAGATGATACACTCGGATGTTTGGGGACCCGCTCCCATTGTGTCTAATAGTGATTTTCGCTATTATGTCATTTTTATTGATGATTTTACCTGATATTCTTGGATTTATTTCTTGAAGTCCAAAGGTGACTTAGTTCATGTGTTCTCATTGTTCAAGGCTCAAGTTGAGAGCTTTCTTGAGACTTCTATCAAGATCTTTCGTTCGGATGGTGGCACCGAATACAACCCGATTGCTCGCATGTTCCCCTCCCTCATTAATCAAACCTCTTGTCCTTACACTCCCGAGCAAAACGGGGTTTCGAAACGAAAACATCGGCATATTATCGAACTTGCTCTCTCAATCATGACTCATGCTTCTCTTCCCGAACGCTTTTGGGATGACATTTTCTCTAGTGTGGTGTATTTGATAAATAGGCAACCATCGGCTCATAACAAAGCATCACCATACTTTTCTCTTTTTCACAAGGATCCGAATTATAATTTCTTACGGGTATTAGGGTGCTTATGTTTCCCGTTTACTCGTCTTTACAACAATCATAAACTTCAACCAAGGTTGGTTCCATGTGTTTTCTTGGTTATGCCACGTCTCAAAAGGGGTACAAATGCTTACACTTGGACACCAATCGGTTATATGTCTCTCGCCATGTGCAATTTGATGAACTAACTTTTACTTTTAAAAGTGGTTTTCTTTCAGCACCAACAGCGCAGGAACCTGTTTTCAACACTTCAACATGGCTTACTTTACTTCCAGTTCATGCTTCTCAATTCCCACCAGTTGGAGATGATCCAGCAGCTCCCACTTCTTATTTGGAGTCAGCACCTTCACAGTCGGATCCGGTCCAACTATCCTCCTCTGTCCAACCCACGCCAAGGCCAATCACTGCACCTGTGTCTTGTTTGGGTCCTTCATCACCTGTAGTGGATTCGCTTACTTCTCTCACCCATGCGCATCCTTCCCTTGTTGCACCGGATCTTCCTGCACCTTCTAATTTCATAACTTCTCACCTCACCGACCCTGGTTTAGCACTTTCAGGTTCTTTGGTTCAAACTCCAGCGCATAATCAGAATTCTATCCATCCGATGACCACCAGGACTCGTGATAATACCCAACAATTGCACATTTTTCCAGATCACATTGCATTAACATATTCTACATCCATTATACCCGAACCTGAAACCTATAATCAAGACAAAAATCACAAAGAATGGGTTGACGCTATGGCCAAAGAACATGATGTTCTTCTTTCCAACCATACTTGGACTCTAGTGCCTTCTTCTCCCGATCAAAATGTAATTGGCTGCAAATGGGTGTTTAAAGTCAAACGTCGTGCCGATGAATCCCTCAAGCGCTATAAAGCCCGACTAGTCGCTAAAGGATTCCATCAAGAAGAGGGTGTCGATTTCTTTGAGACCTTTAGCCCGGTTGTGCGGCCTACAAACGATTCGAGTTGTTCTCACCATTGCACTCACCCGCCATTGGCCTATTCGTCAACTCGATGTCCAAAATGCCTTCTTGCATGGTGATCTTCAAGAGACGGTGTACATGCAACAACCTCTGGGTTTTGTTCATCCATCCAAACCGGATCATGTTTGTCGCCTTTCCAAAGCCATCTATGGCTTAAAACAATCTCCACGAGCTTGGTTTCACACTCTTAGCACCGCTCTCCTCGATCAAGGTTTTCATGCTTCCCATTATGATTCTTCCCTATTCATTCTTTCCTCTCATGAAGGCACCCTTATTCTTCTTGTCTATGTTGATGACATTATCCTTACGGGTAGTAGTCCCGCTCTTGTTCAAAAACTGATCCGCTCCTTACAAGCTTACTTTGCTATCAAAGACTTGGGTCCCTTACACTATTTTTAGGAGTTGAGGTCTCTTCTTCCCTTCTTGGCCTACACCTCTCTCAATCGAAATACATACGTGATCTTCTCTCACGTGCCAACATGAGCCAAGCTTCTTCTTGCCCTTCTCCTATGGCTCTCAATTGTTCTCTTTCTAGACTTGATGGTGAACCATTTCATGACCCTCATTTATACCGATCCATTGTTGGTGCCTTGAAATATGCGACTTTGACTCGCCCCGACATCTCTTTTGCGGTCAACAAAGTATCCCAATTCATGCAATCTCCTACCATCCCACATTGGACAGCGGTGAAGCGGATTTTAAGATACTTAAATGGTTCTTCTTCTCATGGCCTTTTCTTGAAACCGGCTTCTTCCTTTTCTCTTCATGCTTATTGCGATGCCGATTGGGCCGGCTCTCCGGATGATCAGCGATCCACCTCTGGTTTTTGTTAGTGTAATAATCTAGAAGTCAATCATAGAATAATTTTATTCTATATATTTTGTTCATGTAATGGATAATTAATAAAGATATCATTTTGTTCCTTGAGTTTTATCGAATTTATGAATCATTTTGAGTTCATGATTTGAAATTGTAAAACTTCGTAATATAGATGATAAAAACTCTTGATAGTCTCTAACCGTGGTAATTAGCAAGGAACACTATTTGACCATTTAAATGTTAGTGTGTGTATTAAATGATGGTTAAGCTTTATAAACCATAGACAAAGAGTTGTCATTTTAATCACACAGATACATGTTACAGAACATGATATTTGACAGACCCTAAATGAAACATTAAATGGATTGTGTTCGTGTCATTAATGTCTCCATTCAATGTTAAGTTCTAAAGTATGAGGTATTCGTCTTTCCTACATAGGAAGTGTGTATTCGTGAGTGTTGTTTAACGCTATTCGTAAAAAGTAGCTATAACGATGACATTTCAGTATGCATAACTTATGCGGAGGGGAGATGTTCATCAAAACTACTATTGTCCCTCGTATTTTAATACGAGTGATAGTATCACTAGGCCTCTTGATGAAATAGAATTATCAGCGCACTGTATGATTAAAGAGTTAATCATATTTGATAAAACTACTTAAGATCGACAAAATATTAAGTTTGCAAGGATGACACATATCTACCTTGGAACTGATCTGATACTATGAGACAAAAAAATTAACACGAGTAAATTGTTTACTGGATCGTGATATTGTACTGTACAAGATCATCTGTGTCAATTGGGTAGTCATAATGTATTTTGCCAGATGCCGCTTATGATTTATAGAATTAAAAGGAGTTTTAATTCTATTGCCAGCATAACACAGATCCTATCGGGTCACACCAATAGAAAAGTAATCAGAGAAATTTTATGATAAATTATAAAGTGTTATAATTAAGAATAAAATATATGTCATGGAGATGACATGCTTAAACCGAATTAAATTTATAACGTGTATGACACGTCGTATAAATTTATCGCAATCGCAAGAAATACATTGTTTAGAATAATTGTATATATATATATTATATGAATTAAAATATTAATTATGAATTAATATTTTGGGCCAAAAGCCCATTTGGAATTTGGGCTTAAATTAAATTTAGAATTTAATTAAAAGCCCAAATTAAATCAATTCAATTTGGGCAAGGGCAATTTGGTAAATTCCACCAAAATTGAATTTGACATGGTAATTTCCTATTTTGAACCGACCTTACATCCTTATAAATAGGGTGGAGGGGTGGAGATAAATTAGAATCTCAACCCAAGTCTGAATCAAAGTACGAATCAGAATCCGATTCGATTCGTATCTAATTTTCTCTCCCAAATAGTGATTTGCAGAAAATCTGATTATCCATATATATATTCTTACGAGAATAAAAGTTATTCTTGTGAATAGTGTTTTGTCAAAAATTTCGTATTTTTGGTGAATAGTGATTTACCGAAAATCGCGACTTTTCCGAATACCATTGGTATAGTATTTCTGGCAAAAAACATACAAACTCTCTGGTAGTTCCTAGTGGATACTGATAGAGGCACTAGATTTCTTGTGCTATGAATCTGAGTCAGACTGCACTTCAAATTCGAATTTGGAAAAAGATACAATCGTTGTTTAATTTATTTAAGTGTTAAATAAATTCTATGTTTAGAGATCAATCAAAGGAGTAGATCCTTTGGTTTATGGTAGAAGTAAAATTTTGATTTTGCGTTCTTTTCGCACTATAAGCCTGAACCGAATTTAGCGGTAAATGCTAAGTAAAATAAATTTTAGCGGCAAGTTCAACCCAACAGTTTTAGCATATTTCTTGGGTCTAATCTCATTTCTTGGAGCTCCAAAAAGTAGCCCACGGTTTCTCGTTCAAGCACCGAGTCGGAATATTGAAGTCTTGTAGTGACTAGTGCCGAACTCGTATGGATCCAATATTTGCTAGCCGAATTGCATACTCCTCTGTCCCAACCGGCTACACTATGGTGTGACAACATCGGGGCCACCTATTTGGCTTCGAATCCTATGTTCCATGCTAGAACAAAGCATGTCGAAATAGATTTTCATTTCGTTCGTGAGCGAGTAGCTAACAAGTCACTACAGATCCAGTTTCTCTCTACACGGGACCAAATAGCAGATGTTCTCACCAAGCCGTTGGCTACAGCAAGGTTTCTACAACTTCGGTCCAAGCTTACTGTGACTATCTCACCTTCAGCTTGCGGGGGGGCTAATAGACTACCACTGGATGAGTCCAGTCAGAGTCAAAGCTGATTAGTTACATTGTTAGATAGTTAGTTACGGACACAAGATTGTAATTAACTTCTGTATATTCCTACAGCTATATCTTCTATAAATAGCTGAATGCAACATGAACAATTGAATAATAGAATCCTGGTTTTGAAAATCGGTCGATTTCGAGTTAACTCGGAATCGACCGTGTCCTAGCCGATTTTCATCCGAGAACTCGAACCGTGCGATTTTTCGGCAAAACTCGGATGAACAGTGCTTGACTCGGTCGACTTAGTTGATTTTTAGGCCGAGTCAAGCCGATTCAACCGAGTTGAGCTGATTTTTAGGCCAAAATAGCCGATTCTCATCTACCTGGACCGAGTTTTGCTGAGGCGGAGGCGCTTGAGAAGACGGGGATTTGGGCGATTTTGGCGGTCGTGCGCGTGGGAGAGAAACGAAAGGGGAAGGAGCGTTTCCTTCTCCAGGAAGCAAAAGAGGAGAGGGCGCGGGGGTGGGGTTCAATAATCAGTGAGAGAGAGGAAGAGGTGGGGCTGCGGAGTCAGAGAGGGAACGAGCGAGATAGAGGGGTCTCTGGTCCGATAAATGGAGAAGAGGGAAAGGAGGAGTGGGGGCCAGCTGCAGTAAAAAAGAGAGAGGGAGAGTGAGGTGGATAAAAGAGGAGCTACTTTGTGATCAGTGCTGATCGGATCGAATGGTCAGAAGTTTTCAAATTTAATAATTGAGTTTCACGATTAAACGAGATCAATGACTTCTAATCGATCAATTTAAAATTCAACGAGAATTTTCGTTTAAAATTCGTATAAGCATCCGTTTTACTATTTTATAATTTCATCTAATTTTAAATAGAGCAGGGTTCCAATACCTCATCTCTTCGTACCTCAGCCATACCTCAAAATTCTCCTCCCTTGGATCTGCGTCAAGATCCGTGCGGATCTAAGCGCTGGGTGAAATATTTTCGTTTTTTTTTCTTCTCCAGTGCTCTATCGTTCTCTCTGAGAAAGAGAGAAATCGCCCCCCACCTCCAGCCTGCGCGCGCCGCCTGCCTCGTCCCTCCCCTCTCAATCTTCTCTCTCTCGGCGCTGCTTCTGACCTCTCATCTCTCTCGGATCTGCTCCCGATCTCTCCTCTCTAGATTCTTCTCGTCCAGGTCGCGCATGAGTTTGTCGGTACCGCCTCCAGCCACCTCGCGCGCCCCCTGCCGCCTTGGCTTCTGCATCCCTGGTAAGACTTATGTCCCTCTCCCTCCCCCTCCCTTGTTGGTTACAGATTTGACCGAAAAAGAAACATTAATCCTGACAAGCTCAAATCATTTTTGTTTCTGAGTTTAATTTTCTCTTTAACACTAAATCTTTGCAATCAAATTTTGTTATAAAGAAAATTACTTGATTCTTGGTTTGGAGAACTATTGTACTAGCATATGAGGCGGTTTGGGCAAATGTGGTACCAATCATCAGAAACTGAACCAAGCCACATGGAAGTATGCTGGAATTTATGATGGTTTATAATTATTGCAATTAGTGCCCATGTTAAATAGATATTAGTGCAAATGTGGTACCAATTAGTTGACCAGTATTGACATGTTGTTTGCAAGCATAATTTCTGTTATAGGCTAAACAAGGTAGGGGTTTAATTAGTACACTTTCAAGCTATTTGCAAGCACAATTCAGATGCATCGAATACTTCTTGCAATTTATGGTACAAAAGCACAAAAGCTAAGCATGACTCAAGATACTTGGTAATTTATGGTATTAGTCTAGTATAATAGCAGTACTACTTTGGACAATCTAGTTTGTACTTGAGAATGGTATCATTATGGCTTTTTTTATAATTTTTTGCTAACTTTTGACTTATTCTAAATTGTATAACCATTTTTGCTATTTTTTTTTTTTTACATATTTTCTTTGCATTCAAAGGGCAGGCAACATATGCAACAACAAAAGAAATAAAGAGAGAATATCGAAGTTGGATTGAGAGACAACAGCATAATGCATAGCAGAAGAAAATAAAATATCAAAATAGCAGGGAGCTATCTGACAGATCTGTTGGTCATGATTTGATTAAGTTCTTCCTAGAATCCTTAGTCGCTCATGCAAAAGAAAAGCTGAAGGCTGATCAAACCCAAGCTGATCCTGGCATTGTCCTTGCTCCGAGGGACGTTGGCGATGCCAGGTTTGTCTGCATAGCTACAGAGGATGCAAAAGGTTCAAGGGGAACTTAGATGCAGTTTGTGTAGTCTTTATCTTACTTGTTGATGTAAATAGAGAAAAATGTTAGACTAAGATACTACTACTGGTGTGGATTAGCGGATATCAGGTTAGGTGGAATGTTTTGAAGGGGGGTCTGGTAGTTGGGCAAAGCTGTGTAGTAGTTTTTGTTTTGAGGTGTCTTACCAGTATCTGGTAAGGACGTGTTAGAAGTCAGTAGGCACACTTGTAATTAAATTTTCAGTAATAATAGAAATGGGCTATTATGCCTTGTTTCAAAAAAAAAAATAGCAGGGAGCCTAATATCAGAAATCTGCACGCTGCAACTTTTTCATTTTATTTTACTTGTCTTAATTTCTAGTTTTTTTTTTTTTTTCTTTTTTTCATTTTCTTTCTTTTTCCTTAATGGAACATGATTGAAATCATTATTTTTCAAATCCATTAGAGGCTCAGAACCATGTCAAATCAGTATTTTTATAAAAGGGTTTTTGCTGGCATTTTCATTTTTGAGCTGCTGCTGCTTTGCTGTTCTGACAATCAGATTTCAAAATTCAATTCTGAGCAATTGGCTAAACATAAATTTTTGTTCTTTTTATGTAAATGCACATCTAAACATGATTCAAATTCTCACAAAATTACAGGAATTCATGGGTTCAGGAACTATGTCAAAAATGCAAGTTTATGAGGGCAATTTTGGGGTTTTATGCAGGAATTTTAACAGTTTTGGATTTTTAAAAGATGAAATTCAAAAATGCTTTATAAATAGCTTAAAAATCCTAAAAATGTAAAATTTTGGTCTAAGTTGTGTGTCTTGGAGTCCTCTATCTGACTTTGATGTTGATTTGACCAGACTACCACATTTTCCCTCAGTTCTGTTCAGGTTTCTGTAACTGATCATTTGGTGCCCTTTTTGTACCAGTTAAGTGCCAAGGGCCTTTTACATGTGCTATACTGCTGATATTGTACTTGATTAGGTTCATGGGGCTGGCTAGATGTCAATGCACCATGATTTGAGGACTAGTTATTATCCTTTCAAGGTTTGGGATTCTCTGACCTATTGTTTAGTATGTGACAAAAAAAGAGAAGCAATATTCAAGTGCATTTTGGTGCAAAGTTGGCATGAAAATCACAAAAACTGTTCCTAACAACAACAAATAACATATAAATTATAGGTAGGCACTACTGACCCAATTCAGTTAACAAAAATACATTTTTCATTACTACAAAAATGCCAAAAATTGGAGTATTCCAAAAGTACCCTTTCTATGCCTATACCAAAAGTACCATTTCTATGCCTATACCAAAAGTACCCTTTCTATGACTCTTCAGTCGGTGCATCCTCCATAGCATCATCTAGTTTTTTTTCGCTCACAAGTTAAAGAGTAGTGGCCATATTGACCACAGATTTTGCATTGCCATTTTGCCTTTTTCGAATTGTCCATACTTACCTCAAAACCACCTTTGATGCGCCCATTCTTCGACTCATTGACATCTTGCTTTTTGCGACCCTTTGTTTTGGTAATTGGCGGATTGTTAAGCAAGGGGAGTTCAATACCACTTTTAACACGACCAATGGTTATTGCACCTTTGCTTCCTTCTTGGTTTTTGCTCTAAGATGGAAACCCTTTTAAGTATCCCATCTAAGCCATCCATTATGATTTCAAAAGCAGTGGTGCTCATGTGCATAAATGGTCTCAATTGGCTTACCATATCATTAACTTTTAAATCACGCACCATTGAAGTTTTGTCTCCTACCTTCTTTAAAAAAGGAATGGAGATTCCCTCTCCCGCCTTCTTTGTCCATCGTGGTAAAATATATTTTGAAGGTATTTTTGCAACATTTTTTTTTATTGAATATTGCTAATACATGGCGGCACAATATACCTTTGAATTCAAATAAATGACACTCACAAGAAACATCCCATAACTCAACATCCACAGTTACAACAAACGCCTCACTAGGATTGTGAAAATATGATACCTTGTACTTTCTTGAGTATCCACTTTTCTCTAACTTATCTTTTCTCAATGTAAGACCTTCCACAAGCTCTTTTTGGAATAGATTAAAGATATTTCTTGTGTATACATCAGCTGCTTGTTCTTTAAGAGGAGATTTGGATGTCAAAATTGGATTTTTGTATATCGATGCAAACCGCTCCACATGCTCTGCCCTATAGCGATGCTCAAGAGCATGCTCGTACTTGATCACAAATTCTCTCAATGTGGTGCCTTTATTAAGAAATGCATCGAAAAAAGAGTGTATGCTTTCACATCTTTGGGTGGTATTCATACCGGCATAAAATATGGTACGGTTGTAAACGGGAATCCATGATTGCCGAATATTAAATAAATTATTCAACCACTCATCTTTCGTAAGCTTATAATCTTCCATAATCTTCTTCCATGCATTATCAAATTGCTCGGTAGTGATCGAATCGTACAAACAATTCTTCAAATCTCGACAAAATGGTGAGTTCTCCTTGTAAATGTAATCGTATTTTTCTGGAAATTTCTTCATGATGTGCCAAAGGCAAAATCTATGGGAAACGGTTGGAAAAACCCTTTTAATGGCATTTTGGATAGCACGATCTTGATCCGTGAGAATTGATATTGGTAGCTTACCACCCACCGCATGTAACCAAGTCTCAAACAACCACACAAATGTTTCTTCTTGCTCATTTTGCAATAATGCGAAACCAAACATGATGGATTGGGTATGGTTATTGACACCAACAAAATTTGCCAAAGGCAAACTATACTTATTGGTTTTGTAAGTTGTATCAAAGACCAAAACATCGCCAAACCGCTCATAGTATTGACGAGCGATCGAATCTATCCAAAAAAAGTTTACCATCCTATCCTCTTCATCGGTTTGGATTGCATAAAAAAAATCAGAATCTTGTCCTTGCTTCTCAATACAATACTGCAAAACGGCACTTGCATCTCCACTGTCCAAATTCTTCCTCCTAAGATCTCTTCTATAATTCCAACAATCTCTTTGAGAAACGTTTATGCTTGCATCACAATTGACGATATCAGACACTCTACCAATAGGAAGATCCGTTTCGCTAAACTTCTCAACTAGATTTTTCGCTACAGATGGCATCCCACCATGTTGTCTTAAGTGGATCCGACTATTAGGACTAACCAAAAGATGGTTGTGTTCCTTGTTAATCTTTCCTACCTTCCATATACCCTTCTTGTTTGACACGGTTATGTTTACCCCACAACCACTTCTACGAGTTAAGGTTCTCCTTTTCATCTTTTGTGGATCTAAATCGATTTCATCATTTGATTTTTTCTCTTCACAAAATCCAGCACAAGAGCAAACATACTGACGGTAGCGAATTTTATCAGTACCTTCAAATTTAAAGGTCCTGTTTATCCGTACCGTGTATCCCTCTGAATGGGCAAAATTGCGGTAGAAATCTTCAAACTCATCAAGTGATGTAAACTCCATACCTTCTCTAGGTACAATAACATCACCACTGTTCTTGGATATAGAATTGTCCTCGTCCATAGAAACAACACCCTAATACAAAGAAATGTTCAATGAAACTAGCATCAATCAAAGAGATGAATAAAGTACTGAGTTGTACGAAATCAAACAAACAACAAATTCTTGGATGATTTAGAAAGACACTTTACAAATTCTCTAGGTATCAATCAAAGAGCTAGTATCAATCAAACAACACCCTAAGTCCCTAACATCACCACTGTCCAATTTCTTGGCTGATTTAGAAAGACAACATATCAAATTTTGGAAAACTTTATGGTATAAAGTACTGAGTTGTACGAAATAAATTTGAAGAAAAATCACTTACATTAAAGAATGAAGATGGTGGTGATGAGGGTTTAATAGAGTTTGGAGTCGTGACCAGTGATGAAATTTGTACTAATTCGTTCACCGTAGAAAGAGACGCAACAAATTCTTCATCGCGGAGAGAGAGAGATGCACGATCAGCCATGCCAACTCGGCTCGAGAAGAAATTCCGTCTCCAGTTGAGGGACAAGGAAGAAAAATTACTTAGAGAGAAGATTGAGAGGGGAGGGACGAGGCGGGCGCGCGCGCGCAGGCTGGAGGTGGGGGGCGATTTCTCTCTTTCTCAAAGAGAACGATAGAGCACTGGAGAAGAAAAAAAAAACGAAAATATTTCACCCAGCGCTTAGATCCGCACGGATCTTGACGCAAATCCAAGGGAGGAGAATTTTGAGGTATGGCTGAGGTACGAAGAGATGAGGCATTGGAACCCTGCTCTTTTAAATAACATGTTACAAAATTATGTATTTCATTTAAAATTCGTATAAGCATCCGTTTTACTATTTTTTTTATTTGTTAAATTAAATCTAGAATTTGTTTAAAATTACTAACTAGTTTATTAACTAATTTATATAACTAATTTATTCAATTTAAAATTTTATTTAGTTGTAAAATCTTAGTTATTAGACTTAATTAATTAATTAGATTTCGCGATATAATCAAATTTGTAACACTTCACGAAATCTAAGTTAATTTATCATCATATCTAATTTTGTTAAATTACTAATCGTTTACGTAAATATATTTTAAATTTACTAACGTTTTAAATTTGCATAATCAATTTATAAAATAATAAATTTACAAATTGATTTCATAATCACCAATTTATATTCTAATTTATTAACTAATGTCTAGCTTAATTAATTAACTAAAACAAATTTTTTATTAGTTGAAATTTTTGATTATTAGTCATTTAATTGAGATTAAAATTTACGGGATATAACATAGTGTTTGAGTGTAATATTTTGTCTTAACATAGTGTTTGATTATATAATTAGTGGATTATTTGAGTGTAATATTTTGTCTTAACATAGTGTTTCTGCAAATTATTTTTTTACCAATTTTTTTCTATTTTTTGGCTACAAAACAAGTTTTTGGCAAAAAAATCCTAGTTACCGAGTCAACTCAGCCGATTCCGGCCGATTCACCCGATTCCGATTCCACGGTCAAGAACCCGATTCCGATTCCAATTCCGAGTTTCAGAACCATGAATAGAATGAATCCATTTCAAGTTTCAAATCATCTCTTTCTTCTTCTCTAAAATACACAAATTGTTTCAAGGGTTCGTTTTTTGTAATTTTTCCCAGCACTTGGTTTCTGATAATTAATATATTCAAGTTGGGATCGTCCTTGCGCAGTGGCAGTGATGTTTGTCTTGGTGAGTCCTCACCGACTGTTTTCCTATCACATGTACAATTAATTAACTTGTGGTGTTGGTGTTGTTTTCTTGTAAAATATAACTATATATATATATATATATATATATATATATATATATATATATATATATAGAGATGGGCTATGGTGCATTGCAATGCATAGACACCCTTGTGCATTGGACCATAAATCACCGATTCAAAGTCCAAATGGCCGATCCAAACCGTTCATCTTGTTCTCCATATTAATATGTACTTGGAGACCAAATTTTACATTTTTTGGAATTTTTTTACTATTTATTAAGCCACTTTGAAAATCGCTGATCCAATGGTCACAGCTCCGAAACAGTGAAAAATTCTGGACCAATGGATCAGCGATTTTCAAAGTGGCTTAATAAATAGTAAAAAAAAATCCAAAAAATGTAAAATTTGGTCTCCAAGCACATATTAATATGGAGAACAAGATGAACGGTTTGGATCGGTCATTTGGACTTTGAATGGGTGATTTATGGTCCAATGCACAAGGGTGCCTATGCATTGCAATGCACCATAGCCCATCTCATATATATATATATATATATATATAGAGTTGGGCTATGGTGCTTCGGGAAGTAAATGGTCTATTTTACTTCAGTTTTTGAACCATCCGATCAGCTTTAAAATCAGCGCCAGATCGGATCTCTGATCAGCTGAATAATGCGCTGAAACGCTTCTCAAGTGAAGAAACTTTTCATCAAACTCTGGAGGCGTCCATTCCACCTAAAATCCTCAACCCCTTCCCCCCTCTCTCTTTGCGATTTCCTAGAACCCCCTTCTTCCTGCCATGCTCTCCTCTCTTTCGGTGAAATCGCCGAGCCCAAGCGAACCCTAGTCTCCGCCTTCGCCTCTGTACCCTTCTCCGGCGATCAAACTCTCTACGCCTCCCTGCCGCTTTCTCCTTTCCGCACAGGGGATGGCAATCTCACAGCGGACTGACCTAGAAGCTCTCTTCCTGCGATTTGCCCGCCCCACCTCCTAAGTCACGCTCTCCTCTCTCCTCACTGCTGTTTATCTCGGCGCGCCTCTCCCCCTGCCTGACCCTGCGCCCGATTCTCAGTTCATGAATCGCGCAACCCTCTCGTCAATCGCACCTCCTCTGAAGCTCTTCCGAATCAGATAAAGGTAGGTGCTATTCTTCATAGATTGATTCTTTTTAGGCCGACGAAGCTCTATTCTAACAATTCAAACTCCATTGTTCTTCAGTTTTACCTCAAGCATGCATTTGAACATCAGACAACTCGAGAAGGAAAAAAAATGAATAAAAGAAAAAGGTTTAATTTAAGTACCTGGCCAACTAATAACAACATCGAACTTAACAAATGATCATGTCCTGGTGATCATCAAGTCACTGTATATTTTCTTATATTACAATCTTTTTGAATGATATATCAAAAACCAATTTAATTGTACTAATTATAAAGATTTCGATGCATTTGTTTCAATATATAATCTCTTTGAAGGAAACATCAACAGACTTTTTAATTTTTGTAAGTATAGGGATTTTGATGCATTTGATCTGAGACTGAGGCTACCAGCAGTGGTTAGCATACTACACAAGTTGATTAAGCGCAATGGTGGGGTCACCTACATACATTGTACCGCTGGAATGGGATGGGCACCTGCTGTTGCGGTATGTTTTACACAAGCTCCTTGAGAATTAAACACTTCATGTTTGCTTTTTTTTCCTTTTTACATACTTCATGTGAAAGGATTATACATTTTTTTTAGGCAATATCCTTTCAGGTGCGAAAGTGTCATATTTGTCAATTTTGCCACAATAAATTTTGGGAGAAATTACTTGAGGCTCCCCTACTAAAACTGTCATGGAACAACTTATCTTTGTATGCCTAAGTTGTGTCAAATGTTAGGTCAAGAGACAAGAAAGATTTAGCAAGATCAAATATCTTGATTGTTGGCTAGCTCGGTCATGTCATGTGCATATGCCTGGAACATGTCCTGGACAAGGCAATACATGAATTCAAGAATTTAACCTGTCAATTACATAACAAACTCAAAATAAAGTTTTCTAGTACCAGTTCAGATCTGAACAGAGTTGTGTGTACTGGTTGGTAAAATTGATTGTTAGAATAAAATTGATGCTTTATCTCAAGCAAATGTAGATGCATTATCTTGTTGTCTAATAAAATTGAATTGACATTCATTTCGACAGTCATTGATTAAAAAACCATGTCATTAGGCTCAAGCAATATATCGGTCGATGAAGATGATTACGCTCCCAAAATTCAGTTGCGGGTAATTTTTATTTTTTTGCTTGTGTTATACTTTACACCTCCAATGTAGAAGGGTTGTTTAGTAATTGATTTTACTTTTGTGTAACAGTTAGATGTCACTGATCCCTATATCTATGTGACGGAAGAGTTACCCACTGAAGAGGAAGAGGATGTGCCAGACATTGCAAGTAAGCCGTACGTCGGCATGGAGTTCAGTACATCTGAGAAGGCATACACTTTCTATAATGATTACGCATGTCGTGTCGGATTTAGTGTCCGCAAAGCAACTCATACAAAGAATAGGCATGGCGTGTCATCAATCAGATTCGTATGTTCTAAAGAAGGATTATCGAGGTGGCATAAAAAAAAGCACTACCTATCGGAAGCTCGACCAATATAGCTACACCTGAGAAAGAGCATGGGGTGACAAGGATCGGTTGTAAGGCTTCGTGTAGGATCAAGCTTGCAAAATCTGGGATTTGGAAAGTTAGTGTTTTTGAGGAGGATCACAATCATGATCTGATCACGAGCCCTTCAAAGAAGAGAAATCTGTGGTCTCACAAACGCATGACAACAGATGATAAGGATGTTGTTCGTAACTTGAGTGCTCAAAATGTAGGAACATCACAAATCTTGGAATATTTAGCTATCCAACATGGAGGTAAACAAAATATCCGATTCAAGAGGAAAGATATAAGCAATCTGGTAGCAGCGGATAATGGAAGGCTCAAAGGAGTGGATGTTCATACTACCTTGATGTATTTTCACAAGAAGCAGGAGGCAGATCCCGAATTTTTTTATTCGATAGAGGCCGACGAAAATGGTGTTGTGAAGAATATCTTTTGGGTTGATGGTAGAGCAAGGCGCGCATACCAAGAGTTCGGTGATGTCGTGACATTCGACACCACCTACCAAACCAACAAGTATAGCTTGCCTTTCGCACCGTTCATTGGTGTCAATCACCACCGACAATCAATCTTATTCAGCTTGGCACTTCTAAAATGTGAGACGGCAGAAAATTTTGGTTGGCTTTTCAAAACGTGGTTGGTGGCAATGTATGGGAAACACCCTCATGCTATAATTACAGACCAAGATCCGGCGATGAGGAAGGCGATTGAGATGATTTTCCCGAAAACCGTTCATAGGTGTTGTCAATGGCACGTCATGAGAAAGGCAAAGGAACATTTGGGGCAGCTTTACCATCAGATGCCAGGGTTTGGTGAAGAACTAGGGATTGTCATCATCCGTAGCCTCACTGTTGCAGATTTTGAGAAGGGTTGGATAGCAATGATCGATAGGTATAACTTGCATGAAAACAACTATATGAAGGTGCTTTACAATACTGGAATGCAATGGGTGCCAGTTTTCTTTCGAGACACCTTTTTTGCCGACATGTCCACCACACAAAGGAGTGAGAGTATGAACGCCCTCTTGAAGTTGTTAGTGAATAACCATAAATGTGTTTTTCAGTTCGTCTTGCAAATCGACAAGTTAATGGAAAGCATTTGGCAAAGAGAAAGTGACGAGGATTTGAAAACTTTAAATGAGATACCGAACCTATGGTCCAACTATCGGATGGAGGTTAGAGCACGGCAGGTTTATACCCGCAATGTATTTTCTTTGTTCAAAGAGATTGTTAAAGAGAGCACACTTGGTACTGTTATCGAGATTGAGAGAGATGTGTCTTACCAGGTTAGCATTGATTACCATCCATCTATTCGTAAATTCATTCCTGAATCGTACATGGTTGAGGTGGACAAAGAAAAGTATAGGGTTTCGTGCAATTGCAAAGGCTATTTGGTCAATGGTATTCTTTGCCCGCATGCTATCAAAGTAATGAACCATGTTGGTATAACACAACTACCTGAGCATTATATTATGAAGCGGTGGACTAGAGATGCTAATGCAAGTTCTAAAAGGTCTGCTAGCGAGAGAAGTATGGATCCGGGAGAATCGGTAGAATTACAAACATTGAGGTTTGCTTCTATCAAATCAGATCTGATGGAGCTTGGCAAGATAGGTGCAACCACTTTAGATGCTTTCAGCCAATTAAAGGATTGGATTTCAAGGAAAAAAAAGGACTTGGTGGATGTAGTAGGGCAAGAGAAGTTCTCTGGATGTAGTAAGAAAGAAGGGCTGGATATTGTAAAATCACCTCCAATGTCCTTGTATCTTGACCCACCAGAAGCACAATGTAAAGGTAGGAAGAAGAAGGCTACGCGATTTGTGCCGGCATCTATAAAAAATGCTAAAAAGAGGAGAACATGTAGCATATGTAATGCACAAGAGGGTCATAACGCAAGAACATGCCCACAGGTTAATTTTGTTATGTACTATGCATTTCTGAATACTTTTTACTATTCTTCTTTGTGTTAATTGCTGACCATTGGCTATTTTTTATAAAATTAGAAGGGAGAAAAAGGCTCTAAAAGAGGGAAGAAAAAGGCAAATGATCATGATGATATCGAAGAGGAAGATTTAGAAGACTCCGAAGAATCCGAAGAATCCGAAGAATCCGAAGAATCCGAAGAATCCGAAGAATCCGAAGAATTCGAAGAATAGAACACTGTTACAAGAAAAAAAAGAGTAGCAGGGGTAAAACTGGAAAACAACTAGAATACAAATTTGTTACTCTACTTTTGTTTGAAAATTAACCTGTTTTTGTAAATTCATCTGTTACTTGTACAAGAAAAAAAACTAGAATACTTTTGTAAATTCATCTGTTACTTGTACAAGAAAATTAACCTGTTACAAGAAAAAAAAATAGCAGGGGTAAAACTGGAACACTGTTACTCTACTTTTGTTTGAAAACAACTAGAATACTTTTTACACCATTGCATGTTACTCTACTTTTGTTTGAAAATTCATAGCAGCTATGAATGAGGACTTTAAGGTTCTGGTTGGAGGGAAGGATTTAATCATCTTCAGCCCTTTCCCTTCCACCCCGAATGCTGTTTATTCAAGTCTTTTCTATTTTGAAGTATGGTACTGACACATACTATCACATTCCTCCAACTGTATCTCAATTACACTATAAAACCAATATGTGGAATCCATGTACAGTACTGATACAGTACCAGCTCCAAAAAATAGTCAAATGAGAATAAATTTGAAAACCTAGCTACAAGTCTTAAATTGTCACCAAAATGCACCCACAGATAGAACACAATGTGCCAAGCATCACTGACCAAAATTTCTAATTTATTGGAATTTTTAATGATTTTCAAGTAATTATTGAATCTCAACCAACAAAAATAGAAAACTGCACAGTTGTTGTGTGCTGTGCTGGCACAAGAACTGGCCTGTACAAAACAATATATTTGACCAAGCTCACAAGGTAACATAAGGCAATCCATTACATGAAGAGTAATGTTGTCATTAAAATTATAATACCATAAATAAGACAACACAAATTAAAGTAATAATTCCATTACATCAACACAACAAAATAAATATCAAGCACTAAATTTACATTCAATTTGAACAATCATCTGTTCTTTTACAATAGTGATGTCTCATTCTAAATGGAAATTCATTAAAATAATAGTGACATACACAAGGCACCACAAGTAGAGTGCTTTCATTACTGCCACAAATCAAAATTTGAGCAAATTGAAATACAGCAAATTACATCCTTTCTAAGCATACGTCACAAAGAGTACATCCTTTCTAAGCATACATCACAAAGAGTAACACATTCACTGAAGCACTCCTCATGCAATTCCCTGAAAAGAAAAACAAAAGGAAATTTACTTAAAAAGATCATAAGATGAATATAGAGAGATCATGAACTTTTTTCTCTTCATCACTTTTTGTAAACTGATATTATATTGTAAGCATTGGATGCCATATAGCAAGATGAATATAGCAAGCATTGGATGCCATATTGCAGTTATGTGAAACCAAGTCACGTTATTTTGCTTAACTTTCCATGAATAACATGGAATTCAGGAACACCAACAGGTAGCAGTCTATACTAGTAGTACATAGTACAAAGAGACAAGACAACTAAAAAATGAGAACATAGTACATACAAATAAGCTTGTGAGAGTACACTACAAGTACGAGTTGAGATTTCTCTTCCATTCAAGGTGGTTATCTTTCCATCAATCCCCACCCATCTCTCTCTCAAAATCGGCTGATCTATTATTCCTATTATTTGAACAGTTCAAAAGAAGAAAAAAGAGAACACATATCATAAGAACCTTGGTTCATTTACTTGTTGAAAGTTTGATAATGAGTACGTAGGTATAATGAAGCAGATTATGTAAGAGAAACGTACTGGTTTACTCTTGTGTAAAATTGAGATAAGCGTGCCAAATAGAGGCTTTCCTACAAAACAAAAAGTGATTAAAGCAACTCAAATCAACAATTAAATTAACTAGTTATGCACACATTGAGAATAAAATAGAAGCAATTGAACGTACCAGTAATAAAGCTTTTAGTCCCATCAATAGGATCCAAAACCCAGACATAATCAGCTGATTCCTCTTTGCATCTCCAGCCATGCTCCTCTCCATATCTGCATATAAAATAGTTGTACCTTTGACGAAATTTATATGAAAAGCAGAAAATTAAAAAAAGGTTGAAAAATTGAATCCACACTGCAGTAATCTAGAGATAAATTATTGAATTAAAGGGTTTTATGCCAATTCTGAAACTTACATAGCATGAGAAGGGAACTTGTCTAATATAAGTGAAACCATAGACTCCTCGACCTATCTATCTGCAATTGTCACAGGACCTTCATCAGAGAAGTAGAAAAATTAAAGGCACACATAACTAAACACTACTAGAATTCCCAGTAATAGCAACGGGTCTAAGTGTTATTAGCAAGCGTAGGAAGCCCCCTTGCAATAGAAATAGAGCTTCTGAATTTCGCTGATTAAATTAATATTGTTGCAACGGGAGCCACTTGCAAATAATCAAGCTTGCTAATGTCTCCCGTTGGCCCTTGCTAATGTCACATATTCCCCCTTGCAAATAATACGACCCACTCCAAACACGCCAGATATTATTTTTTATTAAAACCCGTTGCAATTACCAGTTCTGTTGCGCTTGCAAATGAGTCGTAGACGGGTCCCACACATTTGTTGCAAGGGCAACCGTTGCAAATAATGTTTAGGATTGTGTTTATATTATTTTATTGTGAAGGCCTAAACTATTTGCAAGCGTCGTCGTTGCCAATGTTTTTGGAGTTGGTTTTTATATTATTATATTCTGAAAGACCTTATTATTTGCAAGGGGCACCGTTGCATAAGTTCTTAGGATGCTGTTTATAATATTTTATTGCGAATGCCATATCTATTTGCAAGCGTAACCGTTGCAAATGCTTTTAGGTTTCAGATTATATTAGTTTATTGTGAGGGGCTTAACTATTTGCAAGGGGCACCATTGCTAATGTTTCTAGGTTTCGGTTTAAATTATTTTATTGTAAAAGAAGGACATTATTAGCAAGGGCCACCGTTGCAATTGTTTGTGTCACCCTTAGACAGAGAGACACACCTAAACTTAATATCTCCCTTTTGTGACACTAGAAACCATCACATAAATTCGAAATATTAATACAACCACAACAGAATACAATGTTATATTTCGAAATATTAATAACCAAAAAACCCTATTAATTATCATGTGAGGATTCTGGAATGGAAAAAAACTAAAGGGTGGCATGTGAAGGGGTGGATTCATTGCTTGTAACATCTACAATCGCGCAAGCATCGGATAGGCATAGCTGCTGATAATGTGGAAAAAATTGAATATTTGTGAGCAATTAGATCATGTTAAATTAATATGTGCATTTCATAAGAAAAATATAAAAAACTTGGTAGGAATTTGTTGTCACCAATTACATTGTGGTTACCATAAAAGAGTGATAACAGCCATGATGAAAAACTGAATAGAAACTTATGAAACAATTTATAAAGAACTGTGTAAAGTTGGAGATACAAGATCTTGCATTAAAGGACCGTGTAAATTTGGTTTTCCCCATTGTGTTAAAAAATTAAAATAAAAAGAAAAATCATCCTTCAGACTTAGAAACTGTAGCACAGAACAGCCACTGTGCCTTTCCTTTCATTGGTTGTTTGCATTATTTCTCCACACATTATGTTTTTTCAAATTCACAAGTTTGTTCTACACATTACCTAGAGGGAATGTGACAATATGTATTGGGAATGTGACAATTAAATGTTGTAAAAATGTGACTGCTTACCAATTAAAAGCCATCTTCCTCAGATTCATAAAATTGACCCCAAAAAGCTTCTTGCTGAGCTTGATCCATTTGATCCATGTCATTCTCTTCCTCACCATCCTCTACCGGATTGTTGTCATTCATCGCGTGTGGTTGTGTGACCTCCATGATGTCATCCACTAGGTCGAACTCGTCTTCTTGAATGACGGCATTATCCCAATCAAAACCTGGTCCGTCCGAAACCTCGATGTGGATTGCCGGCATTTCCTCTTGGTAAAATTCGAGGTTTGCGTCGTCTTCATCATCACGAAACTGGCCTTTCGGGGATGTTTTGAACGCAACCCACCATTTTTGTCTTTCAAGAAGCGTTGAAGCATAAGGAAGGTAGCTCACTTGGACCGCTTGACATGCCAATACAAATGGGTCATAAGTTTTCAGCCGAGACTCGTGTTTAACCTCGACAATCCCATGTTGGCGGTCGACCTTTACACCGTTTGTTATATCAAACCAATAACACTTAAATAGAACCACCTTGTTGCCTCCTTCATATGTGAGCTGAATACCTCTTCGAGAACTCCATAGTAGTCGTGTGGGGTGCCACCTGATTCCGTTTCTCCTATTATGCAAACCCCGTTATTTCTTGAACACTTGTCTTGCCCATGCGATTCAGTGTGATATCGGTAACCATTGATTATGTACCCTTCGTAACAACTCACTCGTTTGAGTGGTTTCATTGCTGCCTTTCGGATGTATGGGTTGCATGCACGGTCGGGTATTAGCTTCTGTCGTAACCACTCTGCGAACAGATCTTGACGTGCTTTCCAAAGTCTTTCCAGGGTGGTACCCTTATTGAGCATAACTGCATCAAACTCCCTACATTTTCCAAAAGCTCTATTAAAATAATAATTGAAGTCATAAATAATAGTTAAATCATTGAATATCATGATATCAGATTGCGGTTCAGCACTTCTATTAGCACCTTTTGTATATTAAGAGATCATGGAAGTGATATAATAATATTGTACCCCAAGTATTTGTCACGGATCTCCGGGCAGTTGAGTAGGACATAAGTGTGGGCTGCCTTAAATTCATCGTCAGTGAGAGTCCTTCGATTCTCTCTACCAATGTGACGGCCAGTTTTGTCAAAAATCGAAAGGCTTCCCCTCGAAGTGTTACGTTTTTCAGCTCCTTTTGGGTCCTTAATTGATAAATCTTCAAAATAAAAACTAGAAGTGGTGGAAATCTCTTTGACTATGGTAGCCTCAACGATTGATCCCTCAACACGTGCTTTGTTGGTCACTCTCAACCGTTGTTCTTTGTTACGCCTTAAAATGAAAAAGTGGATTTGAGTTAAGTAATATACTACTATATGATTTCAGTAGTTTAATAGAAAAGGCAATTTAAAGTTAAACGTACCTTTCACATGGATACATCCATCGCGACCCTACTGGCCCACCCATTCTAGCCTCATGTGCCAGATGCACCACAAGATGCTGCATAGAATTGAAGAAACCCGGCGGGAATATTTTTTCCATTTTGCAAATTGTGACAACAATATCTCTTTCTAATTGGTCGATACGAGATGGATCAAGTTCCTTGGCACAAATCTCTCTAAAAAAACTTGAAACCTCACATAGAACATCCCATACGGGTTCAGGGACAAAATCTCGAAATGCAACGGGTAGTAGACGCTCCATGAACACATGCCAATCATGACTCTTCATCCCAATTAGGCTGTTTGTTGTTAAGTTGACACATCTTGACCAGTTTGATCCGTGGCCATCGGGGAACTTGACTTTATCTTTGATCCAAGTTAGAACCAACCTCTTGTGCGCTTGTGAAAGTGCGAATGGTGCCTTCGGTATTTTTATCTTTCCCGGGGTTGAGGTACTAGGGGTTAGGTGTTGTTTGGGTCGATTGCACAAGAGAGCCAAATCTTTGCGAGCTTTTTCGTTATCCTTGGTTTTCTTTTCCATTCTTAAAAGTGTGTTAACCAAAGCTTCCGTGAAATTCTTCTCTGTGTGCATCATATCAATATTGTGTGGCAAGATATTGTCTTTCCAATATGGCAAACTCCAAAAGATACTCTTCTTTTGCCAATGGTGAGTCTCACCATAACCCTCAAATTGTGGTAAGCCCACATCTTTACCCCATGACATATCACCTAGTTTGTTCACTTCCTCAAGTATTTGCTCTCCCGTCAATCTTGGTGGTGGCCCATCCCACTCTTCTCTGCCTTTAATGAAATTTGTTTTATCTCGACGAAATGGATGATCCATAGGCAGCATGCACCTGTGACAATCAAACCAGCATGTTTTTCCACCATGTTCTAATTGGAAGGCCTTTGTTGCACCTTGGCAATAATAACAAGCCAATTTACCTTTTGTACCCCACCCGCAAAGCATCTCATACGCCGGATAGTCGCTCACCGTCCAAAGAAGAGTTGCTTTCATCTTGAAATTTTCCTGTCTAGATGCATCCCATGTCATTTCACCGACAGCCCACAAGTTGTTTAATTCATCGATTAAAGGTTCTAGCAAAATGTCAATGTCCCGACCCGGATGCTTCGGTCCGGGTATGACAAGCGCTAGAAACATGCTCTCCTCTTTCATGATCATCCCCGGTGGTAGGTTGTAGGGAAAGACAAATACCGGCCAACACGAATACGGAGCCGCACTCGAGTTGAATGGCATGAACCCATCTGTCGTTAATCCTAAGAACACATTTCTAACTTCTTTAGCGAACTCCGGATACTTCTTGTAAAAATGCTTCCAAGCCTCACCGTCAGCCGGGTGCACCATAATCCCGAGTTTCTCACGCTTGCCTATCTTATGCCACGTCATATTTACCGCATTCGATTTGGTCATATAAAGCCTTTGCAACCTTGGCGTGATTGGTAGATAACGAAGTTGCTTTTGTGAGACCGGTTTTGCGTCAGGATTAGGTCCCGGTGGCTTGTACCTTGACATACCACAAACATCACATCTTGTCTTTTTTCCCCTCACCTTGCCGTAATATAACATGCAAAAGTTCGGGCATACGTCTATTTTCTCATGTTCCATGCCCATTCCCTCAATCAATCGCTTTGCTTGGTAGAAATTATCCGGCATATTCTCACCAGAAGGTAGCGTGCTCTTAATGAGGGCCAACATCCCATTGAAGCATTTCTGACTGAGTTGGTTTTCTGACTTCAACGCCAATGCTTGTGTCACTAAAGACAATACGGTTTGTGCTTCGCATTTGAGTTCACCATTAACGTTGACTTTCCAAAGCGGCGTTTTATTAGCCTCTATCATGTCGAAGAACTTCTTAGCCGCTCCAGTAGGTGACTGGTCATCCCAATTGAAGTCCGGACCTGCAACTGCCCTTACCATCTCTTCCCCTTGATCAATGGTTTGATAGTTTAAATCATCCTGAACATTCACTTGCACCTCCCCATGCTTGTGCCAAACAGTATATAGTGCGCAAAAGCCGACCTTATAAAGATGTATAGCAACGGTATCCACATCTCTCCTAAGTAGGTTTCCACATTTTTTACATGGACACGGTATACATTTCTTTCCTTCATCGTCAACAGTCACAACAGAAGGTTTGGACAGTGCTGCCTCAAGAAACAATTCAACCCCATCAACAAAATCTTTGTGTAGACCCCCACCGGAATCAATTCTAGTGCCGTACATCCATTGACGACAATCCATGTTTTTCCTATCTAACAATTAAATTACAAGGTGTGAGCTAATTTAATAAGTGTAGTTGGAAAACTGATTTAATGGAATTGGTCGATTGTTGGTTAAGTGTAGTTGGAAAACTGATTTAATGGAATTTAATAAGTGTAGTTGGAAAACTGATTTAATGAAATTGGTCACCTTCTTCAATTTCTATATCCATTACTAGCAACAGTGGAACTGATACTTGACCAAAATTGGTCGATTTACCAAAATAGAAGCAACAGTATAAAAAGCATGCTGGTTCGATAAGCATTCGTGACATATTAATGATTCTTTCTATGGAAACAACAATTTGATAAAGCTCAAGAAACCCTTGCCACAGAGCTACGAACCTGATTTGGAAATCTAGCCTCAATAACAAGAACATTTTGTTTCAAGGGTTAATTTCTTATGTACCCTCCAACTCTTACTAAGTTTCTTATTCAGCCCTCAAGTCTTGAGTATATTACATTTACACCTCAACTCTTCCAAGTCTTTCTTATTTATCTTTACAACTCTTGGTTGGGGTACAAGCCACTGGGAATGATACATGGTCGAAGCAATATGCAATTTTGTCACTGGGAATAGAGGAGATCAAGAGTAAGAAAAAAGAAGGGTATCTTGGGAATAAACAGATTTTATTAATTTTCAAATGTAGTTAACTATTTTTTAGGATTAATAGAGAATAATAAAAAGAGTTTAAGGGGTATATTAAATATAATGAATAGTACAAAGGGTAAATAGAAAATTGAAGAAGTTTTGAAGGGTAAATTTTCATATTAAACCTTGTTTCAATGCTTATACTGTATGAACAGTACTAACTTGGTGCTTATGCCAATGTATACATAGGGTCTACCATCTTTGCTGCCATCAACAAATCAAGTGGGGGCTTTCCAAGCACTACTAAAAGCAAATTCTGGACCAGAGGTGGCCAACCTTTTAGGGGCCGGAGCGTCAATGGGTGAATGGTTCGGGCAAGGCAACTCGAACACCCCCCCTCTTTAATAGTCTGGGGTATTGCCAACCTTTAACCGATAATTATAGATTTTTGGATTTTCAACAGGAACATAGGGGATGTTTCTTTCTTGTAAATTTTTGTTGATGGGTGGTGCTCATATTTTGGTATAGGTAAATGTTTCATATTATCTATGGTTGTAATGTTATAAGTTCTAACACATGTAATGTTATAACAGTTTTTATTTCGGTACAATGCATGCTTTGTACATGCTTGATTTTAATACTGTCATTGCTATTTCCAAGCTTTCCCATTGTATTTCAATGTGTTTTGTTATGGTTTATTTATTTTAATGTTAAATGTATCAAATTACATGGTTGGTACCGGGTTGGTACAGGGTTGGTACCAGGAGAATTTTATAAACATGGCTGCTAATATGTTGGCACTAATAGTAATTTCAAATCATGTGCCGGATTATCAAAAAGAAATATGATTAAATTATATTGTATTTGCAAATAATTTTTTGGGACCCACAATAAATACCCTTGCAAAAAAAAACATGGGGCCCACTACCCAGACCCTTGCTAATGTCAGGTGGGGTCCACTAAAGCTAACCTTCCTAATAACCTGGTGGGTCCCATGAGAGTCACGCTTGCTAATAACCCAAAGGGACCCACGCTGGATACGCTTGCTAATAATCAAGTGGGACCCACGCGGGACATCCTTGCAAATAATACGTGGGGCCCACAAATGAAATCCTTGCTAATACTCTGTGGAGCCTACACTACATATCCTTGCTTATACTCAGTGGGACCCACAAAACATAACCTTGCTAATACTCAGTTGGGCGCCAAAAAACAATGTATTAGCAAGCGTGCTATTTGCAAGCGCTCCGCTTGCGGATACCCTAGAGAATAATATTAACAAGCGTAAGCCCTTGCAACAAGTCTGAAACTGAGTATTAGCAATGGGGCTTTAACCAACGGTAGTTATTGCAAGCGCAGCGCTTGCTAATGGCGTATTTCAGGCTTGTAGCAAGGGCACGCCGTTGCTATAATCGAAATCCTGCCGTTGCTATTACTGGGAATTCTAGTAGTGAAATGAAAGAAAAAAAGATAAATAAAAATGCAAAATAACAATAAAAATGAAAAAGGAGGGAGATATGAGCGTACTTAGGTCGTCTTTGTGGATGATGTCGAAGAAGCTGTCAGAAATTTGGAGTACTTATCTGAGAATCAATCTATGAAGAATAACACCTACCTTTATCTGATTCGGAAGAGCTTCAGAGGAGGTGCGATTGACGAGAGGGTTGCGCGATTCATGAACTGAGAATCGGGCGCAGGGTCAGGCAGGGGGAGAGGCACGCCGAGATAAACAGCAGTGAGGAGAGAGGAGAGCGTGACTTAGGAGGTGGGGCGGGCAAATCGCAGGAAGAGAGCTTCTAGGTCAGTGCCGCTGTGAGATTGCCATCCCCTGTGCGGAAAGGAGAAAGCGGCAGGGAGGCGTAGAGAGCTTGATCGCCGGAGAAGGGTACAGAGGCGAAGGCGGAGACTAGGGTTCGCTTGGGCTCGGCGATTTCACCGAAAGAGAGGAGAGCATGGCAGGAAGAAGGGGGTTCTAGGAAATCGCAAAGAGAAGGGGGGAAGGGGTTGAGGATTTTAGGTGGAATGGACGCCTCCAGAGTTTGATGAAAAGTTTCTTCACTTGAGAAGCGTTTCAGCGCATTATTCAGCTGATCAGAGATCCGATCTGGCGCTGATTTTAAAGCTGATCGGATGGTTCAAAAACTGAAGTAAAATAGACCATTTACTTCCCGAAGCACCATAGCCCAACTCTATATATATATATATATATATATTCAAGTAATGACAAATTGCTTTGCTACTGGAGAATATATATGCTGGTATTGCCAATGAAATAGAATGTTACTGGAAAACAAAAAGAAATGAACAACATTAATTCTGCTTTCTCTTTTCAGAAATAGGTATGAATTTTAAAGTATATATGAATTTAGTTCTTTTTGTGATTAGGGTTGATTTAATTGAAGTTTATTTGTTTTTTACTATAGCCATAGAAGAGTACTGACATTTTCTTATGAAGTGATTGAGCGGCTCATGCACGAGCCTGTGTGACTTTATGTTTAAGCAAATGATTGTTATAAAGTTCAAGTTGATTTTCGAGTTAAACTCACCAAAAAACTTGACGACCTTCAGAGCATTCCAGTTCTGTTCTCTTTTTTTTTATTCACTCAATACTAATACTACTACGTGAACAAAATTTTAGAGAAGACCAATATATGATACTAGATACAATTTTCAAAATTAACTTGTAAACTTAAAAACTCAAAATTTTAAGCCAATGTGTATTATGCCAGGAGGTTCAAATGCATTTATTTTTAAAAACTTTAATAACTCAAAATTTACAACTTAGAAGTCAAAATAAAAACTGTTGGATGTGATCTATGTTATTTTCTCTATGTGCTCATAAAAAATTATCATATTTTAATTTTGTTTTTATGTGAATCAATAAGTTGAAAAATCAACGTATAGAAATTATCCACATTAGTACGTTTTTTGCAAGCTCTTGATGACAACCAAAACAAAATTGAAATGTTATAATTTTTTACATATGCATAGATAAAATGATGTAGATCATATCTAACGGTTTTATTTTGACTTTTAAGTTTTAAATTTTGAGTTATTAAAGTTTTTAAAAATGGAGGCATGGTGGAGGCACAAAAAATGGAGACATTTGAACCCTCCTCGTATTATGCTCATTGAGAGAGTTTGATGAGCATAACTTCAAAATATATCAGATTAGTTTCAAATGACAAATTCAAAATATTGAAACCAATTTACCCAATAAGCAATGTGCGTACATGCAAAATTTTAAAATTTTAATATTTATTTACTATAAAGTCAAGCGGTCAAAAATTAAAAGTTTATGTGTTATTTTAATGTATTTATTTTACATTATTTTTTGACCGCTTAATTTTACACTAAATGAATTAAAAAAATTTAAGATTTTGTATATACACACATCACTTGTGTAGTTGAGCGGTTTCAACGATTTGAATTTATAATTTAAAATCAATTTAATAAATTTTGAAGTTATGCTCAGTAAACTCTTTTAATATTATGAGTCTTATAATTTCATATTGGTACGCATATAATTGTTAAAAATAATAAGTCGACGGTCGCCGTCCATTTGAATCCATAGTCCATACTAAACTCCGTCCCTCTGTATGAAATGACATTTATATTATTTATATTGCGAGTCAAATCACGGATGCGTGTTTCTGTTTGAGAACAAAACGAAGAAAATGAAGGATCGATGCTTCAAAAACCCTTGGTGCCTTCCTACCTCCTTCCACGTTGAACGTCTTTTTTATTTTTTTTTATTTATATAATCAACAACAAACCTACCTTTCTCTGCCCCCCCTGCCCCACCCCAAAATCAAAATCACGCGTTTTAACTTTCTTATTTTTTTTCTATGAAAACCTTAAAATCACGCACACGCGCTTCCCAAACGCTTCTTGTATATATTTACTTACGCGCGCACTGCACGCTCCATCAATTCTTCAACCTTCCCAGAAATGGAGGAACTTAGTTTACCTGACATGATAGCGGCGCACCGGCTCATGCAACTAAGTGGCAGCACTGGGGAAGAAGAAGATCTTTCTAATTTGCCATTGAAGAATATAATTAAGCTTGTTTGCAACGATATGTTTGAGGAAAATAGGGTGAATTTGAGTTCAAAAAGAAAGGTAGAGGTAGAGGAGATTGAATGCGAAACACCATTGATTAATGCTGCCAAAAGAAAGCGGTATCGCTCTTTGGATTCCATATACAAGAAAACAACACCTGTTGGAGTTGGAGGTGTGTGCAAAGCAGGTACCACCGTACCAGCTGTCTCATAATTAATTGGTGATTATGAGCAAGATAATTGCATGAAGAAGATGCAAGATGCGCGCATTTTTTTTTTTTTTTAGTTGATGATTAAAGTAGGCTTTTGTATTTTATTTCTTTTTTTGGTTAAAAAGGCCTAGGCCCAGTTATTTTTTTTTATTAAAGTAGGATTTTGTATTATAGCTAGATTGAGGTTGCTGCTTGCTATCTTGTTTTCTTCTTCTTTCTTATGTTATTTATATTTTTTTTTCTAGTGCTCACCCTTCTTTTATGTATGTGATCTGAGAGGCAAAATTTTGAGAAGCAAAATAATTAATTAAGAAAGTGGTTATTTCAGCGTGGAGAAAATTGTAATTGTTAGAGATATCTCCCGGTAATATTGAGAAGAAGTATATTAAGAGAGATGAATGTTTGACAATCACTCTCAAGATTTAAAAGAGAGAGATGATGTTAGGCTGAGAGAGAGACCATTCCTCAATTACATGGTGCATTGGCAATGGGCGTCAGACATCATATTGGAGGGACCCTTGGAATGGCACTGCTCTAATTCATGGCCTACAGCAGAATGAGAGACCCACACAACCTCAGCTATCTTTGAGAGATGCTTATCCAATCAGACACACACTGCACGGCCATCCGATATATACAAACTAATTAATGTGGTTATTTTTACTGATGACAGGGATGTCCACATATGGAAACTAACTGGTGCTGGGGTGTACACGGCAGCATCAGCTTACAACACAATGATATCGAGAGGGAGGACTGAAGCTTGTCAAAAGAAAATCTGGAAACTACCAATCCCGCTACTGTTAAGATTTTTGCTGATCTCCTACTCAACAACAAAATTCTGACGCAGGATATCATGCAAAAAAGGAACATGGGAGTGGATGAGGGTTGCCAAATGTGTCAAAACTGCCCCTCGGAGTCGGCTTTACATCTCATTTTTCTCTGTCCAACCTCAGTCGCAGTTTGGTGCGAAATATCAATTGCTATTGGGTATAGACTAATGTTGCCAGCCGCAGGTGTTGGGGAAATATGGGAAAAATCGGGAGAGCAGGCGAAATCAAGGGGGAACAACTGTTTTCGACAACATCCCTCTTCTGGTGCGCATGCTGGTACATTTTGAAGAGAAGAAATGAGAAAATCTTTGCAGCAACGAACATTTCGACACACCTGCTTGGGGAAAGGATAGTAAAGGAAGGAACTATGTGGCTCAAATACTGCAATTCTGGTAAAAGATGCTTGATGGGAACCAACCTATTACTGGATCCGGATTAATTGCCATTGTTTAGGGACTAGTACAGGGCGGGATCACTGTTTTAACTTTCCTTTTCCATTTCTATTTTTCTATTTTGTTGTTGTTAAAAACTTTAGTTTTTCTCTGTTGTGTGGTACCAGTTGAGACCGTGTACTGGTACGGTGTGGAGGTTTTTCTATTTACATAGAAGTGATCTCACTTAGTTGTTACTCGTAGAAAGTAAAGCCTCAGGTGTGGTGGTGTTGATTTTTGTAATCAGACTCTATTTTCATTAATATATTTTTGGCAGCTACTTAATATATTTTCATTAAAAAAAACCTCCACACCTGGTTAAGCCTCAGGTGTGGTGGTGTTGCGCATTAATATATTTTCATTAAAACAAAAGGAGAGAGATGATGTTAGGCTTATTTTTTTCTCTCTCTAATGCGCAACTTTCAGATCGATGACTTAATAAACTCGTTCTATTTGTGCTTTCTTTACAAACGTATATATCTAA